>CM074489.1:13102910-13146958 GCA_037389245.1 Oryzias sinensis | reverse complement strand
TGGTCCTTGCCCCTGGGCGCTGGGCCCCGCCAAACTTCCAACAGTGGCCGAGCCTGGTCGGGCCATGTTTACAACACCCCTTGTGGGCCCCCCTTTTTCCCGGGGGGCTCCCCTCCGGAGTGGGGGTGGCTGGCCCCTGCCTTGCTCCTCCTTGGACCAACCGTGGGTCGGGTGGGTGGCTGCCTGGAGTGCGGAGCGGGTCTCCCTGGGGTTGGGGCGGGGGGATGCCCGGAACTCCTGGGTGGTGATGGGGTGCTCGTCTGGAGCTGTGGGTGCCCTTCCCGGGTGGGGCCCTGCGTTGGGCTCTTCCGGCGCGGCGGGGGGGGGGCTTCTCTCCTGGTTGGGCTGGGGCGCCGCTCTCTTTCCCCTGTGCTTCCCTGCTCTCTGGCTCTGGGGGCCTCGCGGCGGTCCTGCTGGTCCTGGCCTGGGTGGCGGATTTGGTCGCCCGGGGGGCGGTTGTCCCCTGCCTGCTGCCGTGTGGCGTTGGGGGGTTCCGGCTGCCGCTGCTTCTGCGGCGGTGTTCTGGGTGTGGGGTTGGCTGGGCGCTCCTCCTCCTCCTTTTCACATTCAACCATCCATTTTAGAAGAACATAAACACTCACCTGAGCACAGGTGTTAGCTCACCTTTGCACTAATAGTTTGCATGATTGAATGAATGAAAGATTTCACACTAGTTGGTTTTAAGGCATAGGTATGCGTGCGTGAACACTATCTGTTTTGTGTACATGTTGACATGTGGACATTTATGCACCTAGCAGGTGTGTTGATAACATTTCAGTGTGTGTGTGGAAAGGCCCCGCACTTTCTGTACTACATTTGAACCTTACTGTAATGATAAACAAACAGTAAACCTGTCTGCTCTATGCTGGTTCACGGTCTTACCCCCCCCTCCCACCATCACCCCCCTCCCTCTAACATCCCTCTTTATTCTTCCCTCCTTTCCTTTTCCGTCCAGTCCAACACCAAAGATTTTCAAACATGATTGAAATTAATAAAGTTTGGCCTCAATTACAAAAGGGGTTTATTCAGACATACCTTTGGTTTGTCTGAAGATTAATAACCCCTCTTGTTAAAGTAAAATATGTCCAACACAAGAGACCCTCAGCTCTCATCTGTCTGCCCAGCTGTTGGACAGGACAAGTTTAGAAAAAAAAATAATAATAAAATAAATAAATTTAAAAAAAGAAATGGGCGGACTCTGGCTATATTTTTTAGACGATAAAATCCTGTTTTCGTGATATTTTTAATTTGTGGGATAAAATTCATCTCAGAGTCAAAAATGACACCCAGGTTTCTCACACACTGAGAAGTTTTGTAATTCTTTAGATAAAACTATCTCTCTCTTGTCTTCAGAACCAATCACTAAAACCTCTGCTCTGTCCTGGTTTAGCTGTAGCATGTTCTCTTCCATCCATGACTTAATGTCTAAAATGCATTTTAAGAGTGTGTTGACCGACTCTTCGTCATCAGGATACATGGCGATGTAGAGTTGAGTGTCATCAGTGTAGCTATGGAAACAAATGTCATGCCTCCTGATGACGTCCCCCAATGGCAGCATATATAGATTAAAAAGTAGTGGGCCTAAAATTGAACCTTGGGGGACCCCACAGTTGATGTCAAAGACCTTTGAGGAGCAAATATCCATACTTACGTAAAAACTTCAAACTGTGAGATAGGAATAAAACCACTTTAGTATGGTACCAGAGATGCCCAAACCTCAGCCTGTTGTGTAAAATACTGTGATCTACAGTGTCGAAAGCAGCACTGAGATCCAGTAGTACCAGAATTGAGAGTTTCTGACAATCCAGGTTACATCTAATATCATTTACTATTTTAAAAAGGGCTGTCTCTGTGCTGCGGTTTGTCCTAAAACCAGATTGATATTTTTCAAAGATGTTATTTCTATTTAAAAACTCATTAAATTGGATTAAAACAGTTTTTTCAACCATTTTACTTAAAAATGACAAGTTGGATAGTGGACGATAATTGTTATAGTTGCTTGGATCTGAATTACTCTTCTTCAGAAGAGGCCTCACCACTGCAGTTTTAAAGGCAGCAGGGAAGACACCCGTCTGAAGAGAGTAATTTACTATATTTAAAAGCTCAAACTCAACATAAAATGATTTCAACAACGATGTGGGGATTGGGTCTAAAAGGAGGTGGTTGGCTTTAACTGGGAGAAAACCTGACCAAGTCCCGCAGCATCAACCAGGACAAAACTTTCCAGTGTTTCCTCTGATAAACGCAATGCTATAGATTCACTAAAATCAACCCCTTTTTGAGTTAAGAGACTAGATCTAATAGCATTTATTTTACTCCTGAAGTGGTCTGCAAAACACTCACATACAGCATCTGAGGCTGCTATGGAGGACTTTTTAGAGTCTCTTTTAGTTAAACTGTCTATTGTTTTAAAGAGAACTTTAGGATCGTTTTTGTTTTCTAAAATTAAGTTTGAGAAGTGGAGGGTTCTGGCTTTTTTATTGCATGACTGTACATCATTTTCTGTCCTTTAAAAATGTTGCGATGTACAGTTAATTTTGTTTTTCTCCACTTCCTCTCCGCTATCCTGCATTCGCGTTTCATGGCTCTGATTGGTTCGTTCCTCCAGGGTGCTGTAGCTTTAGTTTTCAACGTTTTAGTTTTAAGTGGAGCTACAGCATCAATGGCTGACTGTAGTTTGTTGTTAAAATGTTCAACCATAAAATCACATGATGCAGGTAAAATCTGAGCGGGAGTTTAATGAAAAATATTAATAACATTTGCAGCCACATCAGGAGTTATGTATCGTTTCCTCACAGTTCTCATTGGAGCTTCCTGTCGAGTAAAACTGGTGATATAAAAAAAAAAATACAATAGAGATCTGACAGCCATGTCAACAACAGAAAACACACTGCAGGACAGGCCATAAGTTGTCACCAAGTCTAGAGTGCGCCCCCTGCTGTGGGTAGGCTGTGTGACATGCTGTGTGAAATTTTTACATGAACATCACTATCTTTATCAACATAGGTTAAAATCGCCAGTTATTAAAACTCTGCTGTATTTGGAGTTTATTAGTGATAAAAATTCAGAAAATTCTTGAATAAAACAGAAGGGAGGCTTTGGTGGTCTGTATACAGTAACACATAGAATAGACGGGCTGTTATAAGAAAATGCATGATGCTTCAATGCATCATTGCAACCTCACGGCCTTTAAAGTGGACCCCGTTGCTGTCCCAGTCTGGATGGGCACTGTGGCGATGTTCCTATGGCCGAGCATGCTCTTGTATGAGTACATTTCCAAATACTGTTTCCTTACAGCAAAGCCAAGCCTTAAATTTCTTTTAGAAGTTGCTTTTATAAGTATTCACTGTGTGTGGGGTCATGTGTTAGCGGAGGGGAGTGGTTGGTTGGGTTTTCGTTTTGTAACATTGTGCATGTATTTTGTTTTAAATGTTAAAGCGTTTCAAGTTGAGCAAGGCATGAGAAGTGTTTTTTTTATAATTTAAGTTTGATTTGATTGTATGGAAGCTATATTGTAGCATAAAAATAAAAGTATAAACCAGAAATGCTTTTAAATTTTCAAAATGAAGCTGCATTTTTTGACTCAAAAGTAAAATGAAAAAGCAATCCACCAAAATGCTTTTTCATTTTCTTCTTCAACACTGCTTATTCTGTCACTTAGTTAAAATGATAATGACAATGGTGTTTGACATTTCATTTTCAAAAGGTTCTCTGGTAAATATGTAGAAAATCCATTTAGAAATGGATTAACAGAAATGCTTTTTAATTTTCAAAATGAAGCTGAATTTGTTGACTCAAACTTAAAATGAAAAAGCAATACTTAAAAATGCTTACAGTATGTCCGTTATTCATTCACTCCTTATTCATACTTGGTGATGGTAAGTTACTGATGTAGCCACAGCTGCCCTGGGGCAGAGGCGTGGCTGCCAGTTTGCGCCTACGGCCCCTCTGACCATCACCGTGGCATTCATAGACATTCACACACCAGTGGAGCCACACAGGAGGCAAGGAGGGTGAAGTGTCTTGCCCAAGGACACAACAACAGTTGGCTGGGGGGATTGGGGATCGAACCGCCGACCCTTCAATCATTGGATGACCTGCTCAACTGCCTGAGCACCTGCCGCCTGAATCCGAATCCATTTTAATTGTCAAATTAGACATTTCTAAATGGTTTTTGCTACACATTTACCAGAGAACCTTTTGAAAATGATATGTCAAATACCATTGTCATAATCATTTTAATTAAGTGACAAAATAAGCAGTGTTGAGGAAGAAAATGAATAAGCATTATGGGGGATTGCTTTTTTAATTTAATTTTGAGTCAAAAAATGCAGCTTCATTTTAAAAATGAAAAAGAATTTCTGGTTTTGACTTTTATTTGTAATAATGCTACACTATTGCTTCCATATGATTTGACCACTTCCAATGAAAAGTTTATAAAACAGTGGCGGTTTTATATTAACTTACTTCCCGGGCGAGTAACACCCCCCCCTGCACACAGCCAAATTTGACGATATCCTTTGGTGTTCCCTACCTTTATTTGGCCATTTTACACAAAAAATGTATGCATTTTATAAACGCGTATTTCAGGGGTGTCAAACTCAGTTGCACAGGCGTTTTAAATCCAAAGCACGCTTTAGGTTGTTGGCCGAACAAGACAAACATTTACTGAACACACTAAAACTAAACTTTTAAACCTTTAAAACTTAACTTATTGAACATAAATTTGAATAAAGACAGAAAATTAATCCATAGTAAATCATGTTAAACTTTAAATAAAGTATAATATTTTGCCCTCCATAAAAATACATTACCGTATTGCCCTTGCCTAAAACTGCTACTGCTATAAAAACACGTTTCTGGCCTCTGCATTCAAAACTAACATTCACGGTTAGCCACACACATTTTTAAGACCATTTACAGGCTTTACATACAAAATGCTTTGCCACTGAATGTGTGTTAAAGGTTAAAATAGGCTGAACTTTAACCAAGCAGTCCTTCAGATTTGGTAGTGCATATAGAAGAGGTTCCTTTTAATTCCTGGAGGTCTCAACAGATTAAAAATTGATCATGAAGGAGAAATTTATAATTGCCATTTGTGCCCAGCAAGAACTCTGACACCAAGTCTTTCATGTATTGGAATAGAGCTGTAAAAGAAAAAGCCTTGAGCGAGATTTGCATTTAAATCAAATCAAACTTTATCTATATAGCACTTTTTACATAAAACATAACACAAAGGGCTTAACACCAGAAAAAAATCATAAAACAAGTACAACAATATAAAAATTAAAATAAAGCCTCCATCCCCATCCTAACCCACACAGAACTCCTAATCCCATTCATGCCTTCCACCTTTTAAATGATGGAGATAAACATTTGGGAAAGAGGCTGTGCACGGAAAAAGTGTGTTTTTTGTAAAAGTTAATGTCTGGAATCTCCTTCTCTGTGAAGCATCATAGCAGCATCATAGCCTGGGACCAAGCGACACCACAGCAAGGTGGCAATTCAGGTCCCCATCTAGTAACACAACAGCTGAATAGAATAGGGTTGCTCGGGTCAGGTGCAAGGGCTGGCCTGTGGGGACGGGGCGCCGGTTGGGTGGTGGGTGGCTCATGGGTTCTCGGGGCCCTGGCCTTGCCCTTGGCCCTTGTCTCGGTGTCAGGCGCCCGGTGGCCCCCATGGCTGCCGCCTGGTACGACTAAGCACTCCTGTCCTGTGGCCTGGGGGCCCGGAGGCCGGGGGTTCTCCTATGCCTCTTGGAGCTGGGTGGGGCCCTGTAGGGGGGCCTTCTCTGCGCGGGTGGGTGGGCGGTCCCCTCATCCCCTCGTCCCTGGCTGCTTGGGTCCCGTTGCCGGGGGCACTCCTGGCCTGGGGATCTCTCCTTCCCTCTCCTGGTCTGGCTGGTCGGGCTGGATATGATCTGGTTATCTTTATGAAAACATGCACTCCGGCAGCGTGCATGTATCTCCACCCCCACGTGCACGTGCACACTGCCACACTGCTCCCTGTCGGCTTCATCCTCCCTCCTAACCCACAGTGTATTGATGGACAGATGTCTTCCGCTCATCTTCGTGTCAGAATTTCACCTTTGATACACATATAATATTTGTCTTTCCAGCAGATCTGGTATAATTGTTACGGCTTAAAATAAGTTATTCAAATCAGTATTTGTCTCCCCCACTTTCTCCACCTCTCTTCCTTTTACTCTTTTCCACCCCCCCCTCTCACATTCTTCCCCTCTCCCTCCCCACATGCACTAAATGTGACAAATAAATAAAAAATAATACAAGAAAAAGGGGTTTATACAAATCTACACTCTGGTTTCTCGAAGATATATAACCTCTTTTTGTGATAGTAAAACCTGTCCAAGACAAAACGCCTTCAGCTCTAATCTATTTGCTCAGTTGTTGGACAGACCTACTTGGTCTGTCCAACAACTGAAAACATAAATAAATAAACATTTTGCACCAAGGCTCTTTTACCTGACAGATGTGCGCTAGTATAACACCATGGGCTAAACGCATATTCCAGATCGTGCATCACATGCCTGGTGGGAAAGTTGCATCAAAGTTGAATACTTCATAGAAAAATAAGCCCAGTATTAAAGAATGAAAACAAAGATCTGCTGGTGATTGGAGATTTATGTAAATTGCAAAATTGCTACTCTGAAAAAAATATATATCTAAGACCTTGAAAAGGGGACCACAATATATAATAGCTGGGAAACACAGTAAAAAAATGTTGTTGATAAAAGAAGTAATCTTTTAATTCCCAATAATTATGTTTCTTCTTCTGTTTCAGTAGACTTTTTTTTTCTTTCTAAAGATCCCCCTCTTCTCGTCTCAAAGTATGTTTAATTAAAATTAAGTACATTTCAAAAGAAAATCCCAAACAACGAAAGGGCTCACTTTGCCATCGACACCAAGGTCTAATCATTTCAAAGGCTTATTGTCTGCTCCATAAGACAGATGAGGTGGAAAAGGCCAAGGTGTCACTCACTCACTGAGCTATTTTGACCCTTTCAACCACAGGTCAAACATCATCAAAACACAGTGTTACATCTTCTCCCCATCTTCTCTACTCATCTCCTATCCTTTGAAATTCACACCTTATCCCTGAACAATGGAGAATCATTTACAGGTGGTATTAAAACTGTCAGCCCATAACTCTGCACAATAGATATGGCCCAAGGCTAAACACGTGTGTGTGCATGTGTGTGTGGGTGTGTTTCTTTGTGGGCACAAGACTGTAGTTATTAGAAAAAAGATGGCAGCAAAAGGATGAGTAGTATCCAACTTAATACAATGGTGCTCTTTAAGCATGTCACATAAAAATGTGCATGATGGGATGGATGAACCATGCCGGAAGCATGTCAGATACAAACTTTACTATAATAATTCTGTTCTTTCAAGGTGTTTCTTTTTTCTGTCAGTTTTTCCTTCTTTCCTATCTTTGTTTTGTTTTGCCTTATCTCTTGGTATGCTCTCCACAATTGCAAAAGAATGTGATCTGTGAACGGTAGAGTGATACTTTAGAGTATTAAGTTACAACACTGACATATGTCCTGACCAGGGAGGGGGTTACTATTGTGTATAGACTCATGAAAGCATTTTCTATCAAAGTTGCAGCTTTATGTGAGTATTATTAGTTGGAAGACTTGAAAAGATCTGTCTAAATTTTTTAACATTTGTACAGTGAAAGTACACTTACAGTAAGCTGTTTTATTTATCTGACCTTTTCACAATCTTATCAAAACTCATACGGGAACACATCTGTTACTTCTGTTAAGACAGTCTTTGACAGTCTTAAGCCAGACTTTGTCATAATTAGTGAAGAATGCTAATAAACTTCACACGCTTATCTGTGTCATGTGTCGTCATGCTTCCTGTTGTCTCGTGTGGGGTTTCCTGTTTTATTTTGAAAGTCAAACCTACCTCTCGTTCCAGACCTTCCCCTTCCCGCTTTGTCTGTTCCCCATACCTGAGTCAGCCTCATCATCCCTGATCATTCCCACCTGTGCTTCCCCTCCTCATGTATTTATAGCCTGTCCCTGTGTCCGAATTACCGCCCTAACCCCTATATAGTGCACTATATAGTGCGGTCGCCATTTTGTAGGGTTGTCCGAATCTACAGTTCAAAAATCCAGTGCACAAGAAATTTCCCAGAAGTCTCTACGAAAAACCAGTGTGGATCGATGCTCACTCGATTGGCGAATACTAGAATTGACCAGAATGCACTGCGTTCGGACCAGAATGCAATGTGTATGACCCACGATACATTGCGTTTGAATTATTCGAAAATGGCAGCCGGTTGCTCAAGGAAAACCACCTAAACATGTAAGTATATTAAAAAGTATCTTGTATATGTTGTAAAATATATTTGTAAATACGTAAGATGATGTGTGTAATATGTTATATTCCTCAATCGACAACCTACATTGCTTTGAAGCTCATCAATTTTGGTAATGCTGAAGATAACGCTAACGCGAATTAGCACCGAAGGCTAAAAACAAACGCTAGATATGATTTTACATCAAAAGCAGTGACTTCTAAACGTAGATATAATTTACTAACACGTGTTTTAAATGTGTTTATATATGTAGGGACAGACGAGGATGAGGAAAGTCTGATCCATCTCTGGATGGAGAAAGATGGCCTGTTTCTTTTCAGGCAAGCTCGTGCCAGATGGGTAGAGACAATTGATCAGGATCAGATTTGTCTTCATTTGTTAATAAATGGTTAATCGTTGTCATATTGGGGTAAAGGTTTTTGTTGAAAGAGGAGAGGAGAGGAGGAAAGAGCAAGAATGGAGGAAGAGCACCAGCAGAGTCCGTTAAGCTTACTTGAGTTGAAAATATTGTTCAAAAAATGTAATGTTGCCGTTGTTTTTCCAATTTGTTTAATAAATGCATAAGCAAAAATGAATAATTTACATGTATTATTTAAATCTGAGCTATTTTTAACAATCTCAAAAGGATTTTCATATAAATATTAAATGTACATATTTACAATTTCGTTTTATATGTTAACATTTATTTTTACACATGTTAACAATAATTGTGGTCCTCCAGAGTCATGTGTCACAGTTGGATCTGAAAGGAGAGCAGAGATTTGTCCTCGCAGACGGACGTCACTTTGCTTGTCCTGCTGGTTCCTGGTGTCATCCTTCTGTGGCACAAAATCTAACGGGCCTCAACCACATTCCTCATGGGTTGCCTGTAGGGTGTCAGCAGCGTGATGGGATGTCCAATGCAGGGATACCCACCATCACCCAAAAGGATCCTTCAGGTTGGTAATGTTTGATTTACATAAATTGGGCTTTTATGTAGAACCAGTGAATCATGAATTGATCCAGGATTCCAAACATAAATATCTATAAATTTGGCATTAGAATCACATACAGCCTGCATTTGAATGGAATAAAAAAGCTTCCTGTTAAAATAACAAGCTGCATTTTCTTTTAGGGCCTTTATTCTTATGTGGCAGCCATCAGTGTTCCCCACGACCTTTTGGAAGGTGGAAGACCAAGCGAGCTGCTAAAAAAACAGAGTTGACTAATGGCAGTTCATTCCCATTGGGAAGCTGGATGACCCTGCTCATCAGCTGGAGGATGTGGTATGCCGTCCTGTGGATAACGTCCCTCACAGTGGACCGTGTCATGTCAAAGGCCCTGGCTACTACACTGTAAGATGTGCCACACGCCAGCCAGAAAAGAAACACCAAGACCTCAGTCTCCTGTGCCCCCCCAGAATGTGAGGAACCCAAAGCTGCTCCACCAGATGCTCGATGGTCCTGCGGGTCAACCGAAAATCCGGTCTTGTGTCGGGCTGACTGTCAGCATAAAGGGCCAGGACAGACACCTTTATGTTGGCAAAGCAGTAGAGACGTGGAAGATCCTGTAAAATGGAACATTAATATATTTCATTGAGGAAATTAAATCTCATTTTTGAATGTTTCTATTTATTTTTGATGTCTTACATTTTAGTTTATGAAGTATTTTTAAATGCTGAAAAATTTTGTGTTTTTTTTTTACTGGGTGAAAAATGAAAGTATTTAAAAAATGAAAGTATTTGATTTAAACAAGTGATATGGTTTGACTCTGAATAAAAAATACTAAACTTTGAACTCACAAGTGTTTCATGTAGTTAGACTATACAACTCATAATCCAATGTTGAAAAAGAATGTTAAATTCTTACCCAGCAGATTGTGTAACCTTGAGCACAATTAGTGACAAATGCTTAGGTTTAACTAAAAGAAAAACTTTAAGTTTGACTCACAGGTTGTTCATGTCTGGCCAGGGCATCCAGAGGAAATCTTCTGAGATGTCTGCTTCTCCTCCTTGCTGTCCTGTGATGCTGCATATCTGCTCGTTTTCGGTTTGATCTCACACGGTGAATTAAAAAAGGTTGAATTATTGCCAACAGGAACACGGACAGATTCATATTCAAAGCTATTTTCAGTAAGGTGGAAGAGAAAACTACTGATAAAATGCCTCCTTGCAAGACCCCGTAAATCGTTCAGCGGCAAAAAAATAAATATTGCCATAGACTAATGACTTGAGGGTTTATTTCTGAACAAATACATTAAATCACCACCAATGTGTTTGTAATTTTATTATTTATAAATCAGCCATGTTTTCCATGATCAAAACACAGCAGATTCATAGTCTTCGTAAGATGTTCATATTTATTATGTTTGTACTTTGATAAATAAATGTCATTCTCCGCATTAAATAGTAGTAGTTCCCCTCCAGACCAGGTGGTTGTTTTCGTGTCAAGCGCCATATGAAAACACCCGAAAGAGAAAAGTAGTGAGCATGGGTGTCCGAATTGCTATGAAAATTCAGAGAACTATATAGAGAACTATATAGTGCCGCACTATATAGGGTTGTAGTAGTTAGGGGTTAGGGTAGGAGTTCGGACACAGCCTGTGTTTCCCTTTGTCCTGTGCCTGTTTGTCATGTGCTATCACCTGTCAAAGCAAGCTCCTCTTTTGTGTCCAAGAATTAAAACCTTTCTTAAGCTCCGCATCTGAGTCCAGTCCTGTGTTCTGCCTTGTCAGTACAAACAGGCCAGAATGGACTCAGCAGAGAGCAGTAGGCGGGCTTCCAGGCGTTGCAGGATAGATGTTAATCTATCCTGCAACGCCTGGAATCCCGCCTTTCTCAACAGGAGGACTTCCAGAAGGCCCTGACGTCCCATATGGTTCAGGTCTCTCCCCAAGTTCAGGACCTCCATTCAAGTTCACCCTGGACCAACCCTCCTCCAGGACCTTCTACGTCCATCCCGGTTCCTCCTACTTCCATGCCTGCCCCTCCCAATTGTTACCCTCCTCAACGGCTCTCGTAGCCCTCATTGACTCCTGGGCTGATGTCAGCCTAATGGACTGGAAGCTGTCCATCGGCTTAGGTCTTGAGTCACAGCCTCTAGACCAGGGGTCGGCAACCCATGGCTCCGGAGCCACATGTGGCTCTTTTATCCTTCTGTTGTGGCTCCCTGTGACTTGGGAAAATAATGAGTATTTTATAATAATTAAATTTTATTTTATTTTGTTCATTTGTTCATGCCATTTCAAAGGCGCTGCTGGCTCTGCACGAAGCGAGTGCCACGTAAAAAAACAGCTTCATAATGAGCTTGTATTTATCGGGCGAGAACTGCAGACCTAATAGCAGGAGGAGACACGCGGGGCGGCTTCAAATGAATTTTCCACAAAGTCAACGTCACCCCCCCGAAGACGATGACATCACGGCCCATTCAAAAAATGAATGGGCCGTAAGTCTGGTATGGGGCCGAAACAAATGTACTTCAAAATACAGTTACGAAACCAAAACACACGTGTTGGGGAAATGCTAAAGTTTTGAAATCATTATGGGATGGCCACACGACCTACGGCTTTTGTGGGGAACACTGAGAATTGGCGATTTTTTTGTTTTTCCACGATATGGCAAAACGACACTTTTGTTTGAGCGATTTTCACGAAATTGCACATTTTTGCTGCCAGCTGCAGTCTGCAAGCACCACAGAAGTGTCGCTGACCTTTGACCTTGTGAAAAGGCCGGCATCTTGCCTTTTTTTTTGCCCCTTTAGCGCCACAAACAAACGAAAACTCATCAACTGTCAAAAGCTTGCGGCTGTAATTATTCTCTGGGATTACCATATTTTTAGAAGTATAAATCGCATTTTTTTATAGATTTGCCAGGGGTGCGACTTATACTCAGGAGCAACTTATTTGTTTAAAAAAAAAAAAAGAATAGGCTCGTATATTCGCTATTTTCCACTAAACCAAATCTCTCCCTTCAACAGTGCCCACTAGCGGGCGCATGGACGATAATCTGATTGTTCTCATCATGTTTTTCTTATTTGCATAGAGATGTTAATGTTTTTATTTTTTTCTCTCCTTGGACTAATGTGGGACAGCAAGTCACCAAACTAGGTCAAAGACAGGCGGAAGAACAGTTAATACGCCATCATCATTCTGCAGCTCCTGCAGTATAAAAGGTAATGATAACTGTAACAAAAAAAAGACTGAAGGATCTCATGAACACAGACATGGAGACATGATTATCGATGCTTTTGTAGAGCTTTTCAAAAATATATAAGTATTAATTATTTATAAACAAAGAAACATTAGTTAAACTTTTTTTTAACTCATCTAAAAAACACAGCTGCTTCTGTTTTATAAAGTTCCTAAACCTTTTCTGCAGGCCCCCCTTTCTGAAGATTAGAATATTTTCGAGCCCCCCACACTGACACAAACATATAAATCCTTTGTTTCTAAACTCCACCGTGCCCCCCTGCAATACCTCTGTTTGGGAACCACTGTGTGTGTGTGTGTGTGCGTGCGTGTGTGTATACACACACACACATTTTAACTATCTTAAATACATTTTTCTTTGTGTGCAGGATGCTTTGGATATTGGACGACAGACTAACTTAAACCAGGCAGAGCAGGAAACTGTTGGAGTTGTTGTTCCCTCTGTGGCTTGTCCTCTCTCCTCTCAGACCTGTCACTATTGTTCAACCCTTGTGGGACATCGGAAAACCATGGCCAAGACATTAACATTTATGTACTGATCTATGCATGTCATCTCAGCAGGATGTAACAAAAACTAACAATGTGAACAGATCTCATCTGCCTTACAAAATACTGCCCCCCTTAAGAAAATAAATGGCTAATAATCACCACTGGTATTTTGTAAAGTTTCATTTTTTAATGTTTGACCATAAAATGTGTTTTGTACAAAAGACTGATGTTTTTGCAAAGATCTTTGAAACACAGAGTCAAGTGTATTAGATTCTGTGAAATTTTGAACCACAATTCAGAGAAATTAAAATAACTGTTTTTAAAATTCCTCAAAAGACTTGAGGTGCAAAAGTCACTGTTTCCGTGCAGGCACTGAGAAATGGGAAGCAGACAGTGTGCCGGGGCATGTTGTCAATGCAATCATGGTCAAAATGGACAACTATTTTAAATGCTTCTCTTTCAGTTAACAGGAGATGTCTGTGAGCCTGCTGGACAGCCTTTGCATCACACCAGGGACGTCTTTGGGGCCTGCATCTGGAAAGAAACAAAAACAAACGTTAATTAACCAAAAAAAGAAGAGAAAAATTAAGATTAACATTGTTTTCATTAGCTTAAAGAAGTTGTAGACATCCACGTCGTAACTGCCTCAGTATTCCTGCCTTTTTTCTTACGGCATGCATAACAACGGCCCTTATAGAAAACAACAGACATACAGGAATAGTCAATTTTAAAACCAGCAACTAATTAAAAATATACTAATAATTCTATTGATGATTAATACTGGAATAATTTTATGGGGAATAAAGCACGTTTTTGCTGGTCTGCAACAATTTACTCTGCTCTGATTCACTCATGCCGGACTTCTGCCAGTCTGCATAGTGCAGACGCATACATTTTGTAAATATGGCACAGCAATATTGTTGCGCTGTTCAATATTCCCTCTGTCTGTAAACCCTGAAAAATATTGAGAAACCTTATAAGTTATAACATATTTGATTAACCCTAGTGACAATCCACTGGCAATTATTCTCAGGTTTCTCAAAAAGACAATTTCAAAATAAAACTGCAACTTAAAAACAGGATTTCAGAAAGGCGAGAAAACAAGTCGGCAGCTGAGAAATAGGATTGTGCTTTGGGGAAAGGCTTATGGTTGCAAATTGTGGGTTTTGATTCACAATTTATGCATTTTGATTAGCAGATTTGGGGTTTTGAAGCTCAGTTTTACTGTTTTGATGCACAATACTTTAGGCGCTAATTTGACACCATAGACAGTGACAATATTGTCAGCCTGGGATCCCTCCTGCAAACAGCAAATAACAGAAAATGTTATACCCAAAACAAGTTTAAAAGTATTACCCTTTGAGAATTATTAATGTGTATTTGATGAGGGATTTTATAGCAAGAATTTGTGTTTGGAATTGAAAAGGAAGACTTTAGTAAGGATTAATATAAATTAATATTTTGACAGGTCTCTAGTAGACAGAGTGACTGAGAATTTTAAAATACTCTGCTGCCCCCAAGTGGTTCCTTGCAGAAATGCAGATTTTTATTTTTCTTGTTCGAAATTTGAGTTGTAAACTTCGGTCAAGAGAAGATGTCAAAAAACACATGGCTTGTCTTTTTCAGTCTATTTCTATAAAAAAAAGTTCAAAGTCAATTGGCGTGTTAGTTGTCATCATCTCTTTAAAATTTTCTTTTTACAGCATAGTATAGCATACATGCTTATAAACTACTCACCCAGACTCCCACATCTACTCCCCTCAGCATGAAGACAGACAAGAAAGGATTTAATGAGTATGTGTGCACATAAAAAAATTAACACATGATTCAGATATTTTTTAAGCCTTCAGAGAAGGCCTTGAAGACACTGACGGCCCACCATTGTCCTGTAGACATCTACAGTAGATGTATATCAGGTATCTAATAGATATCCTGTGCCCAGTGGGTCTTGACGCTTGTCACGTCACCTAAAGGCTAAAAGCCTTAAAGCTAACAAAATAGCAAAAACAAATATATTTGAATGCAGTGCTTTTTTGCTTAGTGGCTATTTAAAACAAGGAGGAAAAACACATTTAAAAGTTATTAAAAATTCTCCCCCTGCCCTACCCTATTTCTTTTGACTATATATCCAGTGAAACATAATTTTAGTAGAGAGTACTTTATTGATATCAGTTTCTTAACGGCTAAAAGGTGTATTGCACAGGCTTGGAGAAACATGAGCAGACCTAGCATAAATCAGTGGCCAAAACAAATGTTGTATTGCCTTCCTTTGTAAAGAATAATGTATATCCATAAAAGCAAACAACACTTATTTGAGGAAATTTGGGCACCCTTTATTAATTATATTCAAAAATTTGACATAACAGATGATTCAACAGATTTTTGATCTCAACTGCAGGAAATTTTGCAACCTCAGCCTAAAAGCTTGAAAAGGAGAGCTGTGATGGTATCATGTAAGAGAAGCAATGTTCATTTTTAAGTTTTGTTTTATGTAATTATTTTTTTTTTGTTTGAGTGCAGATATTTGTTTTGAGTGAAATGTCATACAATACAGTTTAGTTTTTTAATTATTCTATTTCCTTTTTGCTTTTTGTCTTTTTATAAGGAAAATGTAACTGGTATTATTGAAGTTGCTGTGTTGTCATGACTAATTCTTTAAAAAAAAAGTTTTGGGGGGAAAAAATATCCTCCCCCAGTTGTCCCCCCACTCCTCCTTTGAGTGACCACCAGACTTCACCTTACCTTTCAGGGCCATTAACACCTCTACATTCCCCTCCCCGGGCTGTGAAGCATTGCAGCTGAACCAGTTATTAGAAAAGGAAAAAAGAAGCACCCTGTGGCTCCTAGTGATTACAGGCCTATAGCACTGACCTCCCATGTTATGAAGGTCATGGAGCGGATGGTGCTGTCAGACCTCAGGCCCCTGGTGAGCCCTTTCCAAGACCCACTGCGGTTTGCATACCAGCCCAAGGTTGGAGTTGATGATGCAATGATATACCGGCTGCAGAGGGCGTAGAAAGACCGAACACCACAGTGAGGATCATGTTCTTTGACTTCTCTTCAGCCTTCAACATCATCCAGCCAACACTGATGAGGGAAGTTAGAGAGGATGCAGCTGGATGCCCCCCGGTCTCATGGATTGAGGAGTACCTGAGCCCCTCAAGGACCCGTGCCGTCTCCCCTCCTATTTACCAACTAAACGGCTGACTTCCAGTACCACTCTGAGCTATGTCACCTTCAGAAGTATTCGGATGATACAGCTGTAGTCAGGTGTGTGGAAAATGGACGTGAGTACAGGGGCCTTGTGGAATGTTTTGTCAGGTCATGTGGGGAAAATTACCTGCAGCTGAACATGGCCAAGACAAAGGAGATGGTGATTGACTTCAGTAGGAGAAAGTCCTTGCCCTTCCCAGTTTCATTATATATGGAGTCATCTTGACAGAGACAAGATGGCGGGTGACACGTATCGCGTGCCTCTGCTCCAGATTTCAAACGGTCTAAAAATTAAACTTGAAGTTTACAAGAGTGTTGATGGGAAAATAGTTGTGGAGGATGAATTGCTTAACTTCTTGGCCATAAAAATCAGGACAATGACTAAAGAGGAAAATGTCACGCTAGCTGTGAACTTTTTTGACTCTGAATGGATCGAGGCCTCAAAGAAACTTTTGTTTGAACTTTGTCCAACCACCCAGCCGTGTGTGTCACATAAAGGCTCGCAGAAAGACGCCAATAATATTAAAAGCTGCCTTAAGGTGCTAAATGAATGTGGAGACAACATGCCCAGATTTGTGTCACACAATCTGGATGATTGACCTCCAGTGTCTTTCCCGAGCCTGGATATCTCCAGCCTTCTTGTAAACTGGAGAGAAGCAGGCCAAGGTTTGCGCGATGAGGCAAGCCATTCAGCTGCAAGCTGACGTCAGTGACAGTCTTCACCCTGTGACAGCTGACGTGGATCAGTGGGTGAACGCGCTGGAGTGTTGCACCTCTGGAGGATCTGTTGCCTTGCCAGCTTGCAGTGGTGGAGATACAGGGAGAGGGCCTGTTTCCATCATCAGGCCGGAGGAGAACGGCAGCCGTGAGCAGTACAGCGGAAGTGAACACCTTAGTTGGAATGATGGTGCCTACTCTGGTTTGCTGACCTGGAGCTAACAGCTGCAAGTCCAGGAGGTGCTGCTATACCCTTTCCAAAGTGGGCGCAAGTTTTTAAGAAGAACCGGCAACCTCAGAATGCTACGTTGACAACCTCAAAACGGAGTAAGAAAGTGACCAATGCGACTGTCATCGGCACCGGAGCCCCTGGTAACATCAAAACTGTCAGGGCAAAACTAGTGAGTGTTTTTGCCACAAGGTTTGACCCGGCTCTGGACCCTGATGTACTGATTTTGTATCTTAAGGAAAAGTTAGGTCGTGAGGTAACCTGTCTAGAGGGTGGTGCTGCAAACTCTTGATTCAGCTCTTTTAAAGTTTCTGCTGAGTGTAATGAAGTGAGCGGAATGTACGCCCCGCAGCTTCGGCCTGAGGGATCCTTCGTTAGGCGGTATTATGAGCCGCGAAAGACCGCTGTGGTTGGACTGAGCATTTCGCTTAATGCGGGGGGCAATGTTGCTGTCCAAGGTCCTTAACACGCTATGGCAATACGTGTTGCTTCATACAAATGCCGGGACCTGTGCTTTGGTCAGAGCGCAGCGGAAAAAGCTCGCCGCAGAGTTGTAGACAAACTAATGGAAACTTGTGACATTTTGTGTCTTCAAGAGACATTTATTTCTAAACAGGACCTGGAAAAATTGAACACCCTGAACTCTGACTTCTATGGCGCTGGGGAGTCTACTACCGACCTCATCACATCAATAGTTAGGGGGAGGATACTAGGGGGTGTAGAGGAAACAGCTTGACCCACTGATTAATGTGATTAGACTTTGTGAAAACTGGTGTATTGCAATACACTTCACTCACAACAACAAATAATTCATCCTTATGAATATATACACACCACATGAATGTGCTCAGAACGAGGATGAGTTTTTAAGTAAGCTTGGTTTTACTGATTCATTTATACATGACAGTCCCACTACTATGGAGTCCTATAATGTTCATAAATAAATAATTATTTAATTCAATAAATAAATATGACCTCATGCAAATACACAATCAACCAATAAATCTCTCATAAATATATAAAAAGATCATGAAATGGTGAAAAAGCTGCACACAGATTTTAAATTAGCCAATATATTATTCAATATATTTCATTTTGCTTTAAAATCCTGTTCATTATTTTAAACAGTATTTTAAAACATTCATTTTTAATCATGTGGAATATTATTATTATTCAAGTCTTTTTTCAGAACTTCTGTTTTCAAAATCAATATTTTCCAAAGTAGCTTTGTTTTATTTCATGTTGCTGTTTTTCACAATGGCGTATTTATTTCATGAAGAGCTTGTTCAGGAGAATGTCTCTGTCTGTCAATCAAACTAGACAAGGCGGAGACACTTTTGTGATTGGCTACTCCTTTACTCAGACATGAGCAGCAGCACCCTGACTACATCGATCGAAGATGCTTCAGCGAATGTGACGGTGCAATGCACACCCCTCAATACTAGGGGGAGTATGCACCTCAACACATTCACAGTGTTACAATAACTTGGGCAGTTTTGGTTCTAAATTTGCGGAAAAAATTGGCTTTGGGCGAGTGTGCATAATTCAGGTGATATTGTGGTCGGTTCGGCAATTATCATCTTCTCATGAACATCTAGTAGGGGCCTAAGTTAGGCTGAGTGGCTGTTGGAGTTCCACTAAGCTTCTATGAACTGGAGTTCCAGGAACGCACCCTGTGCACCACGCGTGTGGGAGGAGCTACCAGATAATGTTTTAGCCTGATAGCCACATGGAGCGGTTGCCTGTGCTCATCTAAGTAACAATGCATGGATGCACAATGCACATAGAGTGTTAAAAGATCAGGTTTATTTATTTTGAATAGTTCCACATGATAACAATGTTTCCATGTTTGAGTTCATGAGATCATCTGCTTCAGGTCCTGCAGTCAAACTACGTCTATCTAATAAATTAGATTGGTCATCTGCTACAGAAAGGGAAATAGTGAGCTATTATGCCCAAACAGACAAATCCTTGAGCAGCATACATCTTCCTAGAGATGCTATTTGGTGTAATAAGGCTAATTGTGGTGATGTTACACACAGCAAGGAGCTCTGTGTCATGTACAATGACATAATTAACTCCTTGTTTGAGGCCAGTAAGCTTCTCTACATTCCTAAACAGAGGGGAAGAAAAATAAAACCAGGATGGAATGATCATGTTGCTGAATATCATGCTGTAGCCAGAGATGCTTTTTATTCATGGGTAGAAGTGGGAAAACCTAGGCAAGGGACAGTTTTTGAACAGAAAAAAATGACAAATGCAAGTTATAAATATGCTCTACGCTTTATATGCAAGAATGAGCAGAACACAAGGGTAGACTTAATGAATAAAAAGCTCTTAAATAACAACTTAACTAACTTCTGGAAAGAGGTAAAAACTTTCAACATGTGTAAGACGTCTCTACCAGGCACGGTTGAAGGCGTCTCTGGTGCAGATAATATAGCAGAGCTCTGGAGACAGCATTACTAAACCTTATTCAATTGTGTTAAAGGTGAAGCATGTAAGGGGGGGATCATCTAAGATAGCACAAGGGTTAAAATGATTTTATTCAAAACTTACTGCACACCTTTGTATACTGCCCACCTGTGGACAAATAATAGGGCATCCAGCATTAGGACGTTTCAAACTATAGTGCCTATAGTGATGCCCTAAGGATTGTATTACAACAGCCTCAGTGGTGCAGTGCAAGCAGTTTGTTTGTTGGTGCTAGAGTTAATACTCTCCAAGCATTACTAAGACATTTTATCTATGGTTTTATTTATCGTCTTAATGCTTCAAATAATGAAATTATTTTAACTCTCACCAATGTAAAGCACAGCACTTTTAGATACCAATCCCCTATTTGTAAGTTTTAGTTTTTTTGTGTAAGTCAGCAGTTTTCGTCTTTTTCTTAAGATCATCCTACCTGGTTATTTTACTCTTCTTATACTTTTATGTCATTATTTTTATATCCCTATGTCATTGATTTTTATACTTTTATAACAACTTTTTTTTATATACTTTTCATGTCATTGTTCTTATACTTGTTTGAGTGTTCTCTTTTTATCCTTAAGTCTTTTATATGTTTTGTGTATTTTGTGGCAAATGGACCTTGAGTCTGTAATAAAGTTTATTATTATTATTATTATTGGGGAGCCGGTTTAACTCGTGCTGGTTTCCGGCGCCTTCAGTCTGCGAAACCAGAGTTCGAATCCGGGCTGCTCCCTATTCCCTTCTCTGCTTCTGTGCCAGTCCCAACCCCGGATGAATTGAGAGGGTTGCGTCAGAAAGGGCATCTGGCGTAAAACATTGCCAAGTTAACCATGCGACTCGTCCTCGAAAGAGTGGATGTTTCGCTGTGGCGACCCTTGATGGGAAAAAGCCAAAAGAGGAAGTAGATTATTATTATTATGTATCGGTCGGATGGATGTAGAAATAGTCTCATCCCACAAGTTCGTTCATCTGGACAATAATGGAGTGGTCCATAAACACTGAGACTGTCTCTCGGCGCTGGCGCGGCTTTGGCCTCTATCTGCGGCTGGCTTGCTGCCTCCTGACTGCCTGGCCGCCCTGGGAGGGGGGGGGCCTACCAAGGGCGGCTGGGGGGGCGGTCGCTCGGGGGAGCCTTCTTCCCCTGGTAGTGCCCATCCGCCTGCTCATCCTCGCTCCCACCCAAACAAACGTTGCACACAGGCACATAGGGCCCCGGGAACTGGTCATGTTGGCGGGGCTCACTGGGGGTGTCTCTCTCTAGGGTCGCGTCGGCGCCGGCCCTCCATTCCACTTTTACTTGCATATTAGACACCCTCATTCATCTAGGGCCTTGTGGGGATGGTCTGGTGGAGGGGGGCACGGCAAAACATTGGTGCTGATCTTTCACTGATCCGCCCCACAATTTTATCTTCTACTTTAGACACCACACACTGCATGTTAACAGCACACACACAGCAAATACACACCACACAAAGTGGGACCCCTGGGGTTCTCCCCTCTTTTCTCATCTACTTCTACCCCTTCCTCTCTTCTCTATTTTTGATCATTATTCATCATTTAGTTCCCTCTGTTAGGTGCATTGCGATTCATGTACTGTCCCTCTTTCTCTCTTCTCTTCTGGGGAGTGGGAGTGCTTCCAGATTCCAGTTGGCTCAACCGTGTACCTCGTCTCTGGCTCGCCTCTACTACTGCTTCTACACCTGGCTGTGGATCCTGTCTCCAGCTCGACTCGCGCCCCCGACTGTCCCCCCAACTCCGTCTGGATGAAGCTCGTCTGCTGGACTTAAAATATGTAGTTGTAGCGTTTTATAAGTCCATTCTTCTCTAAGAGTTCTGGTTAATCACCTGTCCGTCCTGGGGGAGGATCCCTCCTTCATGTGGGCACCAAAGAGGTTTCTTCGTTTTTTCCGGAATCCGTTTTTTTCAGGAGATTTTCCTTACCGCGAAGGGGGGTCTAAGGGCAAGGATGCCAGTTTAGCTTAGTCAGTTTTTTAGTTCAATTTAGTATTTTCCTATTGAATTCTATGTATTTATGATCCTTTTTGATTTTATGTTCAACTTTTTCAATTACCGATACGAAGCCCATCGAGACGACTGTTGTTGTGAATTTGGGCTATACAAATAAAATTGAATTGAATTGAATTGAAATATAATGGTTTAAATCCTGTAAGTTAAACAAAAGGGAAAAATACTTTTTTTTGGTTGCACAGCAAGAAGTCTCTGATTCAAATCCCAGAATTTGCATGTTCTCCCTTTGCGTGTGGTGTTTCCTGGGGACTTCATGGTTGAAAAAAATGCTTTTAATCAAGGAGTCACATTGCTGTGAATGTGGCATTACAAATCTTCCTTGTTTCCTGCCCCACAACTGCCACCTCTTTTACTCTGTGCTCTCCAACACTATCCTCACTCATTAGTTTTTCAACTTCCTTGTTTTTCTTATCACTCTTGTCAAGAACCGTCACTGATCTCTGTCAGATTTCAACACCTACTGAAGATGTAACCAACTTGTGTGTTCCTTCACTTAAATATGTCACCCTATGCTCTTGTCTTTTCTGTAAACTTTGTTCACCACTTCCATTTCAATTATTTAGCCAAAGTCCACCACAATCAGTCCTTGTGTATTCCTGTCCATATAACAAACCTACCCTCTTTGTCAGCTTTGTCTACCTCACAAGTCCATGAAGCCCAAGGAGAACGTTGGCAGAAAAAAATTCTATGTGAAAAAAACTAAAAATGTCTGTTAAAAAAAACAACAATTTGAATATTTATATTTATAATTAAATGCCTATAAAATCTGGCTAGTGCTGAGCTTTCCAGCTTCAAGCCAAACATTTCATTACATTTGGTAATAGTGCACAAATTGCATTTTCAAACAGTATGATTAACAAAAAAGATCAACAATCTGTACAAAAGAAATGTCTGAAAAACAACTATTCAAACCAAAATATATTGATGCATTCATGTTACATGGCATAAACATATTGCACTCAAAGGAGAAAGAAGAAACTTACAAAATACTTTAGGAAAGAGAGGTAATCACACATTTTGCAACAAATTATGCACATTACAGTAAAGTACAAGAAAATTGTAAGTAAATGAAAAAACAAATCTAAAATAATTTTTCTTGAAGCTAATCGTTTCAGCTTTAAAAAGCTCTTATGAAGGGGACAAGTGAAGCACTTCCTCTCATGATTGCACGTCACTTTTCACCACACCACTTCCTTGTTTTGGTGTTGTGCAAGGGTACAACATTTTCATAGATAAAATTCAAAATGTTGCAAATTACAAGCAAATTAAAAAGCCCTTTTTTAAATCAGATGTGTAATGGGAGCTGCAGTAGTGTGTGCTGCTGGATGCAGAAAAGCAGTTTAATCCTTGTTCGCTTAAAGTCTTTAAGTCTTCTAAAAATACATTTACAGTTTGTGATTCAGTTTGTGAATGTCATTCAGCGTATACTTATCTCTATATAAAGAACACTAAGCATTTTATAAGAGAGTATTTTTGTAGCTTCTTTCAGGTTAAGTAAAGACAACATTCACAACCACTTTTGAGCACAAAAGAAGGCAAAACCATTAACTGATCATCTCCACTGCAGACTGAAATTTTGAAGTTTTTTCAAAGCCTTAAAACTGTTGAGAATAAAATGTAAAAAAAAAAAGGTTTGCCCATGTGTGCCCAATATGGATTTTTTTAACCCTTGTCCTATCCTAAGCACTTTAAGGTTGGGAGTTGGGTCATCTAGACCCAACAAGACAGTGGGCTGAACCTTTTTTCTTCAATGATTTGTGATCTTCACTGGTGTCCATGGATTACATGAAATCTTTCCACCTTTATCACTGCAGACTGAAATTTTGAAGTTTTTTCAAAGCCTTAAAACTGTTGAGAATAAAATGTAAAAAAAAAGGTTTGCCCATGTGTGCCCAATATGGATTTTTTTAACCCTTGTCCTATCCTAAGCACTCTAAGGTTGGGAGTTGGGTCATCTAGACCCAACTAGACAGTGGGCTGAACCTTTTTTCTTCAATGATTTGTGATCTTCACTGGTGTCCATGGATTACATGAAATCTTTCCACCTTTATCATGGTAGGGAGAACACATCAATGTAATGGTGGGGTCATCATAAGATAGCACAAGGGTTAAACACTGAAAAAGGCATGCCCAAAGATTAAAACTCCTCTTTATCAACATATGTGAACCAACATGTTCCCTGCTGAAGTTGAATGAGTTCACCAGGGGGGTATTCCAAAAAGCAGGTTATGTGAGTTAACACAGTAAGTTTGAGGCTAAGGGAGAACTTCAGCGTTCGTTTCCAAAAATGGAGGTATGTTTCAGGCTGTGTCAAGTTCCCATATCAACTCATGCTCTGAACATCACCTGGTCTGGAGCAGGTTTAGTTGGTTTCAGAGATGTGGAGCATGGCGTGTCCATCTGAAGAAGATTTAGTGGATGAAGAAGCTCAAAGAAAACTTGAGAGGGTGATAAGATCATTTATCTTGATCAGACAACATTTTTTACATTGATCTAACTTAATTATTTGCTTTATTTAAGATAAATTATTTTTTTGAGTTCAGTCAACTTAAAAATAACACGTAGTTATCAGATGGTTATTTTACTTTCAATCTTCTTCTTTCGGCTTTTCCCATCAGGGGTCGCCACAGTGAACAAGTCGCATGGTAAACTTGGCAATGTTTTACGCCAGATGCCCTTCCTGACGCAACCTACTCAAAGCAACCGGGCTTGGGACCGGCACGGAAGTAGAAAAGGGAACTGGGAGCAGCCCGGAGTCGAACCCAGGTTTCTTGACGGAAGGCGCCGCAAACCAGCACAAGCTAAACCGGCTCCCCATTTTACTTTCAATAATAATAAGAATAAATTTGACTCAATTACTTGTTACAGGGGCGCAACTAACTAATTTCATAGGGGTATGCGGCCACATTAACCCCCCCCCCCACACACACACACACACACACAAATGCACGTAGCAAAGCGACCCTTCTATGGAAGCGATTTCTATAGCATAATTAAAAATAAAAGTCAAAACAAGAAATGCTTTTTCAGTTTCAAAATGAAGCTGCATTTTTTGACTCAAAATTAAAATGAAAAAGCAATCCGCCAAAATGCAAAATAATCCTGACATAGCAAATTTCGCCATGCTAAACATTTGCTGGTTGGACCAACACGCATTCAGCCTGAAGTTGAGTGCGTGTTGGGTTTATTTTGTTCTGGACACCACTGGAAACACAAATTCATATCATGGTTTCTCAGATCGTAGCAGCACTTCCGCCTTCGACGATCGAGAGCTCCGGGCAGCGGGGCTTTGCGCTCCGCTATGCGAAGGCAGCTGCCGGTCCGAAGAAAAAAAAAAAAACTTTTTCAGGGGGGGGGGGTTTCGACGAATCGACGTGCGACCGCAGAAGGCGGAAATTCTGCTACGTAGTCCTGAGAAGCTTCGTAAAATTATCAGAAGTTCACCTCCATCACAAAGCCCTCTTCTTTTGAAGTATTGATATTTCATTTTAATTTTGAGTCATTTGATGCATTTACATTTTGAAAATTAAAAAGCACATGCCACGTCACAGTGAGTTTTTGATTTTTGGTTTTGTCATCCTGCTCAGCAGCGCTTTTTGTTTGTGTTTGTAATTAAACCCCTTGCCCCGGAACTTTGTGCCTCCTGCCTCTGCATCTGGGTCCAACCGGCTCTCGAGCCACCCCATCACCGTGACACATCCACCCCTCCTAAGGCTAACTAAACATCCACACAACACTTTTACTGTTTAAGTGTATAAATCTTATATGGCCCAGCAGAAATATTTTTGTGAACTATTTTCTACCATGTTTTGCCTCAATGATTTCCCAAATTTGTGTGGAGAAGGCCATTCAGGAGAATCTTCTGAGTAATGTCTTGCCCCAGCCCTCTCCTCTCCACCTCTCTGTTCTTCTCCCTCTTCATCATCAGGTGATCTTCTCTATTTCTCTCTATTATATACTTCATATGAAAATCTCTCCTTATTCTTCTCTTTTGGGACTAGAGGTAAGATCGGGCCTAAAAAATACAGCCTCACCGACACAAGCCCGCGGGCATTAAAGCCGAACCCGGTCCGAACCGGACCAATTAACTTAATTTGCAGGCCCGAGCCCGGAGCAAACCCGAAAGTTCAATTTATCCCATAGTATTGTAACGACCCAGGGTTTAGACAGAGCTGCAGGTGGCTGGCGCCCCCCTCTTTCTGTCAGTTGCTAGACCACTGTGTGTGTGTCAATCAGTGGTGGGCTGGTGACTGATGGAGAGATGGGGCGGGGTCTACCTGTGGGAGAGTGTGTGTGTGCGTCATCGCAGAAGTTAGTAGTAGCTGGCTGTGCCTGTTAGTCATGCTGTAACCGTTATCAGATACAGAAATCTCAATAAAGAGCTGTTGGACAACTGGCCGCCTAAGGAGCTTCCTTGCCGTCACTACACTGGTATCAGAAGTGATTTCGGACGCGGGGCGGCGTACTGACGGTCAGACTGGTTCACGCCGGCGCTCGGATTAGCTGTGCTAGCTGGAGCTAGCTTGGAAGCATGGCCGTGGGTAACCGTTATGTTCTTTCTGCTATAGATTATTTTACTCGGTGGCCAGAGGCGTACGCATTGCCTGACCAGGAGGCAGAAACGGTTGTGGATGCCCTTCTGGGGGGCATGTTCAGCCGTTTTGGGGTTCCGGAGTCCATACACTCTGACCAGGGCCGGAACTTCGAGTCCCGGGTGTTTGCCCTCATGTGCAGTCGCCTTGGTGCTCACAAGACTCCCACCAACCCCTTGCGACCGCAAAGTGATGGATTGGTGGAGAGATTTCACCGCACCTTGGGGCAGCAACTGGCTATCATCACATCAAAGCACCAAAAAGACTGGGATGACCATCTTCCCCTGGTGCTAATGGCATGTCGGTCAGCTGTACAGGAATCCACATCCTGTACACCTGCTCTTCTCATGTTGGGAAGAGAGCTCCGTACACCGGCCATGATGGCTTTTGGCCGGCCACCTGATTCTGAAGACACAAGCCAGGGGCCTGAGTATGCTCGAAAACTTCAGGAGCGTCTGGACTCCGCACATACTTTCGCTCGGGAACAGCAGCGAAGTGCCGGACAGAGACAAAAGCGCTACTATGATGTAAAAGCTAAAGGAAGACATTTCGTAGTTGACGAACTAGTGTGGGTGTACAGCCCCCAACGCAAGAAGGGACGATGTCCAAAGCTGGACAGCCAGTGGATTGGGCCGTGCAGGGTCCTAGAGAGGCTAGGAGAAGTCGTTTACAGGGTACAGTTTCCACAGAGAGGGAGAAAGGTGATTCTCCACAGAGACAGACTGGCTCCCTATCGGGGTATCTCTGCTCCGCCTACACAGACGATGCCAGCTGTCCCATCCTTGCTGGTTTCTGCACCAAGTTCCTTTTCTGCCCCTCCAGCTTCTCCAGATCCACTTCCAGCGGCCAACCCCCTTAACCCCGTTGCCTCCGCGGGCTAGGCCGCAGCGTCAGAGGAAAGTTCCAAGCAGATTCAGAGACTTTGTTGCTTCCTTTTAGTAGGGAAAGTTGTTAATGGTGGGACAGTTTGTTTTAGAGGGCAAGAATGCGCCCTGGTCCCTCCAGAAGGTCTGGTGGTCTACCCAAACCTTTCATTAAAAAAAAAAAAAAAAAAAATAAAAAAAAACTGTGTTGATGATGGTTCTTTGGTTCTGTCCTGTTTTACTTTACACTTTCCTGGTGTGTGAAATTGTGGGTCAGGTAATATGTGTCCCTCGTGGGCGAGGGTCTTTGTGGGGGGGGGGGGGGGTAGTGTAACGACCCAGGGTTTAGACAGAGCTGCAGGTGGCTGGCGCCCCCCTCTTTCTGTCAGTTGCTAGACCACTGTGTGTGTGTCAATCAGTGGTGGGCTGGTGACTGATGGAGAGAGGGGGCGGGGTCTACCTGTGGGAGAGTGTGTGTGTGCGTCATCGCAGAAGTTAGTAGTAGCTGGCTGTGCCTGTTAGTCATGCTGTAACCGTTATCAGATACAGAAATCTCAATAAAGAGCTGTTGGACAACTGGCCGCCAAAGGAGCTTCCTTGCCGTCACTACAGTATTTTTGGCAGAAAAAAACCCCGCCAGATTTCTTAAAGGTAAAATAATCTACATATTTTATGATCATGAAAGTTATTTTCTTTCGAACACAGAGTGGTCGCTGCAGCCGCGCGTAGGCAAGTTCGCTGTTGTGGCATATAGAGTTCCGCCGGAACTCTAAGTGAAAGAGAGATCTTGATGCGCACTCGTTATATTACACGGAGAAATTCTGCAGTCGCGGTGCATGTTTTCCTTTTCAGTTCCCCTGTCTTAAGTTTATCCTTGACTTCTTGCTGCTCCATACCTAAACAGAATAGATGCGGACTTGCGGAGGGAAGATTACCATTCACGACCCGTGCACAAAGCTGCGGGTGGCCGGCGCCCCCCTCTTTCTGCCAGTTGCTGGACCACTGTGTATGTCAATCAACGGTGGGCTGGTGATTGGTGGGAGGGGGCGGGTCTACCTCTGTGTGTGTGTGTTTGTGTGTGTGTGCGTTCGGTTAACGTTCTCCCTCTGAGTAAGAAGAAGCTGGCTGTGCCTTTCGGTTAGTGCGGTAACCGTTCTTACATACAGGATTAATAAAGAGCTGTTTGACAACCGCCCGCCTAAGGAGCTTCTTTGCAGCCATTACAATATAGTTATTAAAAAAGTCAGCCAGAGAGAAGCGCGGCCCGAACCGACCCAAATGTAATGATTGTCATTTAGTGCCCGACCTGACCCAAATTTCGGGTTCTGACTCGGGCTCGAGCTTAAGATCTTACCTCTAATTGGGACTTACTTGTCATGTATGTCTGCACTTGTTTTCCCAAAATAAGTGAACAGGTGGTCAGCAGAAGTTTAAACCTGAATTAGCATCTAGGTTTCCGTGACTTTAATAGATTAATTATTTCTACCTGAAATCTTCAATGCTCTCTATAATATCAGATGCATCACCAGTCTCATGTCTGTCTCCTTCACCTCTTGCCTGTGTTCTTCTCCACTTAATCACATGGCAAAGCAACAATTATTTCATGCTATAAATAAATGAAACATCTTGCTAATGCATGTTTTTGTTTTAAATTAAGAATACGATATATTAGTATTAAGAATACTAATACTAATAAAACGACTGACTTGGCATTAACTGGCTTTGCCCTGAACTTCCACCATAAGACCAACCTGTTTCTTTTCTCCATCTGTCCTGATTCTTTTCTCTCTTCTCGTCTTTCTCTCCATCCTCACAGCTGTTTGACATAAACTTTGTTTAGGAAGATTTTTAAAGAATACAGTGACTAAACTATATGTAAAAATAGAAACAAGGTGTAGGTTGTGCAAAGAGGCACCTGAAACAATCCAGCACACTACTGCAGGATGTAAGATGCTGACAGGGAAAGCATACGTGGATTGCCACAATCATTTGACTGGAATAATATACAGAAACATGTGCAGAAAATGAACTGGAAACCCCAAGGTCAAAATGGAAAACACCTCAGAAGGTGGTAGAAAATGGCTCGGTGGCCATTTTGTGGCTAACTCTGAGAATAGGCGATTTTCGTGTTTTTCGACAATATGGGGAAACAACATTTTTTTTCGTGCGATTTTCACGACGTTTCACACACATGCCACCAGTCTACAAATACCACAGACGTTTCGTTGACCTTCGGAAGAGGCCACCATCTTGAATTTTCAAAAGAAGCACCTTCACTTTCAGATACAAACAAAAACTTGTCCAAGGGATTTTTTTTCGATCATCTCATAACCTCTAAGCCTTCTCTGAAGGCCTAAAACATATCGGAATTATGTGTTAAATATATTTTGTCCATGCATACTCATTAAATCCTTCCAAATGGTCTGTTCGATCTCTTTTAATTGTGTTTATGATAGTTATGCTGCTTCCAGACAGAAGCATTTTCATATTGGAGCATTTAAAGAGTGAAATGACAAATATCATAATAAATAATATTCCAAATTTGTGTGATTTTCTTTTACAATGTTTGTGCTGACTGTAATTGCACAGCAAGAATTTTTTTTACTGTTTTGTTTATTCAGTTTATTTAGAGGCATAAAAATGCTTAATGAAGGGTTGAGTGATTCAGACAGGCACTACTGAAGGCCTAGGTGTGAAATGCATGGTCCGCCACTGATCTGAAATAATGTGTTTTTCCGAGTCAGTTGATGATGCTGATCTCAATGCTAGCACTTTTAGCCACATTAGCATAACTACCATACTTAGCATAACTAGCATTTGAAGTAATGTGTTTTTCTTAGTCAGTTGATGATGCTGATCACAATGCTATCACTTTTTGCCACATGAAGGTCGGTTAGCCTTACAGAAAAAGAAGGGGGAGTTAGATGTGCGCAGTGTTGGTCATCAAATGGAGTTGGATCAAAGGTGAGTGGTGAACGACGGTGGAGTGTGAAGGTAGGCGGCGACGGCCAGTGGCGCGTAGAGGTGGGCAGGGGTGAGAGCGAGGGTGGGCAGCGGCTGCAGGCCAACGCCGCTTGCGGCTTTAATTTTACATTTTATTTTCAACAGTGTTAAGGATTTGAAAAAACTGTCTGCAGAGGAGTTGATCAGCTGATGGTTTTGCCTTTTTTATGCTGGAAGGTGGTTGCATATGTTGTCTTTCAAAAACGATTTTCTTATAAAACGCTAACTGTTCTTTATTTGGAGATAAGTGTACACTGCACGACATTTACCATTTAGTGCTGCCACATCTGAAGTAAATCACACGTCTTCAGTCTTTTAGATCTGAAAGTGGTAGAAAATGTATTTCCGTCCATCTTGAATGTCCTCTGAAGTCCAAATTGTAAATGTATTTTTAGTAGACTTGAAGACTGTATTTTTGTCAGAATTTTGTACTTTAAGCGAACAAGGATTAAACTGCTTTTCTGCATCCAGCAAAACTACTGCAGCTCCCATTACACAACCGATAAGAAAAGAAAGCTTGCATTTTGAATTTTTTAAAATTTTTGTTGTCTCTTTTAATTTGCTTGTGAAACATTCCTCCATCCTATCATAGAATGCGCTGAATTTTATCTAAGGAAATGTAGTACCTTTGCACGATACCAAAATATGGCATTGTGTGATGTCAAGTGATGTGCAATCATGAGAGGAAGTGCTTCCCTTGTCCCCTTCATAAGTGATTTTACAGTTGGAAAAGTTTGGCTGGAAAAAAAATAATTTTAGATTTTTTTTTCCATTTATTTACAATTTTCTTGTCCTTTACTGTAATGTGTATAATTTGTTGCAAATTTGTGATTACCTCTTTCCTTACCTATTTGGTCAGTTTTTTTTCCCTTTTAGTGCGAGAAAATTGAAGCAAAGAGAAAGTGAAACACTAATAGAACCGGGAGAGCAGATGGGTACAGCGAGGTGCTTCACATAGTGAAGGTGGAGGTGACAAAGACCAAGCAAAGCATGTTTGAGGACTTGAATGATGGGTTGGATGCAAAGGAGGTGGAGGTGAATCTGTGTGAGTTGACAAAGCAAAGTTAGAAAAGGAGGGATGAGGAGCAGGTTAGAGGAATAAAGTACAGAGATGGACATTTCTATTTTGGTTCTTGACAACTGTGATGGAAGATGAAAAAGAGAAGTTGAAAATGTGATGAGTGAGGATAGTGTTGAGGAGCACAGAGTAGAAGAGGTGGCTGTTGTGGAGCAGGAAACAGCAAAGGATCTGTTATGCCACATTCACACCAGGCTCAGTGATGTGCGTTCAAGTGACCACGTCTAATGAAAAGTCAATGCAAACGTGCGTATGTCCGTATTGCGGGCTTCCGCGTTCAAAACCCTGACGTCATTACTTAAGTATTTTCAAATCTGTGTTTGGGCTCTATGAACGCGCGTGGAAAGTCAAACCAGTTGAACTTTTGAAATTAATAATTGCGGTTTGTGCCTGACCATAATTCTATGAAACCAAGTCTTGCATATATCATAATATAGCGTGACAGAATATGGCTGGAATAAGATTTGCATGACTTTGAGATGTTGTAACACGCCTCTTCTAACTGTGAGTACATGCACTGGTATTTAGTAGCGATAGTCCAGTGACAACTGTTTGCTAAAAGCACGTTCAAGATCCCGCGATAATCACAATCTTTAACACGTGAGACATGTCGGTTGTGAGCGTAGCATAAACATGAAGTGAGGAAGATGTTGAAGAGGATAAAGACTGATAACATACCTGTGTAGTTATGAAAGTGTTTAGGAGACGCTCTGGATATAAACTTAACTTGGCAAAGACACACGTTTTAACATTTAATTTCTCACCATCCAATTACTTACAACTGAGATACAATCTGAATTGGAAAAAAAACAAATTGACATATCTTGGGGTGACATTAACAAGAACACTTGAAGATCTATATGATGCCAACTGCCAAACTTTATAGGGAAATAAAAAATGATCTGGACAGGTGGAATGTTCTTTCATTGGATATGGGTTCAAGGGTAGAGACCATAAAGATGAATGTCCTGCCCCGACTCTTTTACCTATTCCAATCCCTGCCTGTTGAAATACCAGATAAGCAATATAGATTGTGGGACACCATTATTTCCAGATATGTGTGGAGTGGACGTAGACCAAGAATTATATTTGATACTTTACAGTTAAGTAAAGACAAAGGAGGCATGGCACTACCAAATCTTAGGGAATACTTCCATGTGCCAAACTCCATGCTACTGTGACAAGGAAATTTCCCATTCATGGTATTAATAAATAAATAAATCTAAATCTATATCATGCTGAACAGTTTAGACCTGTAATCTGTTGGTGTGATGACAAGTTTGTATTGAAATGGAAAAATGTGTAGCAATTCACACAGGACAGGAAAATTCATAGTTTTATTGGAGATAGACAAGAAGCCTTGAATATAATTAGCCAAATGGGAAAGGTTACAGAATTTACGAAAAAATTGGGGTTCAAGGTTGTGAGAAAATACAAACTAGAGACAGAGCTTAGGATTCTCCAGTGGATAACTTACGATAAGGACTTCATTCCAGGTTCTCACATTTTTTTTAATGGAACCAAAAGGGCATAACAGTGATGTGCACATTGATAAAAAATAAAAAAATACTACATTTTGAAACTTTAAAACAGAAATTTACCTTGACTAACCATGACCAATTCAGATTTTTACAAATACAAGATTACTTTGACAGGTAAATTAGAAATAATATTAATTTAGAAGAGGATGGACTAATTAGAACTATTGTTGAAACTTACAATTCTAAAAAACACAGAACTCTATAAAAATGCTCAATGCTCTATAAAAATCTAATGGAAAAAAAGGGAAAAACACCACATATATTAAAAAAAAAATGAGAAAGGGAACTGGATATAAAAATATAAGATGATGACTGGCTCCAAATTTGGCAAACACATAATACATCTACTTCATCATGGACATGGAGACTGCATTGTTGTAAAAACACAATTAGATATTTAATAACACCAAAAATCACAAATAGGCACACTTTGGTGCCCTAGCCGTGTTGGAGAAAATGTGGAGACATAAACATAGATCAGTCCCAAATTTTTGGGTCTTGGAAGAATATTCACCAGATTATAACCAAGGTCCTGGGCGACAATATCCCAAAAACATGCTTATTTCTGTATCTGGGCAATATATCAGAAAATGTACTCAAAATTAACAGATATTTGGTCGAAAATTTTCCAGCTGCAGGCAAGAAAACAATCACAGGACAATGGTACAAGACAGATTGGCCAACACAGCAGAAATGCATGTGATGGAATTTCTGAACTATAGGATAAGAACTCAAGAAGATCTTTGTAAAAAAAGATGGGAGAAATGGACTAACTACAAAACGACATTATAAGGACTTATAAAATTATGAGATAATAATTAAAAACCTATAGAGCCAAGGCAACCCAAGGTATTTCTTGTTGTTTTGTTTTGCTTTGTAAATTTATTTTTACTGTTCCTTCTGCTTTTTGTCGTATGTTTTAATTCAATTCAATTCAATTTTATTTATGTAGTCCAAATTCACAACAGTGGCTTTATATAGGTATTTGAAAAAGTTAAACAAAAAATCAAAGGGATCATGAATACATAGAATTCAATAGGAAAATACTAAATTGAACTAACAAACTGACTAAGCTAAACTGGACATCTCTGCCCTTGAAGAAACCTCAGGGGTGCCCACATTAAGGAGGGATCCTCCGCCAGGACGGACAGGATATTTACCAGAACTCATAGAGAAGAACTAACTTATCAAACCCTGCAACTACATATTTAAAGTCCAGCAAACGAGATTCATCCAGCCAGAGTTGGGGGACAGTGTTTAAAAAGCAATAAAAAGAAAGTAAAAATAAATAAATAAAAGAGCGTGTTTAGGACAGGTGAGAGGATGCCTGAGTAGTGGATTGTAAGTGCAATGGTGCAATGGCCCAACGCGGGCCCCCCCTCATGTCCACAAGGAGCGTCGCCTCAGGTCCACAAGGAATGTCGTAAAAATGGCCAGACCGGGCTCACCCAGAGTTGGAATTTTGGAGAAGGCCGGCGCTCGAGGAGAAAGACCAGAACCCACACCAGAGGGACACCCCCAGGCTCAGATGTGATGTGATCCCCAAGTCTTGACCTTGCCAGAGGACACAGGGATTCTTTCCCAGCTTGAAGAGAGGGCCACCGGGCCCCGGGGAGCCAGCAGCCAAGGAACATGACCCCCATTGCAGAGGGTTTGGCACCCCCCACCAGGGATTGGGTAGGGGACAGATGGTCAGAGGTCCCACCGTCCTTGTTTGATGTATGTGTCTATGTGTGTGAGCATGCGTGTATGAGTGTTGGAATGTCTATTTTGGAGGGGTAAAGGGTGTGTGTACTAAAGGGTGCAGTTAAAATTAGCGGGTAGGGCACTGTGAGCACATCTCCTGCTTGCTGGCAGTGATGTCCAAGCACCCCCTCCACCAAGGGTCCTACACGTCTAAGGTGCAATTAAAACCGAGAGGGGAGGAGCCCCTTTTCATATGGCAACCATGGGAGGGGGACCATTACCAAGTAGCTCATCCCCCCTAGGTGCATCGCAGGCTGACCACTCTCCCATCACCCTAATAAGCAAGTATATGAAGAAGAGGATAAGTCGGGGACAGGTGGTACACTGTCACCTGGTGGTAAAACGGCCCCCCAAGCATTGGGCCCAGGTCTCCTCAGCCAAGGGCCCCATCCCCTGAAGCGCCGACCTCAAGGCCCCACCCCCCCACCCCACACATAGAGAGAGGAGCTAAGAAAGCGCGGCCCCCCCCACGGAGCAATCCCCGGCCCCTGCACCCAAGCACCGCCCCGAAGAGATTTCAGGTCAGGCCTCGACAGGACAGAGGCAGCCGACCAGCCAGGGCAACCACCGATTGCCTCAGTGAGGACTCCAACCCGCAATACCCCCAAGGTCCCATGCTGAAAGTGGACCCTCCCCCTCTCCCAGGCAGCCCCCTCCCTGGCGGGGGCCAACCAGCCCCCAGCACCGCAGTATCGTTAATATCTGACCTCAACGGTTCTGCTATCGGTACTGGAGAGGTGGCATTTTTCTTTGTGTCCCACAAGCATTATCTGCCATATTTACAGTCAGTCAATTTTCCGTTAATTAATGATGATATTAATTTCGGTATTCTCGCTGAAGAGGAGAGGTCTGTCTGGCTATTTGTGTGCACAGGGGGCGGGGCTGTTCTTCAGACAGTACGCAGGCATGCGCGCACACACACAAGGCAGTGCATACAGAGTCAGCGGCGATCTTGTAGAGGACACGTGAGCGACCCCCCAAAAAATTATTTTATCTCCCTAGACTAAGAACACCAATTTATGTGCAAAATTAATTAGGTTTGCATCAAAGAGCCCCTACCATCCTGTCACCTTGCTGCTACGATGACCATATGTTGCGCTGTCTGTATAAAACACGCTGCAGGGGTTTGCACATGGGGCAAACAACAGGTAAAAAGGCGGGCCTTGGACTCACCACTTATGGTTCCAGACCCGCAACAAACTAACAGCTTCTTCCTAATAATTAATAAAATAATACCTAATAATAGCTGTCATCCATATAATTAATATAATTTATTGGGTTTACTGGATTTAAAGAAAAAAAAATAGAAAGGAGTCTGCATCAAAGTGAATTTGTTTCCATCATCTTAACTCTGGTGTTTGACAGACAGAAAAGTCTATTCAAGGTTGTGGAAAATGGACAAAAGCTCAAAGGAAACATCACGCTCATAAAGAATACAAATAATTAAATTAAACAATGAAATAAATATCCTGACAGCATTTTGAATCGATACAAGTATTGCCAAATGAACTATCGCGATATATCAGCAAAACCATTTTTTCTAACACCCCTAGTGTTGCGGCTTCCTGTGCTTTCATCTCAGTGGGAAACTGATCCAAATGTCTCTTTGAGAGGTTCAGTTTGCTGACCCCTGGTCTAGCACATCCACGTGCATTCCAGGTTTGTATTGTAACATTATCATGTTACAATACAATTGTAACGATAATGTTAAAAAAACAATGTTGTTGCATAATTAGGAAAACAAAAACTTTATGTTCTTAATTTGTTCTTTTTTTTTCGTCCTCAAAAAGTATTGATAAGAGTACTGGATCGACAAGCAGTAACAATAAGAGTAGTAGTACCGTTAAAACCTTAACGATACCCATCCCTAGTTCTGTCACGTCATTTTATATCTTTTTTATCATCTTACTGGCCGACATGCAGGACGGTGCCCCATTTAATAAGTATCTATTTTCATAACATTTAATACCAGACCAGGCACATTTGCTTCCTTTACATTTACACGAGTGTAAAGGAGCTGCAGGTTGCGGAAGTCACAAGACTTGTCGGAGTCATGTGACTGGATACACAATCCAAGGAAACCGTCATCTCTTCCTCGGAGAGTCAGATAATAGACAGAAAAAAACAGCCATTTGTTGATTATTTTTAACACCCATACTGTATTACCGAAGCTAACATCACGTCTATCAATTCTGCTACAATGTTTACAGAGAATTTGCTTTAATTTTTTTGACAGGTTTAGTTTTGAGGGTTAGGGACAGTTCCAATGTAACGTCATCAGGTAGTTCTCCAAAAAAATCAGATAGTTGACTCAATGTAGATCAGGATTTTCTAAGAATGCATTTTCACAGTCTATTTGGATGCACCTGATTTCTCCCAGGTGTCAAATGTTGTCAAAGCTTTGCACACAGCAATATGGAAGCTCCATGTTGGTGAAAGTTCTCATTTATCCAAACTTATTTAATCCCTTTTCTATTGTAAAATTCATCACTTAACAATTATAAATTGTTGCTATGTTATAAATTATAAATTGTAATGTTTCTATAAAATGTACGAATAAAAGTTTTTCTTCAGAAATGTTTTTGTAAAAATTTATTGGAACCACAACACCTTTTTACCTTATGGGTGAGTAAAACAGGAATAGCCAACATTATTTACAAGGGCAGAACTAACATATGTAATGCAAGTGGCTGAATATTTCAAAAGGATACAAATAAATCATACAATGGAAATTTAGTTGATGTAACCCTTGTGCTATCCTAGGCACTTTAACATTGGGAGTTGGGTCATCTGGACCCACTAGACAGTGCACTGAACCTTTTTTGTTTAATGATTTTTTTTTATTTTATAACTTGTCCTGTCCAACAGCTGGGCAGACAGATGAGAGCTGAAGGCCTCTTGTGTTGGACATATTTTACTTTTACAACAGGGGTTATGAATCTTCTGACAAACCAAAGGTATATCTGAATAAACCCCTTTTGTAATCGAGGACAGACTTTATTCATTTTAATTATTTTTGAGATTCTTTTGTGTTGGACCGGACGGAAAGGAAAGAAAGGGAGAAAAGAGAGGGATGTTAGAAAGAGGGGCATAGGAGGGTGATCATAGGAGGGAGGGGAGGGGGGTAAAACCATGAAGCATCATAAAGCAACAAGCTACTGGATGTTTATCATTATGGTAAGGAACAGATAAAATACAAATCTCAAAGGGGCGGGGCCTGTCCACACACACACTCAAATGTTATAAACACACCTGTTAGCTGCAAAAATGTCCCCATGTCTACATGTACACAATACAGATAGTGTTCACACACGCATACTTATGCCTACAAGCCAACTAGTGTGAGATATTTCATTCATTCACGCAATTTGTTAGTGCAAAGGTGAGCTAACACCTAGGCTCAGTTGAGTGTTTATGTTCTTCTCAAATGGATGATGGGAAGTGGAAAGCAGGAGGGGGAGCAACCAGCCATCCCCACACCCAGACCCCCACCGCAGCAGCCGCGGCAGCCAGAAGCCCCCAACGCCACACGGCAGCAAACAGGCAGAGAACAACCGCCCCCGGGCGCCCACGACCACCACCCAGGCCAGGTCCCCAGAGCCAGAGAGCAGGGAGGCATGGGGGGAAAGAGAGCGCCGTCCCAGCCCAACCAGGAGAGCAGCCCCCCGGCCACGCCGGAAGAGCCCAACGCAGAGCCCCACCCGAGAAGGGCACCCACAGCCCCAGATGAGCACCCCATCACCACCCAGGAGTTCTGGGAATCCCCCCCGCCCCAACCCCAGGTACGAAAAAAAAGTCATTCATCTGATTCTGCAGAACTACGTAAATAATGACAAAACGTTCAAGCTTCCCAGTGTTTCAAAAACCCCAGTCCAAAAAAAATAAAACTAAAAAAACCCGCCCTGTAAAAATAATAATAAACTGTACCCTGTAAAGTTTGTAGCGGTGCCGATAGCTTAATGTGGGTGCTAATGTGTTTTGAAAATAGACACATTGCTGCGGTTCGTTTGACAATGAGATAATAAAAAGAGAGAACATGTCACGTGAAGAGAAGGCTGAAACTGAACGTTAGAGTTATTGTGTTGGAGTGTAAACCAAAGATTGGTGGGAAAAGTGCAGATTTCACCTCTTATCCAAGAGGCCTTGTAAATTCTGAAATAGCTGGTCTAAGAGCTGGTATATATGCGCTCATGGGGGAGGAGTCAGACCTGAAACTGGAGGTGTTGTCCACTTAGCCTACATGGTTTCGGGTCGTTAATAGTCCTTTGTCCTCAGCTGGGGGTTGGGGATTGAGCCCAGCACAAACTAGGCGTCATCAGGACATTACAACACAGAGCCCAGGAGGTCCCCACAAGCTCTGTCGGATAGAAGAAGGAAGAGCAACATATCCACCAAGCCCCCCGAACCTGTGGATATCCCAAGTGGGCATTCACCAGATCCCAACATCCCAGTTCATCTCAAACCAGTCAATACCCTCAGACAAAAACTGGTTCATCCAAAGGACAAAATTCCCAGCCACAAACAGAGTAATTTTGTGTACTCTATCCACTGCAAAGAGAACTGCAATGAACAGTATATAGGAGAAACCAAACAACCTCTACACAAGCGGCTTTACTATCAACGACCTGAAACCATGTAGGCTAAGTGGACAACACCTCCAGTTTCAGGTCTGACTCCTCCCCCATGAGCGCATAAATACCAGCTCTTAGACCAGCTATTTCAGAATTGACAAAGCCTCTTGGATAAGAGGTGAAACGTCTTCCAACTTTAAAACCAAATCCAGATGACATCCCCTAAACCTACTACATTGGAACCAACCTGGATGAATGAGAGTCTTCATAGACAAGAAATTATAAGGAAGTTGTTGATATAAACGGGCACCACATTGGGGGTGCTAAACATATCACAAAGCCTTTTTTGCACCAGCTATGCAAAGCCCTGCATGGCTGATGCAAATGCTTGCATAGCCTCTTGCCCGTTCATTTACAAGATCCAGTTTAAAACAATTTCTTCTTTACTTACCCTCTGTTCTTCCATTAGCGAAATGACCTTCTCTGGCAAACATGAGTGTGCAAAAAGACACTTAAAGACGTCAATTTAGTTGGTTTCACTCCTGCAGCTCCTCGGACTCTCAAGAGCTGAAGGATGTGGCTCACATGCAGTAGCGCATAATTCTGAGATTAAAGTCAGAATTCTGAGTTTAAAGTCAGAATTCTGAGTTTAAAGTCAGAATTCTAAGAATAAAGTCAGAATTCTGAGATTAAACCGCCGATTGCCTCAGCGGAGATCCCGACCACTCATGCCTGCAAGCTCCCGTACCGATGGTGGTCCCTCCCCATCCCCCAGCATCCCCCGCCCCGCACCCCCCAGGCCCACGACCTTGGGCCCCAAGAGGGTTGTCCCGCCCCATCCCAGACCCAGGGAAGGAGTGATCCCAGCCCCAGGTGTAAGGCTTTTGTTGGACAGGTTTTACTATCACATAAAGAGGTTATATAACTTCGAAAAACCAGAGGGTAAATTTTTATAACCCCTTTAGGAATATGAAAGATCATAAAATACTTTTTTTCTTTGTGTTTACTTGATACTATTAAAGACACTTTGATAAGAATGACGGTACTGCAATTTAGCCGCAGCTAAAACTGTTTGTGGAAAAGTGCAGGCCCTTTAATTGTCTCCACCAATCATTCTTGGAGGCTCAATCACACGTCATCAGTCTGACCAATCAAAAGTGGTTAAAGTCTTCACTTCCTTGTTCTGATTTTGCTCATAAAGTCTCTCAACATTAACAAAAATTCCAGCTAAAGCTCGTCTTTAGTGATGTAGCTTTACACAGAATCCGGAATCAGACCGTGGAAAAAGTGAACAAAACAATGAAGCTCAGAGACGCGAGTCTTTCTTCATTAAGCGGTTGTCAGCTCTACATCTCCCTTGATGCACTGGGTTAAAGTGACAGCGTCTCAGTGCACAATGAGTCGTCCTTGTTAAACGTCTTGAAACAACAACGAACAAACAAACAGTTTTTGAATTTTTTAACTTAACTTTTATTCCATCTTTTAGAAAAAACAGCTGCAGCTTCCAGCTTTTTCTGTCACAATTATCACAAAAATCCATGTGAGATTGCGAAGGGGCTGTAGATCAATACAGACTATGAGTTTCTTCTTTTTTTGTTTTTACATTTTTGGACACTGGTGTGCTGCCGGATTTTTGTCAATGTTAAAGTATGCCGTGGCTCAAATAAGGTTGAAAAACACTGTTCTAGATCATAAAATTTAGTAATTTTGATTGTAGGAATCATTTCTTTGTGTGCTCAAGGTAACCGACTTTGTGTATGATTCTTATTGCTCTCTTTTGAAGTATTGAATGTGAATGTAACGTTGTATTATAGTCCCCCAAGTCTCTACACCAGTGTTTTTCAACCAGTGTGCCGCGGCACACTTGTGTGCCGTGGGAGATGGTCAAGTGTGCCGTGAGAAATTGCCCTCATTAACTGATCTAAAAACAATTACCATCTCCAGGAAATCAGCTCTTTGTTCATCCAAACAGGCCCTGATAAAACATTGATAAGTTAAGAATATGAAATATCATAAAATTATTTTTTCTTTGTATTTATATGATTCTATTAAAGACACTTTGATAAGAATGACGGTACAGCGGGACAGTTAGAGCTGCAGCTATAACTGTGTAAGGAAAAGTCCCGCCCTTTTAACTGTCTCCACCAATCATTCTTGAAGGCTTAATCACATGTCATCAGTCTGACCAATCAGAAGTGGTTAAAGTATTCACTTCCTTGTTTCGATTTAGCGCAAAAAAGTCTCTCTGTTCTAACAAAAATACCAGCTAAAGCTCGTCTTTAGCGGTGTAGCTTTCCACAGAATCTGGTATCAGACCGTGGAACAAGTGAACAAAACAATGAAGCTCAAAGACGCTGGTCTTTCCGCAGTCACCAGATTATCGGCACTACATCTCCCATGATGCATTAAAGGGACTGTTTTAGCGGACAATGAGTCTCTCCTCTTAACGTCTCAAAACAATGAACACACATCAAACAGTTTTTGAATCTTTTGACTTAATTTTTAATACATCTTTTCGAAAAAAACAGCTGCAGCTTCCAGCTTTTTCTGCAACAATTATCACAAAAATGCATGTGAGATTGCAGAGGGGCTGTAGATCAATACACAGACTATGAGCTTTTTCTTTTTTTTTTATTTATCTATTTTTTTGGATGCTGGTGTGCCGCGGGATTTTTGTCAAGGTTAAAGTGTGCCGTGGCTCAAAAAAGGTTGAAAAACACTGCTCTACACAATAATAAAAATATGGTATGACCATACAGTATAACGTGGAGTGATTTGTTGTCCAGAACCAGTTCTGCTTTATTCAAGACTGAGATACTTCTGGACAATTTAGTTTTTAAAAACGACTGCTTTCCAAGTCACTTTTTTATAAATTATAATCCCAAGAAATATATTTTCATAAGTTCTTTCAAGTTTCACCCCCTTTATGTGCATGTCAATGTTTATATTTTTACCTTTATTTTGACCAAATAACCTCATTTTTGCTTAACTTTAAATTTGTGAAAGTTTATTTTCGTCAAACCGCATCTTCAGTTTTTCCATTTCCTTCTTTAACAATTTCTAAAAGTTTCTGCGTCTTTGGTTTTCGTTTGTAAGTCATTTTAATAAAGGCTATTCTTTTTTTAAATGCATTTTGCAGTTATTGTAATCCATGCTTTGTTATTATCATTATTTTTTTTAATGGACAATGTTTATCATACAACAAACAAAATTTCAGTAAAAAATACTCATAAGCCTCATAAACTGTTCCCTCATCACAATTCGTTTTCAACTAGCTCAGCTTTAAATGCATTGTTGGAGGTTTCTGTTTTTATTCTACTTCATCCTAATGAAAAATGCAACCTGTGATTGATATAACCACAGTAATATACTGTGAAAACTGGAAGATGGTCACTAATGACCATGATAATAGGCAACCCACTAAATGTTTTATTTTCAATGTCTTTGGAAAATATATTATCAATTAATGTTGCACCACTTGCAGTTATCCTACTTGGTTTTGTAATTCTTGGAAATAAGCTAATGCCGTACATGGTATTAATAAATTCTTCAAATGCTTTAATCTTATGAGGATAAAAAAGGTCGATGTTAAAATCACCACATAGAACTTTTTTTATCCACAAACATTTTCTCCATCCAGCTTGTAAACATATCCATATTTGATCCAGGTGTTTTGTAAATACAACTTAAATAAAACATAAAAAAAATACATTTTTTTCCTAAATAAGAAATACTCTATCACTTACATTAGATCTATTCCTTTGAAAATAAAAGACACCCTGTACCAAATCGGATAATTTCAAAGCAGCAAATCTTGTTGTAGGTACCGTATTTTTCGTACCATTTGGTACACTTAAAAAAATCACCAAATAATTTGATGCACCATATGTAGGAATCCTGGCTGTGGTTAGTAAGCGCCAATTGATTTTCTTTTTTACACAGTGCTCCAAAATCTGTCAAAATGTTTTTTAGTATGACTTTGATAAACTAGAAAGCCACACCGCTTAGTGGATTGTTGGGGTATTGTGTAGTCAGGAGCCAGGCGACGTGATACGTACTACTGTATGCTGTAACCCTTGTGCTATCCTAGGCACTTTAACATTAGGAGTTGGGTCATCTAGACCCACTCGACAGTGTGCTGAACCTTTTTTCTTCAATGAATTGTGAACCTCACTGGTGTCCATGGATTACATGAAATCCACCTTTATCATTGTAGGGAGAATATGTCAATGCAAGGGTGGGGTCATCTAAGATAGCACTTAAGACTACAAACCCCTTTTTACTTTTCTTTAACCAGAGAGCCAGAATTAAGGAGTAAAATATCCAAATGCGGCTCCAGAGCCACGGGGATGAAGACCCCAGACCATGTCTGAATATTTAGATGTTTTTCAAATAAGTGACCTATCTCCTACTTTCTCATGTCTTAAGTAACCATGCAAATTTTTGTTATCTTGCCCTGAGATTTAACATACATCAGCTCTCACTGTATATGAGGTATTTGGTTTTGTCCTCAACCTTTCTTAAATATTTACCCTAAGTGCGAAGTTCTGCATATTGTTTTGGTGCCCATGCTAAGCGATGGACAATAACTTCAGTCATGTAATTAATCCGTGGGTCAAAGCAATACTCAGAAGAAAGTATTCTGCTGGGTTTGTTAAGCCAGAAATACTTGTTTAAATGACTCTCATCGTGCCACAAAGCTTCAACATTGTTCAGTTTATCCTCCATTGTGTTCAAATAGCAATAATCTGCCAATGCTTTAACTGCATCGCATGACCCTCCAAAGACTGCCGCATGGTAATAGTAATCTCCTTCTGTCATGTAGGCTTTGGATTTGGGGTTTCTATCATAGGTGAACTGTGTCTTTGGAAGTTTGTAATAGTAGACGTGCAGCACAGCCACAGACTCCCCGAGAGCCTCAGAGCCGAAGCGCCCCTTAAATTCCTGATCTACATCCAAACAAAAGACATAA
>CM074489.1:13075482-13088013 GCA_037389245.1 Oryzias sinensis | reverse complement strand
TATTCTATGGTCGCCGTGACAACACGATCTTGATTGGCTGCAGGGTGTCCATTAAAAAGTAACAATGTTCCCAAATAAAATTAACTAATGAAAAAACACTGTTGAGATACTTTTATTTATCAAAGGTAAAGGATATTTCTTGCAATAAAAGCAATCTGGTAAACTACTTGTGGATTTTGCTTCTTTGAAACAAAGTTTTGCTTCATCATCTGGACAAAAACAAGTCGTAGGAGGTGAACTTTCTCTCTAAAACTATGCTTTATGTCTTAACATGATGTTTATATGCCACTTTTTCCATTGTGGTAGAGCGAAGTTGGTGAAAGCTCTGTGAAAGCTTTTCCATGACTGATCGTCGTACCGCGTCTAGTCTAAAAAAATGACTACAAAATTACAGTACAGGCATTAATTTTTTATTTAATATTTATTTATTTCCTAAGAGGCCATGGCGTAAGCAGTATGATGCCCTTTCCTCTATTAATAAATGGTCTATTAATTTCTGAAAATGGACATTGGGTTATCCCTTACATATATCACAGTTGAAAAGCTCTTGTCACTTTTTGACTTTTTTTGTTTCAACCAGAGGTGGTTCTACACTGAATTACTCACTGGGCAATCAGCCATGTGATCACTGCCATGCGGAAGTGCAGATGTTAAGAGCACCATGTAGCAGCACAGTTGTCTGGTTAGACTGATTTCCTTTATGTGTGAGTCTCTAAACTTGATTGGCAGAGAGGGTTTGATGGGGAACCTTGATTGAAATTACAGCAAAAGTTCCTTCAAAGCTGCTTTTTTGGATAATTGCTGTGTCAGAAAAAATTTACGGGAATTGTTTGAATTTGTGGAAGTTGGTGCAACTGCAACATTGCAAAATCCAGGGGGGATTGATCTTCCGCTCAACTAACGTAAAGTGTTTTATGCTAGATGACAGGTTTTGAACCTTCAATGGAAAAATGTTAAATTATAATTAAGCTGTATTAGTGAGACTTGCAAAACTTCTTTAAACTATTTAAAGAAATGGAAGACCTTGTTGATGAAGAAATCTAAACAGCTGCCTCAGCTACTATGCATGTTTATACGTTCAGCAACATGAAGAAGTTGCAACACCAATAAGTAGGAGAATGTGAAACAATACCTCATGACGATCAGAGAAAAATTTAATGTTGTTCTTAGGAGATCACTGACCTGCAAAAAAGAAAAAATAAACAATAAAAAAATTAATTGTTTATAATTAAAATGCAATTCTTAATAAAATCAGGCACTCTTTCTGCTCATGCAGAAGAAAACAAACTGGTTCTGGTTCCAGCAGTGGATAATTTATTCAATTACTTTTATCTATACACTTTTTTAAATCTTGTAGAATTGTGGTTTTTATGATGTGGCAAATAATATTCTGTTTAATTTAGCTAATGTGACTTTTTAAAGCCTTTTTTTCCCCTGCATGTGTACTTTTCTGACGGTTGGACAAATCTGATGAGTGTCTGCTCTGAGACTGAAAGGTCGTGAGATCAAACCCTGACGGATCATACCAAATATGCTATGGATTAGAGTTTTAAAGCCCAGACGCAGAGAAAGACTTGGACACAAAAGGACAAGTTGAAGCTTGTTTATTGACAGCAACAAAGAATCACCTCACAAGAGGGAAAAACGGGGAAGGTCAGTAAATCAAAACTAAGGAACAGCGTGTACAATATGAAATGATAACTAAACAGCCCACAAAACACTCCGACACAAAATTAAAACAAGGGGACTTAAATGGGCTGACAACTTAATCAACTAACAGCTGTGAACACCTCAAGCAGGAAGCACAGGTGATCAGCAGAAGCCAAAGCAGACCTGCACCAGATCAGGAAGTGAAAACCAAAAACAAAACAAGCAGAACATGTCAAAAGACTCTAAGACTGGAACCCAGATACCTCCCTGCTTGACATTCAGCATTAAGGGATTGAATGGGGGGGTTAAACCACCAAATGCTTCTCAAGCGTGGCTGTGTACAGCTCACGGCTTGCCCACGGGGATGGAACAAGTTTTTCCTATTTATGCGTGACGGTTAAGGATCGTTGAACTGTTAGACCCTTCTGACAGTTTACCATCAAGATATAAATGTGTTCTGAAGTGTCTTTTATCAATCACTGAGGCACAGGGCCCTTTGTTTCATGACTGACAGACCGGTTCCACTGACACGACAACAAAATTTAAACAGGAAAGCAACACAGACCAAATATAGCGATGTTTGTCATTTATTTTTTCCTTATTTTTATTGCAGCATGGAAAAACAGATAATTTAGTTTATTTAATGCTAACTTAATAACATAACATTTTTGTAACTTATTTGCACTATAGAAACTAGTAAGACAATGTATAAAACTACAGTAAAGTCAAATTTGAAATGTTTTATGACTTCTAATAATACGAAAAATTTGTTTTTTGTATTTTTTACATTATACTTTTCTGAAAATGTTGTTTTTAAAGGAAAAAAACATTTTTAGCTTTTCTGTGCCACCTTCCTGTTCTTGTGTATTTCTTTTTCTCCCCATCTAGAAACAGAGCATTTTCCTAGTACTTGTACTTATTGAAATGACTAAAAAGGCAATTCATTATTTTTAAGTAAAGGTAGTTAATTAAAAAATAGACATATTAGAAAAAGCCTTCAAGAATTGCTTATTGAGTAGAATATAGAACAAAACAAAAACATATTTTCCTGCAGAAAGTGTTTTGTCTATTTTGTGAATAAAAATTAAATGTTCATTGTACAAAAAACAAAACCTTTTTTTGGGGGGGGCGGGGCATTTATCTTTTATTTTACCCTAAGAAGTTAAGAAATTTCCATTGAAAAAAATAATGTAGGTAAAATAGCAAATCAACTTAGGCTTGATATATTTTAATAAGGACAAGACATACAAAAACACATCTTGTTAATTTTCTTCCTTTTTTAGGTGCAAAACCAATTTAAGAAAGCTTTATAATCTCTTTGGTAGAAAATATAGAAAAATATAACATACCCAGTAAAAGTCTGTTGAGAAAAAGAAAAAAAGAAAGAAAAGTTTTCTAGGAGCAGGGACTCCACCGAAACCTTCAAATTGCACAACAGCCAAAGTCAACTAAAAATTTATGTCGATAGACATGTTAAAAGGCGAGTTGCCCTGTTGGGTTTGCTGGGTGTGGTTTTATTGTTTTGAACATTTTTTCGTTGGGTTACATCAGAAATCCGGCAGAAAGAAAAGGTCCAGTCAGAGTGTGACATGAAATTAAAAAAGGTGTAAAGATTTTGTTAAAAAGTGACAATGATTTTGTTTAATCTTTTTTTAAAATTGAGATCAGGTTTTATTGAAGTTCTCAAATATGAAAAAAGAAAATAGCAACATTCACAGATGTCAGAAACTTGGCAATTGTTCCTCGCTGATATGCAAAGTCTAGAAGTGGCAAGAGAATAACTTGAGTGTTGGTCTTCACTATTTATATCTGAAATTGTCATGTTTTAGTTAAGGAAGTTTTCATTCTTTCTTTTTTTTTCCTTTTTATGTTTTTTTTAAAATTTCGAGTAAAAACAACACGAAAACAAACAACCTCTGAACTTTTGAGAAGACGGATGAGTTAAAGTGCCTAAGATAGCACAAGGGATATACTAATAAAAACATAAAAGATCAAAAGCATAAACCACGTAAAACAATCATCTCAAGCCCAATAAAAGCAGTTTCAGTTAAAATGGTTTGCAAAAATAAAAACGTTTTCAGTTGACTTTTAAAAAAATTCACAGAGTCCAGGGAATGCAGGGACAACGGGAGCTCATTCTAGAAAAAGGAAAGCGTTTTTTGCAGATTTGGTAGCTCTGCTGAGAAAGTGTGTGTTTGCTGTCAGTACCGGCCCCAGGCTAACACAAAGACTGTTCCTGGAAGGGGCTGTTTCTTACTTATTGAGAATGTGAGAACCCAGTTGTTTTTGCAGATTGGGATGGGCTGGTGCTCCGAGAGCAGAGTTTTAGAAGAATACTCAGAGATGCATGAATGGAGCAAAATACGGCTTTGAGGTTGTTTTTCATAAGGAATTAACATTAGAGTTTTCCATGATAAATGCCCTTTAAACAACAGGTAATTGCATTTTCAAACAAGTTTCACGTAACAGAATTACAGTTTCCTAATACAAAAGAAGGCCACCTTAATGCAACACTGTATAATTGTATCTTGCTGTCATTATAGGCAATGAAAATCTAAAGGATCTGTTATAACATTAAAACCAGGCATTTTACTCCCCCAGGCTACTGCAGCCGGTTTAACCATTACTAACGTGTCTGTGTTAACCCTTTGATGCGTAACATATCCACACCCCTCTAATGCGCAACATGGATCTAAAATGACCCACATTCATTTTCTATGTAACTTTGATGGCAGAGTTTTTATTTTGATGTATCTTTTAAAATATATATTTTTACTGTTTATTATTCCAAGTATCTTTTACATATCTTTTTTTCTATTAACCCAGATTATTATTTCCATTTTTTCTTTCCTACTTTATGGAAAAGAAAGTTTCTTACAACAAATTTACATACACGGATCAAAAACGACCTAGTCATTAAAGTGTGATTTTCATTAAATTACTTAATACTATAATAATAACATTTGTTTTGAAGTAATATTTTTGCAATGAGTTGGGCCAAACATTGATGTCTGTAACTCTTGTGCTGTCCTAGGCACTTTAACATTGGGAGGTGGGTCATCCCCACAACAAAGTGTGCTTAACTTTTTTTCTCTACACCTTTATCCAAGTTTGTCATGGTGGAGATAACATGTCATTGCAAGGGTGGGGTCATAGAGTCAAGAGTAAATTGAAACATGGTTATTTTCATTTTTGAACAAATACCCCTGATAACATAACATGTCTAACAATCTGAACGGTATCAGTAGTTTAACAACTTTAAACTGGTATGGCACATCCGTTTACACACGCCCTTTGTTTTTACATGCCTCACAAATTACAATTTGATGTTTGTGCTCTTTGCACACAGGTCTGGTGCAGTGAGAACACCAGCTTTTGACTTTTCTGTCTTTGGAAACTGGGCAGATCGCACACCTCTTCCTCTTGGTTTGGACCTCCTGACTGATTTTTTGTTTTTGTAAACCCACATCTTCCCATTAATAATAATGGATTAAATTTATCTGCACTTTTCCAGACACTCAAAGTTCTTACAATGTGTCCATTATTGATTCACTCCTCATCCATACTTGGTGATGGTAACTTATAATGTAGCCACAGCTGAACCGGGGCAGACTGACAGAGGCATGGCTGCCAGTTGGCGCCTACGGTCCCTCTGACCATCACCAGGATATTCATGCACATTCACACACCAGTGGAGCCACACTGGAGGCAGGGAGGGTGAAGTGTCTTTCCCAAGGACACATCAACAGTTTACTGTGGGGAGCGGGGATCGAACCGCCAATCCTCCAATCATTGGCCGACTTGTTCATACACCTGAGCCACTGCCTCCCAAACATGCTTTTGGAGTTGGGGCGTGCCCTCAAATCCCTTTTCATATGTGGTATGACAAGCTCTTTGCCCAGCTCCTTGAGTAACCCTTGTGCTATCCTAGGGACTTTACCATTGGGAGTTGGGTCATCTAGACCCACTAGACAGTGCGCTGAACCTTTTTTCTTCAATGATTTGTGATCTTCACTGGTCTCCATGGATTACATAAAATCTTTTCACATTTATCCACGTTTGTCATGGTAGGGAGAACACGTCAATGTAAGGGTGGGGTCATCTAAGAAAGCACAACGGTTAAAAAGCTGCTGTGCATTGCTGACACCACCCATATATATAGCCAGGGTGTTGTGCAGTGAAGGCATAGAGGGTGGCAACATGCAGCATGTCGTACCAGAGAAACATGGGGCCACCTCCATGTTCTCCACTGACATGAATGGTTTCTAACCATTTGATTGTGTCCACACCTCATTTTGTTTTGTTATAGTACTGGATCCCTTCTGGTTTCTTCTTCTGACTGTTGTCATCCACTGCTTTGTTATCATGCATGGTGCTCAAGAGGCACAAAAACAAGATATTTTGAACATATATGGAGGAATAAATAATTGAATGTAATTTATTTCAAAGTTATATTGTGTAAATACTAAGGGAGCCGGTTTAGCTCGTGCTGGTTTGGGCGCCTTCCGTCCGTGAAACCAGGCTTCGAATCTGGGCTGCTCCCTGTTCCCTTCTCTTCTTCTGTGCCGGTCCCAAGCCCGGTTGCTTTGAGAAGGTTGCGTCAGGAAGGACATCCAGCGTAAAAACATTGCCAAGTTTACCATGCGACTTGTTCGCTGTGGTGACCCCTGATGGGAAAAGCCGAAAGAGAAAGAAGAAGATTGTGTAAATACTGAGCCATATGACAATAGAAACATAACATAGAAAATGAATGTGGGTCATTTTGTACCCATGTTGCGCATTAGAGGGGTAGTGAGACAAAAACAGATTTTATTCAAAAAGTAAGAAATGAAAAAATAAGATAATCATGAAACAATTAAATGAGGAATACCTCGACTGTTGAATGATAATATAAATTTATTGCAAAGATATAAAAAACAAAACATGTTGTGTGTCAAAGGGTTAACTGAGTTAATAACCAGTTGGTAATTGGCAATATCTTCGTATACTTGGGAGTAAACTGCCATCAACGGAAACTACGGGTGGTTTCAATGGCTCGTTGCTGACATGTGATCCGTTCGAATCACTAACCACGGTTTGGATTGCCGCAGTCCTGTGCGCATCATCTAAATCAATTTGTCGCTCACATTGAATGCAATTTGCGTGTCAAATTTACTTATACTGCCTTTGTTTCACATGCATCAAAGTCGTCGCTGGATGCTTGTCCAAAAGGGTGTTGATAAACCTGACGCTACCACCATGTGTGGGAGGAGATACCATCAAAAGTTTTTCTTGCCCTCATAATGGAAGACAAGGATGATGGTCAAAGAACAGGTCTTTTTAGTTTGAAGAGCTCTCCAAAGGTGTAGGTAAACATATTTTCCTGCCCCTTTTTAAAAGATCAGACAGAGACTTCTTTAAGCTGTATTTCTGTGTCTCTGTGACCTAGTTTGACGACTTGTTGTCCAGGGGGGTATTCCAGGAAGCATGTTTAAACTAGCCTGACTTTAAGCCTGAACTCTGGCTGAAATCCGCCTGAACTTGCTTACCCGGGGTATGTCGGTTCCAAAAGACCGGATATGAGTCGGCGTAATTACGCCCGACGTGGTAACCCTGGGTTAATGCACGTGCATGTCAAGTACATAAAGACATTCTCAATGGATTGCCGATTTCTGGAGTCACCATGGAAACGCGTGGAGAAAAAAAGAAAGCGATATACTTCAGTGAGACGGAGTCTGAGGTTTCAATGACGGCGTATGAAGATTATACGTCCATCAAAAAAGTAATACGGCTGCATCAGCAAAAGAAAGAGTTTCTGCTTGTAGTAGAACAGACAAAGTAAACGCACAAGTTTTTGATCTTATTTCCATTTTCCCTGTGACTCATATATATATAACTTATCCAATTTTGCCACCTTAAATGAATTACTTCTATTGGTAACAAATAATTGAGTTAAATTTAATCAACATAATTTGTTACGTCTATAAAACACAATAATTGTTTATACAACTCAAATTTATGTATTTATCTAACTAAATGTCATATTACTCCAATTCAATTAATATTTTTTCCATCTTAATTAATTATATTTCTTGATCTCTCATATGTCTAAGTTTGAGCCGGCAGATATGCTCATTTTTATAACAATAAAAAGGACTAGAAAAGAATGCAAGTTACGCACAACCTCAATAAAAAATTTTCCATCAACATCACTATAGTACTCCACAGTAGGGGTGCTATATAAACTCATCATCCTCTCATTCACTCTTACTCATGGTGCAGAGACATAAGCACAGTAGGACTAAACAACTCAGCAAAACATGGCACAACACAGTAAAACAGCTAAACAACTAAACACATTTGGTCAAAAACCCACACTTAAACCAAAATCCGTCCAGACAGGCAAAGCAAATCGTATCCCACAATCCTTTGCGGTGCCAATCTAACAGCAGGACCAACGTTACACCTACTTAATTTAATTAATTTGAATGAAAGTAAAATAACTGTCTGATAACTGTGTGTTATTTTTAAACTGACTTAACAAACGAATGAGTTATCTTAACTGAAGCAAATAACTATGTTAGAAAAAAGTAAAAAAGTTTAATTTTCCAACATCCATATGTGATCTTATCACCCTCTCACGGTGAAAAAAGTACTATCTGAGCTTCTTCATCCACTAAATCATCTTTAAATCGACACGCCATGCTGCTTCACCTCTCTGACAACAAACTAAGCTTCAACTAAATCTGCTCCCGACCAGGTTATGTTCAGAGCATGAGTTGCCATGCCAACTTGACCTACCCTGAAACATACCTCCATTTCTGGAACCAAAAACTGAGGTTATCAACTTCCTTAGCCTCAAACTCACCGTGGGAGCTAGCATAACCTGCTTTCTGGAATACCCCCCAGCACTGGCAGGAGAAATGTGCTGCTCTGTCTGTTCCAACTGAGAGGGGTTTTATTACGGTGGCCGGGAGGTGCAAAATACGTTTACATTTAAGATACAACAACAAATCCCAGAAGAAATGGACAAATACTGAAATACAACAGGAAATCACTGAACAAATTGCAGAGTCCTGAAACACAAAAGCAAGTCCAGGTGCAAATGATCAAATACCAAATCACAAAAAGCAATCCGGCTACAAATGACCAAATCAAACAACAAAACAACGAAAGCGAAGAGACGGCTTTTAACAGGAAGGGACGTAATATAGAACTTATCGTGTATGATTTTTTAAAGTTATTTATTTAATTTCGTTTCTGTTTCGTTTTTCAGTTTCTGGTAACCCTTGTGCTATCGTAGGCACTTTAACATTGAGAGTTGGGTCATCTAGACCCCACAAGACAGTGCACTGGACCCTTTTTCTTCAATGATTTGTAATCTTCACTGTTGTCCATGGATTACAGGAAATCCTCGCCACCTTTATCCACCTTTGTCATGGGAGGGAGAACACGCAAGGGTGGAGTCTTGGGATAGTACAATGGTTAAAAAAAAATACTGTTATCTTTAGGAGGTTTATTCGAAAACATTTGTTTTAAGATGTCATCTCTGCCTTTTCTGACCACGGTCAGGGGACAAACCAGGAAATGCAGCATCATTGATGAGCCACAAGGCAAAAAGACGGACTGGTGACAAAATCACGGTGTGTTTTATAGAAATGTAGCCCGGGTGTTCATTTCAGATACAGAAGATGAGGACTTTGATGAACTTTGGATGCTGATAATAACTGAAAAAATAAAAGATAAATCACAATCAATACTGGTATGTTTTAACGTGCCAGCGCCCTAAAACCTGGTGCGCTTTTTGTATGTGTTCAATATAGAAAAAACTGTCTTAATGCAGCAGGTAACTTTGTGAAAGACTTTAGAAACGCATATTCTGACATCCCGTGCTTCCCTACTTTTTCTTTCTCAAGATGCAATGCACCAGAATATACTTTTTTACATGGGCATCTTGAGTATTTTTTATATATGCAGAGGGCTCAATATTAATATGCAAATATATTTTTCTATGATTTTTCTAAATACTCAATAGAAATGACAGTCAGCATAATTGTCAAATCCCTATCCATTAGAGTATACAACAAATGTTTTCGAACAAACCTCCTAAAGATAACCATTTTGTCATGGCGGGCGTAATGGACAGACCCAGAAACTGGAACCCGGAAGAAACACAAGTGAGTTTGTGGGTGAGTGAAAGAGGTTTTAATATAGATTCTTGGTTAGTAGATGGTCGCTCGCGGAGCTGTGACGTCCCTGGGGAAACCGGCGGCGAGGATGGATTCGGTTCGGCGGCCCGTGACGTCACTGATGGAGTCAACCGTAAGGAGGCAGAGGCTCATGGTGTGATAGGAGGTTTTCTGTGGCTTGGATCCGAGAGGAGGATGACAGTTGCAACCAATCGTGGTGAATGAGTCCTGGAGGCAGACGGAGAGCAAGGCTTAGACAAGAGCAAAACAAGGACTGTGGCTAAGAACGTGGCGACCATGCTATGCACCATAGAGAAGCAACGATCTGGTGATGACTCCTGGTCCTGGATCTCCTTATGAAGGCCGGCTGAAGAAGAGGTGAGTGGAAGCAGCTGGGTCTAATCAGGAGCCAAGCAGAGAGGGGAGGGGGAGGAGTCTGACAGAGGCACCATGACGCATTTTTTTCACATAAAAAACCTTTTTGATTGATTGATTGATTGATTGATTGATTGATTGATTGATTGATTGATTGATTGATTGATTCATTGATTTCAAGCAGTGTAGTCAATACAATTAAAAAAAATCACAGATTTATCAAACTCATTACAGAAATGGTGAAATGCATTGATAAAAAAGACACAGTCAAGTCATATTTGCTTATTAAAGCAACAAGAACAGGCAGATGGCTGGATCCAAATGCAGCAGTTTTATTAGTATTTGTTTTTTGTGTATTTTATTAGGCGGGGGTTTTATAATTATTTTAATACATGTGTTGGGATTAGTTTTATTGTGTTCTTGATTGTTTTTTTATGGAAAGCACCTTGAGCTGTCTGTTTGACATTAAATGTGCTTCATAAATAAAATTAATTTGAATTTGACTTTGAATTTATTAGCTCAGCTAAAAGTCCAGAAAGCTAAATCAGGGTCAGACAAGATCATCCAAGGAGAGACAGGGTGGTCTGAATCCAGGTGAGAGTCAGGCAGGCGGCAGGCAAACGGAGTCAGAGAGGGTCAGGAGACAGAAAATGAGGTCCAAATATCCTGCTTGATAAGGAATGCAGAGTGGTACAAACAATAGTTCGCAGAGCTGCTGACTGGATGTGAACTGCCTCCCACCCTAATAGATATTTTGCTTGAGGTTGTTTAAAGGTTCTCAATAGGTTTGAGGTCAGGAGAGAATGGGGACAAAACATCTCCTTTTATGCTCATAGCAATCAACATTTAATAAGATTTTGTTATGGAAAGCATTTTTTTTTGTCCCATAGAAGAAAGTGGTCAGTCAGAAACTCCACTGACTTTTCAGAGGTCATTTTCACACCTTCAGAGGGGCCAACCAGGTCTCTCCCCACGATTCTGGCCCAAAAACATGACTCCCTCACCTCCTTGCCAATGTTGCAGCCTTGTTGGGACATGGTGGCCATCCACCAATTACCCACTACTCCATCCATCTGGACCATCCAACGTTGCACAGCACTCATCAGTGAACAAGACTGTTTGAAAACGATCCTTCATGTATGTCTGGGGCCACTACAGCCATTTCTGCATGTGAGTGTTGTTTAGGAGGCGGGGCCAAATAGAAAGTTTAAGTATAACTGCAAGCCATTGGAGGATCCTACACCTTGATGTTCATGGGACTCCAGAGACACCAGCAGCTTCAAATATGTGCTTGTTGCTTTGTGATGGTATTTTAGCAGATGCTCTCTTAATCCAACATATTTGCCTGGCAGAAACCTTCCCCATTCTGCCTTTATCTGCAGGGACCTGTGTGCTCTGAATCAGCCATAAATGTCTTAATAGTGCAACGATTACACTTAAGTTTTCGTGAAATTTCCAAGGTTTACATACCTTCTTCAAGGCATTTAACTATTTTATGCTTTTCAGCAGCAGAGAGATCCTTCTTATTTCCCATGTTGCTTTGAAATGTTGGTCTGCTAAATAATGTGGAACATCCTTCTTTAGAATTAGTCATCTCAGGTGTCACAGATTAATTTTAGAGATCCAAAAAGCCCCGGGACACAATATCATCCATGAGTTTAAATGAAAAACCAAGAATGTTTTCTTTTTGACACATAAATACAATTTGGATAACAATTTGGAATGGACTGTAAAAATATATTTAGTTCAGAGATGTCATTAGTGCTTTGTTTTTATAAATAGGCCTTAATGAGCTTGTGGATGTGATGTGATATACAGTACAGATGTGTGTGTGTTTGTGTTTTGAAGCAGCCTAGTTTATGCTTCATTAAAATAACAGAAAACAGGTATAAGATCTAGAAAGTCTGAACAATTGTTATGGCCTGAGAAAATCAGGAAAACAAAAAAAACAGTTCCCTCACTGAATTCTGCTTAAAAGAAATACAGAATTGTATGTGAAGACAAAAAAAACAAATACCATCTGTCTATAAAGTAGACAATGTAGCTAAACCTTGAAGTCAGTAATTGGCATTTTTTTTTAATTTGCGCTTCTTTATGTCTTAAGTTATTTCAAACATAAATATCTTCAGAATTGGTTGCCTTGCCTTGCCATAAACAAACAGTCTCACAGGATGACTTACACAATTTTAGCACACTTTTTTCTTTCATTTTGGATCATTGGAGGATATTTGCATGCACCTGTAAAACTGAGGTAGGCAATTCTATTTTTCATTTAACACTTGCATGGCAGGTTACATTTGTAATACCAGAAGATTGTGACTGACAATCAAGATTTTGG
>CM074489.1:13032361-13050696 GCA_037389245.1 Oryzias sinensis | reverse complement strand
AAAGTTAAGTATCTTTCAAGCGTTGCAGTCATTTTTCACTACTATATATGACTATAATAGCATTTTTTCATGAAAGAGGCCAAATATTTGTGGAGTAATCTGCCATGAAACTTCTATGTTACTCTCGCTTTACAAGTTGTAGATCAAGCAAAGAGCATGAGCTCCTCTTTTTCCAAAATCAACATATTCAATTTAGGAAATTAACTGGAGAATCGGGAGAGGGGAAGGGGATCGGTCGTAAAAATTAAGTTGAATACACATCATCGTCATCAGTAAGTTGTTTTCATTTTTTTCCCTGAACACAGCCTTTGTTTTCATCAGGGTGTTTCCAACCGACCACATACTTTCCACATTTACAATACCGCATTCTGTCGCCACCTTTTCTGAAAGGGTGTATGCTGAAGGTTTAAAAATGTTTCAAGATAAACCCAGGAGGTTGAAAAATGTTTTAAGGCTTTCCAAAGAAAACCAAAGAGGCACTTCCAAACAAAGTTGTGATGACAGAATTGAACTCTCTCCACAAAAGCTGCATACCAAAAACCAGTTTTTCTTTTATGGTCAGGACCGTGCAAAAAGCCTGTTAAAGCCAGAGTTAAATAAGATCGAACAATAGGAGTACGTTGTGATGTCGGTATTTCCACTTGTCTTAACTTGAGGCTTATCTGCTTAGTTTTGCATTTCTGCAACCTAATTGAAAGAGCATCAGAATTATTTTTTAGCATGTTATTTATTTATTGTTTTAACAAATATTTGTATATTTATATTAATGAATGACTGGAGGTCTTTCAGTGAAAAGAGGCTAGATGGCATTTTATTGAACTTGCACTTTGTAAACAAGGAAAAAATTTCAATTGAAAAAACAATGTTACACTATGTCTTTTGAAAGTTAGTTAACGCTATTTATTTGATATGCATATTTCTGTGAGCCTTATTTCTTTTGCATGATCCAAACCTTCCTTAAGAACCCATTGTTTCTATTGGTTCATGTTTTCTGCCCTGTGGTGCATATTCTTTCCATTGTGGGCAACAGAAGATCCCTTACCCGCTCATTTCCAAATGGCTACTTCCATAAAATCTTAACAGTCATGTCTGAATTTCTTCACTTCTCACTACTTAGTGCCCTTTACAGCCCATTTGCCATTTAACTGTTTAAATCTACGATTCCAAAATCCAGTGCCCTAGAAAATTCTCAGAAGTCTCTGTAAAAAAACAGTGTGCATCAATACTCACTAGTGACTATAAACCTCAATGCATTGCGTCAAAACGATTTTTTATGTTAAAAATACTTTTTTTTAAATAAACCATTCAACTACACAGTGAATTCATAAATATTCAAATGTTCATATTATTGGGTTTTCTCAGGAAATGGGTAACCTTATATTTTTCAAAAAAAAAAAAAATGTAGTAAGCATGGTGTGTGGATTGCTTTTAAAATCCAGGGCACTTGATAGTACCGAACTATCTATATAGACATTTATTCCTATTTGTTTATGCAGGAAGGGAATTATGGGAAAGGTTTTGCTAATTTTCTAAACCTCATGGTGAGAATCACTCATGTTTTGTTATTTTCTTTTTTTAATGACTATTTGCTACTTTGAATTAATGCAAAATGTGTTGATAATGTATTCTTTATGATATAGTTCGAGCGTATAAAATGTGTGAATCAAATTTAAGACGAAAAAAGGTGCCTATTTTACTTGAACACTAATGCCATTATTTTTGAAACTAACATTGTTCATTTAGTATCGTAATTGATACTACTTAAATGCCGTAACAAAATGATATTGCACACATTTTGTTTTTGTGGATTTCATAAAAGGGTTTAAAATAGATTTTAATTTAAACATTTTTTTTACATTTCTGTCAAGTCTTTGTGGGCTTTACAGGGTTAAACGCTTGATTTGGGGATGTGGACATATTCTGATATGACAGCACTATTTGAGGAAAAAAATGCAAACAAAGATTAGCTACAACTTGGTGCTAAAATAAAATAAAACAAAACATATGTTGCTGTGTAATAAGAGTCAACTCTAGTTGGCTAAATACAGAGTATTATATTCTGGTGCACCTGGTTTTGAGAAAGAAAAAAAAGAAAAACACAAAATCTTAATATATCCTTGACATTGGAATACTGAAAACTATGTTTTTAAAATTGTAAATCTTCAACAAAACTTTTTTTCTGACAGACTGATGAGTGTCTATCTTTTAAAACAATATGCTGGAAAGCATGGTATCATATGTCAAATCACTTGACAGCCTAAACTGCAGGGTCCACACATTGAGGCAAATCTTTAGCCATTATTTTAAAACGTGTTAAATATTGTCAGCAAAGATTGCCTGATGAGTTTAATAAAAAAGAAAAAACAAATAACGCTACATTGTTTATTTTGGACTTGATGTTAATTTCACGTGTGAAATTGCTCACACTTTAGATATTCATAACTATGTAAGCATATGTTTATGCTTACCGCGTATATTTCTTTTTACGCAAATCAGTTTTCCCATCAGAAGAGGATGGACAAGGCATAGAGCTGTTCTTCATATCTTTTCAGTTTCACAACTTATTATAACAATAATTTATTTGGTCTACCTCTAACAAAGACTTGGAAAAATACTGTTTAGGTCTGTGCAACAGGTTCACATAGTTTTCTCAGGACAAACTGCATCTTTTGTTCAACCTTTGTTCCTACCAGCACAATTATTTGGTTTTCTTCTTCACAAGAAACAATGTTTGTGCTGGTTTGCCTGAAGGACAGACAAGCCCAAAAAATACAACGTTTTGCTATCATACACCCTCGCAGTGATTCCAGGTAAATGTCCTCCGTGGGACAAGAGATTCCAAATTTTCCTTGTAGTACAACTGAAAGGCTTTCCTGAAAAACAAAACAGAAAAACAAACCAAATCAAATGCTTTAACTTGAAATCACACAATGTACTTTTTAAGATAAAATATAGAATTTATTAAGAGCTTTAAATGTGAACTTATAGGTGTCAAAAAACCGTACTCACCCCACTGAATCCGCCAGAGGTTTGGTGGAGTTTTCAGAAACAAAAACGTGGTGGGCAAATATCTGGTCCGCTGGGTGCTTAGTGATGAAACCAAAATATCTAATAGAGAGAAAGAAAGATAGTAGAATTAGAATAAATTGAATAGACATTAGAACAAGGAAATTGTTTAATTTAGTCAACAGTAATATGATTTTTTACTGCATTTTAAATTAAAAGCCAGAAGTCAGTGGTTCAATTGCAGACATGAAACATCATTTCATTCTACTGACACCTTGTGGGAAGCATATGTCCCTGCACACAAAATAAGAGCAGAGTTGGAAAATATCATAACAACTTTTTACTCACTTGCAGTGCTTTGGATGATAACCACAAAAAGAGACGTTCTTTAACTGGAAAAAGTGGCTGCCCTCATTACTCTGTGAACAAGACCCAGAAAGCAGAACAAAAAACATAGACAAAAGTTAACATTTTAAGAGTTTGACATTTCTGTTATTATTATCATTGTAAATTTGGAATGAAGTGATATGTACAGAGATATGCTCTGTACTTAATAAAACACTCCAATAGCAAAGCAACATTGAAGATGAGATCTCGTTTCTGTCACATTTACGTCTCCTAGACATAAATGATAACTGAGACTAAACTGGTTTTCTGATCCTTCTCAAACATTTCTCCTGAGAAATAAGTGTCAAAGTGAGCAAGCACTGTGCGAGATCTCAAAATTCTTTCACAGCTGTCTCTTCTCCAGATCTCAGGTAAGAGAAAAATGAGACATATTATATTGTGCTCAAATATGTCTCAATTTGATATCCCTACTCCAAATCCCTATCTCAGTTATGTCTCAGTGAAAGATATGCATGGTTCTGTCTCTTGTTGCTCAAGAATTTAGATCTCGTTTTAGCCTCTTTTTCATTGTCTCATCAAAAAGAAAAAGAGTAGTACAAAGCTCTTAAATGAGCCTCGTTATGATACGATCACAGTTCATCTCGAGAAAATAATCAATTATGAGGTATTTATGTTCAACTTGTATAAGTTGTTTATTTCTTACACATTTCATATAACTCAATTACAGTTTCAAGAGAGAAAAGTTAAACCAGACAGTCATGTCCTCAAAAGACATCTCTTTGAAACTTAATAAAAAACATGAAATTTTAAGACAACATTGCAGTGTCGATTTAATAAACTTTTCATTTGGCTTAGATAGATATAAGCCACGTGTGTGAAAGAAAAGGAGACGGGTGGTGGGTGCAGGCTGAGAGGTGAAACGGCGCATGGACGAAGCCTCTACACCTGATCATCGCGTGCTTTTATATGACTCAGCTCATTCTAATAATGTCATTCTCTATTAACTATTGTACACGTTTTGGTGACATGTATTTTCCATGAATGTGATCTTTAGGTATGTCTGTCGTGTAGTTGGTGTCAGTAATTGACATAGAGACAGCAGGTAATGCAGGGAGTAAAACAGTTGCGCTCTTTGGGATCATAAATGATCATTCATTTATTTATTATTGTATTGATGTTTTTGGAGGATTTTTACTGTTGGTGATGCACAAAATTAGGAAAATGTCAAATATTTTTGGAGTAATCTCACTGATGAGTTTTATGATTTAGTTTTTAATGTTTTACAAGACCTAAAAATTACCTTCACAATAACAGTTAAAAAACAAAACAAAAACAATCCCTCTACATTTCACAAAGACAAACAGAGGATATCACTCACCAAGCAGAAATGAACTTATTGTTAAAAATGATGCCAGGATTCCAGCTTTAAAAAACTGAAAAAAGAGGAAAGAAAACAGAATGATTTGATTTATTTCTCATTATTAATATTTCCAGGCTTTGTTTCTTTTGTTCTGCAGCATGTTAATATTTGTATAATTTTGACAGAATATATTTTTCATGGATAAAAAAATATTATACGTTATTTAAGATTTAACTTGATTTATTCTGGATTAATGTTCCTGTCTGTTTTTATTCAGTAATGCAATTTAGAAAAAATCAGCACAATTTTATTTACCTATTTCTTCAGACTAAAAACGTTAAATATATTTGTGCTGTTGTGTCAATGTGTCAGATCAATTTACATATAATAATATTTATTTATTGAATTATTTTTCTCAGCATCAAATGGTTCAGTTGGTCAAAAATTTTTCTAGTTTAAAGGAACTGCAGATTTTTTATTTTAGGCACTTTAGGCACTTTAGGCATTTTAGGCGCTTTTTTCTGTTTCAGACTATAACTGGGTTTCTGTGTGGCAAAATAAAGTTAATATTTGTGGGAAGTTGATTTATATATATTTTTTTTCTTTTGTTAAAGTTAAAAGATACAATTTTAGGTATACTTACACAATTTTTATAGATACTGATCTTAGTCATCGCGATGGGGGAGCGAAACATTTTCTTTTTTGTAGGGGGGACTTTGCACAAAATAACTGAGAAGCTCTGGTTTAGATAAACATAAACAGACTGGCACGCACACACACAAGTGCACACACACGTAGATGTTGGTGTGTATAAAAAGGTTAACAGAATGATGTCTCAACTAAATAAAGGACATTTGGGATCAAATTTGGATAAGCCTAAAGTGAACAAAAAAAAAACATATTGTACTCTTGAAACAAACAAAAAAAAAGTAAAAAAATAAATAAATGAAACACCTTTAGAGGTGGTGCAGTTTGAGTTCATTTATTTTTCTCTTTCAAAATCCCCCTTCATGTAGCCTTACAAGCTGAAAATAGTTTATTTTTTCTTTATTTTAGTCTGCATCATGTTAAACAAACAGTATGGAAGCAATTGTGTACCATAATTAAAAATAAAAGTCAAAACCAGAAATCCTTTTTAATTTTCAAAATGAAACTGCATTTTTTGACTCAAAATTAAAAAGAAAAAGCAATCAGCCAAAATGCTTCATTTTCGAAATTACCTGCATCAAATGACGCACTGGAAAGGCTAGAAGTGGCTATGTTAACATGGATGTTGAATGATTCTATGAACTATGAAAAGGTAAGAACTGCAATCTTGCATAAATATGACATCAGCCCCAAGTCTTAAAGACAGAGGTTCCATTCCCTGGAAGTGGGCCCCGACGAAGTCCCAAGGAGCTTTATGCCCGTCTCAAGGAACTCTATGATAAGTGTAACTGTTGTGAAAGTTTTCAATGTGAGCTTGTAGGATGGAGTGGAGGGGCCAGAGGGGGGAGGGCAGGGAGGGAGTTGAGGGTCCTTATTGCCTGATGGAGGAAACTGTCCTTGAGTCTGCTGGTTCTGGCCTGCAGACTTTGCAGCCTCCTCCCTGATGGCAGCAGGTTGAAGTGTCTCTGGGATGGGTGCGAGGGGTCCCTTGCAATCCTGATCGCTTTGCGGGTGAGGCAGGAGCAGTAAATGTCCGAGAGGCCAGTGAGAGGGACACCGATGATCTTCTCAGCTATTTTGACAATGTGCTGCAGAGTCTTCCGGCAGGACGCGTTGCAGGCTCCATACCACACGGTGATGCAGCTGGTCAGGATGCTCTCGATAGCCCCCTCTGTAAAAGGTCTGCATGATGGGGGGAGGACCTCTGGCCCTCTTCAGTTTTTGGAGGAAGTACAGGCGTTGTTGGGATTTTTTGGCCAGTGATGCAGTGTTGTGGTTCCAAGACAGGTCGTCGGAGATGTGAACCCCCAGGAACTTGGTGCAGCTCACCCTTTCCACAGCAGCACCATTGACGATCAGTGGGGCGTGCTGGATGGGAGTTCTCCGGAAGTCCACAACCATCCTTTGTCTTCTCCACATTCAGGTGGAGATTGTGGTCTTTGCACCAAAGAGCCAGCCTGTTCACCTCACTCCTGTAGGGGGTCTCATCGTTGTTGTTGATGAGACCCACCATTGTTGTGTCATCCGCAAACTTGATGAAGAGGTTGGAGCTTGATGTTGGGGTGCAGTCGTGAGTCAGCAGAGTGAACAGAAGGGGGCTCAGCACACAGCCTTGGGGGACCCCTGTGTTAATTGTGATGGTGCTGGAGGTGTTGTTGCCGACACGAACTGCCTATGGTCTCCCTGTCAGAAAGTCCAGCAGCCACTTACACAGGGAGGTGTTGAGTCCTAGCTGGTCTAGCTTGTGGATGAGCTGCTGGGGGATGACTGTATTGAAGGCGGAGCTAAAGTCAATGAATAGCATTCTGACATGCAAGTCTTTTGTTTCCAGGTGAGTGAGGGCTGAGTGGAGAGCTGTAGAGATGGCGCCATCGGTCGAACGGTTAGACCGATATGCAAACTGGTAGGGGTGCAGAGTGGGGGGGAGGGTGGACTTGATGAAATATTCGGATTTATAAAACCATGCGCACGCCCATCCTACGCATCTTTCCCTTTATAAATCACAACGAATTCTAAATGCAGCGCAGCTTTATCGGCGTCATGACACGGCCATAGTTGCCCATTAATAGTCCGTGAAACGCCCACAAATTAATATTCATGGCTTGCTAAATCATGGCAAACATAACACACATTTAAACATAAAATGTATTAACACATTTCAGTTTACTTTATTATAATTTGCTTCATTAATTTGATGTGCTGAGGGAACCATTGCTGCTGCTGCCATCTGCTGCTGGAACCATCAAGTCAGGCCTGACGCAAGAAAGCATTCCAGTCAGCAGAGGCCTTGTATTCAGCAGGCAGCTAATTGGACTAAACCATCGGCCAGGGGACAATAAACTCTTTTGTGTTGCTTTATTTTAGTTTCTATTTTGATGTTCTTTATTTTCATTTTGTGTATGTTAATTTACGACAGGTTATAGTGGAGTGGGTCTCCCTTGGGGGGTTCTGGCTCATACCTGGGGTTGGGGCGGGGGGATGCCCGGAACTCCTGGGTGGCGTCCTTCTCCGTTGGGGCCCTGCGTTGGGCTCTTCCGGCGCGGCGGGGGGGCTGCTTTCCTGGTTGTGCTGGGGCGGCGCTCTCTTTCCCTCCCTGCTCTCTGGCTCTGGGGGCCTCGCGGCGGTCCTGCTGGCCCTGGGCTGGGGGGCGGTCTTGGTCGCCCGGGGGTGGTTGTTCCCTGCCTGTTCCCGTGTGGCGTTGGGGGGATTCTGGCTGCCGCTGCGGCGGGGGTCTTGGGGTGGGTGTGGCTGGGCACTCTCCCTCCTTCTTTTCACATTCCACCATCTATTTTAGAAGAACATAAACACTCACCTGAGCACAGGTGTTAGCTCACCTTTGCATTAACAGTTTGTATGATTGAATGACTGAAATATTTCACACTAGTTGGTTTTAAGGCATAAGTATACATGTGAACACTATCTGTTTTGTGTGCATGTCAATGTGGACATTTTTGCAGCTAACAGGTGTGTTGATAACATTTGAGTGTGTGTGTGTGGACAGGCCCCTTTTTGTACTACATTTGAACCTTACCGTAATGATAAACAACCAGTAAACTTGTTGCTTTATGCTGCTTCATAGTCTTATCCCCCCTCCCCTCCTATTATCACCCTCCTACCCCCCTCTCTCTCTAACATCCCTCCCTTTTTCTTCCCTTCTTTCCTTTTCCGTCCGGTCCATCACCCAAATTTTTCAAACATGGTTGAAATTAATAAAGTTTGGCCTCAATTACAAAAGGGGTTATTGTTAAAGTAAAATATGTCCAACACAAGAGGCCCTCAGCTCTCATCTGCCTGCCCAGCTGTTGGACAGGACAAGTTAAGAAAAAGAGAAAAAAAAAAAGAATTTTCCATCAATGTTATTGTAGTCATTAGTGGTAGGGGTGCTATATAAACTCATCATCTTCTCCTTCACTCTTACTCATGGTGCAGAGACATAAGCACAGTAGGAAAAAATAACTCATCAAAACATGGCAAAACACAGTAAAACAGATAAAAAACTAAACACATTTGGTCAAAAAGCCACACTTAAACCAAAATCCGTCCAGACAGGCAAAGGAAATGATATCCCACAATCCATTGTGGTGCCTATCTAACAGCAGCACCAAAGTTACACCTACTTAATTGAATTAATTTGAATGAAAGTAAAATAACTGTCTGAAAACTGCGTGTTATTTTTAAACTGACTTAACAAACAAATGATTTATCTTAACTGAAGCAAATAACTAAGTTAGATCAAAGTAAAAAAGTTTAATTTTCCAACAAGTCATTTTTTCACGTCATTTTTTTGTGATCTTATAATCCTCTCACGGTGAAAAAAGTATTATGTGCGCTTCTTCATCCACTAAATCATCTTCAAATGGACACGCCATGCTGCTTCACCTCTCTGTAAACAAACTAACCTTCAACTAAACCTGCTCCAGACCAGGTTATGTTCAGAGCATGAGTTGCTATGGCAACTTGACATACCCTGAAACATACCTCCATTTCTGGAACCGAAAGCTGAGGTTATCAACTTCCTTAGCCTCAAACTTACCGTGGGAGCTAGCATAACCTGCTTTCTGGAATACCCCCCAGGTTATGTTCAGAGCATGAGTTGCCATGGTAACTTGACCTACCCTGAAACATACCTCCATTTCTGGAACCGAAAGCTGAAGTTATCAACTTCCTTAGCCTCAAACTTATCGTGGGAGCTAGCATAACCTGCTTAAACTACTATAAACATGAACGATTAAAAAATGACCCATGTGTGTTGTGCGATGTTCAACGTTGTGTGGTTCAAAATAAATGGGCTTGATGCCAGAAAAGAGATCATGCATTCAGTTACTCTTACTGCGTCTCCCTCTCTGAGAGTTTGCGGAGTCGTTCGGTGTATGGGACACGCCCCCGGACAGCTCTCCAGCGCAGCCAATTGATTGACAGCTCAGTTGATTCAAATCTAGTCTTTTTTTTCCCGCTACAAGTGACGCACCAGGTGGGTCGTTACAATACTATTAATATAACACTTATATTGCCATAAGTTTTTTTTTCACTTTATCAGTGGGTGGTGTGCCGCAGGATTCTTTCAACGACAGAAGTGTGCCGTGGCTCAAAAAAGGTTGAAAAACACTGAACTAGAGTGACAAAATACAGGTATATGAAAAAATTAGGACACCCTATGAAAGCCTGTAGATTTTCCCACATATTTTGATACATATACATTTAATATAAATTTGACACTTTACACTTACGACGGGGACTGGTAGATGCAAAAAGTGTCTCAATGACGCGATTTCGGTCAAAAGAGCAAAAATATTTAATAGGAGGCAGGAGGACCAAACTCTGACCTCCATAAAAATATAATTTTTTTTATATTAGTGGAATAATATTAGTGTTTTGGTTCAATCTTTTTTTAATCACTTTCTTTTTTGGGAATTTTTTAAAGTATCATTGGACATTGATATATGAACATTATGTAAGACAGAGCTGATTATTTAATGAAGTCGTCCTAATTTCTTTACGTGTCTGTAGAGTTGTCAGATGTCCTGTAGACATCTGCAGTACATGTATATCAGATAGAAATCCAGTGCCTAATGGGTCATGAGGCTTGTCACGTCGGTCGTTTACCTGTTTTAAAAATATATCCGGTGCTTTCTTAAACGCTACTGCAAAGAACGCTAACTTTAAGCCTCCAAGCCAGCATAGTTGTCAAAATGAAATGTATTAAAATGCAGTACTTTTTTGCTCAGTTGCTAAAAACAAGAAGGGAGAAAATTATTAAAAGTGCCCCTTCTAAGTGTGAATGTGCCCCTAAGTGAGAGTGTGTAGCCCTGCAACAAACTGGTGACCTCCAGGGTGTACCCTGCCTTTTTCCAACATTACCTTGGACACGTTCCAGCAACCCGGGAGCCCTTAAAGGCATTCAAATGGTTCAGAAGATGGATAAATGGATGACTTTCAGTTCACAGTTATGACTGATGGTGGCAGTCTTAGGCTGTTTTAATAGTTTTGTGATAGTCTGGTTACATGAAGTAACATGGTGCCTAAATATTTGCTGTTAGCATTAAAATATTATGTAAAGATAAATGTATGGATGCTTTTTATACAGTTTGCCTTTAAGACTTATAAATAGGGCAATGACTCCTAAACAAACAAACGTGGAAAAAAACATGGAAAACATAAGCTATGTATCTAATCTCTTGTGGCTGAGGAAACACTCTTGGGATCAATTCATTAGACCTGCAGAGACAGTGGTTACTACTTACAATTAGAGGGATTATTTGTTTACATGGATGTAGATGCATGGATAATGTGTGCAGTTTGAAAATTATTCTTGCTAAAGTGTCTTGTCTCATAGTACGTAATTTCGTTTGTTTCTCGTGTTATTAAGATGGATTATTTATTCACTTATAATGCTCTTCAAAATATTATAAATTTTCTCATTGCTTTTCAATTCATCTTTTGTTTTTTAACCTGGTGGTGCCTTATTTCACAATTACACTTTGAGACCACTACACTTAATGTTATGTCTTTTTGGTTTTCAGCGCATTTTTTTATTCCAAAACCCAGTCTCACTCCAAAGCTTTATGAAAAGTCGGCAGCCCTGCTATAAAGGGCTCCATTGCCCAAAGCTCCAAAGGTCCACAAAAAAAAAAAAAAAAAAAAAAACAAACAGAGGTCCCACTCTGACAAAGAAACAAGCCAAACCCAACAGATAATAAAAACAAAAAGAAAATGAATGTTGCCACAGCTATAACAAAGACAAAAGCCTTGGTCACATGCACCCATTCAGGGAGTTGACCCGTGAGAGTGCTGCAGGTTTTTGGGTTGTAGAGAGGAGCGGCTGCATCTCAAGGGGAATGCAGGTGTGTCTGCAGTTCCCTTGAGGCTTGTATAGCCACTTTAAGGGATGTCATCAAAATGAAATGTTAAACTGTTGTCTGTGTGGTAAGTCTACTGGAAAGTATTTCTAATGCTAATGTGAGTTGCACGAATATATGACACACGGGTGATGCAGCTGTATGGTGCTCAAGACAGTTAAAAAATCTCACCACCACTTACAAAAGAATTTCAAGGGAAAGACAACCCTCTAGGCAAAACCGCCCTGACACGCAGAGAGAAGAGCCAAGTCAGTGCCACCCACAGGAGAAAGCCCTGAGGAGTTTTTGATTTTAGCAATGCCATTAAAACTTAAAGTCTTAGAAACATCAGAAAATTAAAAAAAAAAAAAAAACATTTATTGCTTAAAATAAGAAAATGTGCACTTGTGTTTATGAAGGAACTCAGGTGGCGCCCCCTTTGGCCGGCGCCCTATGCGAGGCATATGCTGCATTCTCACTTTTTGCGTCACTGTCAGTCACTTAGCTGTTCCAAAATTTTTCATCTTTTTTCCTGCAACCTGTCATTTCTTGTTTCATGCTCCGAAATGTTGTTATTGTAAAACTGGTTCAATAAAGCACAATTTATTCCTCCCCACTGGCAGAAAAAGTTTTCCTAGGCAGGTGGTGGTTTTCCTAGGTGGTGGCTTACCTGTGGTTTTTCCCTCATAAAACACAAACTGTCATCAATACATTTTTGAAAGACAGGATGTCGTAAAGCACAAAGCTTGACGTCATCACAGATGTGTAGAAATACTGAAACAAAGCAGATTTTATTAACATTGCAGACAGGTTCCTTTGGTTCTCTTTTGCATTATAAATGTTTTCAAATTTATTTACATTGCTCTTTTAGAAGGTTGTGAATTTCATACGAAAGCATTCTACCTTTGTATGATATTGGAACGGGGATGTAGTGACAAGTGGCATTTTGGGGAGGTAGGTATTTACTTGGCCCCCTGTAAGACATTTTTAAAGTTTTATAAGATTAGCTCCAAGGAAATGTTAATGTTTTTTTAATTTTCCTTGTACTGTCCTGTATTGTGTTTAATTTGACGCAAAACTCCTTACCTAACCTTAAATCCTTTCTTCTTCTTCTCAAGGAGTGATATGTTTACCACAAAAACAGATTTATTCCCTTCAAAGGCTCATGCCTCCATATGTTATGGTGTAAATGGTTCTCCTTTAGACATATTTTTTCACACAGGTTGTTGATAATTTTTGTTCAAAAAGGGGATTCATAGATTATTACCATATGTAATGAAGTGTTTGTCTTGAAGCTGGAAAGCTCAACACTGAAACTATTTCAGAGATATTTAGGAATAAATATATAATAAATATAAATATTCTGATTGTTTTGTTTTGTTGTTGTGTGGGATATCACTGTGTCAGCTAGAATTAGGAATGCCCCAAAGTAAACTTTTACTCTTAACTAGAGTTAGGAGCTCTTGAAATACTTTATAAATTGTGTTTATTTGATTCCTTCTCAGCAATGTTTGAAAAAAGCTTTCTTTTTACGTGCTCAACACCACATGCAGTGGGAGAACATGCAAACTCAATCCATAAAGGACCCAGCTGGGATTTGAACCAGAGCCTTCTTGGTAGGAAGCAAGAGTTCAAACCATCATTTTAAGATGCCACCTAAAAACAGGTTAATTTCTTCCATTTATAACAACTTACAGCAAGTAACCCATTATCTTTTATCCTTTACAGCTTTAACATTGTCCAAGAATGTCTCCTCAACAAACAGAAAAAGATTGAATTTGATGTCTTGTCATAAAATAAAAAAAAGGTAGAAAATAAATGAGGGGGGTTAACATGTAGGGATGAGATTACGAGCTTGACCTGCACTTTTAGAGGTTCTCTTCCAGCTCCAAGCCTCTATATCAGGTGTGTAAAACTCATTTTCACTGAGGGCCACATCAGCATAGTGGTTGTCCTCAAAGGGCCAGATGTAACATATACATGTAACTAAATGTAATGAAAAATAAATGTAACAACTCCTTAGTGTTAAATAACTCATTATGTATTTACTATAACATTTTAAAGTGACAATTACAGTTGCATAGAAAACATATGTTTGCTTGTGATTCTAGCATAAATCCTTTTACATTTGATTCTGACAGGTTAGGTTATATGGACAGTGTTTAAGTCCTAATGTATAGTTACCCAATCCGATATTTCAAGTCAGATTCCCCCTAGATATGAATAAATACACACCAAGTTTTATTTTTTATTCTAAGAAATTAAAAACTTTTACGCTCTCGCGGGCCACATAAAATGACATGGAGGGCCACATTTGGCCCCCGGGCCTTGAGTTTGACACGTGTGCTCTATAGAAGTCCACTGTGCCTCACAGTGGCCTCGCAGAGGATAAATGTTGATCTTTAAGTTGGTAGTTTTAACAAAGGTGATGATATTGGACTCAACAGGCAGTGGGAAATCTAAACTAAGGTTGAAAAAAAAAAAAAAGCATTTTTAATCTTTCACTAAGCTCATCGCCTGCAGGGAGGGGAGGGAGAGACCTGACTGCCAGTGAGCTTAACAGATCCACCCAAGTTCAAACACGATAAAACGTGTTTATGACAGACACAGTGCACAGTGATTGTGGTGTGTGTGTGGTGTAAATAAAGTAGATAAAATAACTTCACACCCTGATCATGTTGTCAAGAGTATAGTGTGCAATAGATTCTGTTTTTGCACTGACATATAAAACTCACAAATCTAAATGCCTTCTCCTCTGCAGAGATCTAGGACCATCCATTACTGTACAGTTTTAAACATATACATTGGCAATTGTGAAACAAAGAACCTTCTTTCAAATTGACCATTGTTTTTTCAAATGTTTCAGAAAGGAGGTTAAGTGTAAACTCTGAGTGCATTAACCCTGAAATCAGGGAAACCCTGGGTTTTCCGTTTCAGAATGGGAGGTTTGTTAAACCAGAGAAAGCAGAGTAAGTCAAACCCGTTTCTGAAAGAGAGGTAACTTCTACTCGGAGTCAGTGTCCATGGTTACTTATGCTGTGAACCTAACCTGGTCGGGAGCAGGTTTTATTCTCCAAACTCAAAGTTTCTGCCGGTCCCCTCCCCTTTTTAAAGACGAAGCGGTATTTTTCGCTTTAACCTTCATTGCCCACATGTCCGTCACACAGAGACGGTCTAAGTGACAAGAATGGCTTGTCCTTTTTTGGAGGACCCAATAGACGAGGAGGCTGCATTAATTCAGAATTATATCTACCTCGTACGAAGATTTTGAGAAGACTCGATTTTTTTTTCACTTTTAGCTGCTGCCATGTTCTTTTAATTCCTGCAGGATTGCATCTACGTGAAAATGAAATCAGGGACATTGAATTAGATTAATGTAACAATTACTTTTTGGAAACACAATTTGGTAGCGCTGCTTACTTTCTTAATCCCGTATAAACCTATACCACTTGATCAAAACAAGGGTAGTGTTGCAGCGTGTGTGTGATGAGCGGGGTGCGATCCACGAGAGACAAGGGGAGGGGCGAGTGCAGGTGCAGATGGGGGGGGGGGGGAGGGGAAGGACGGAGCGGAGCACTTAGGACGCCTTTACACTGCATTGTTCAAGTGACCCAATTCCGATTGTTTCCTCTCACGTGGCACAGATCGGATATGATCGGTGAATGTGTAAGCAGGACAAAAGCGCATGGATTCTGATTTTCTCAGATTGGATACAGGCCTCTCTCATATGTGGAAATAAATCGGAAACAAATCGGATACGTGCATTTGCGTGTGCCATGTAAGCAGACAGATCGGATATTCCCCAGTAAATGCGAGTCGTACGTCAGTGACGTCAATTCAGGACACCACCAACTGAGATCACATGACTTATTAAGGTGCTTTTTGTGCGCCGATCTTGCTGTCAGCGTCTTACCTTTCAGCCTCAGGCTTCAGACCGTAGTTGGAAACCGCTGTTATTTCTGGTCTGGTCCTGGTCGGGACACAAACGGTAACTAATGAAGCGGGACACCGTTGCTATGGAACAGGCTAGAAGCCGTTTATGTCTTTGGGGGGCGTGTATGATGGGGACCATGTGTGTATGTGAGCGCGCGCACGCGTGCTTGCGTGTGTGTGTGTGTGTGTAAGGAGAAGCCGTTTATTTCTTTGGGGGGCGTGTATGATGGGGACCATGTGTGTGTGGGAGCGCGTGCACGCGTGCTTGCGTGTGTGTGTGTGTGTGTGTAAGGAGAGAGCCCCCCCTCTCTCATGTGAGCGCGGGGGTGTGAGCGCGGAGCGGGGGACTGTCGGAGAACCGTAAATTAAAAATAAGGAGTCTCCTTTAAAAGTTTTGGAGTCTCTTAGCCCACTCTGGAGGCTGAGGGTTCAGAACGGAAAAGAGAACCCAGAGGAAATCTCCCGTGCGTTTCTGACTACGGTCAGAAAAGAGAAGTACTCGCGCAGGAAAGGTTCAACACTTGGATCAAACTGTTAGTTCAGCACAACGTCTGCAAACACTTCCTCATTCAAAACTCAGAGAGAGCACATAAGACGGCCGACCAGGCCAGCCCTACTTATTACTCCCCCGTGCATCCCCTCAGGAGCGCCCAGGGCAACGCCTCCTTCCGTCGCCGCCTTGCCTCCATTACAACCGCAGTCACAAAAGTCCGAAAAAGGTCCGCGGAGGACGGAAATACTGCTACGTAGTCCTCAGAATGTCTACGTTTGATAGTTTCAGCATTGTATAGTGTAAATGCAAAAATCAGATACGGGTCACTTTTAAAAGATGATGTAAGCGGGTCGTCAAAAAATTCGGATATAGTCAGAAAATCGGATATGGGCATCAAGATCTGCAGTGTAAAGCCGGCCTTAGTTAAATAAAGAGAAGGTGTCATTCCCAGAATAACTGTTTTGGAGTCATTCTTAATCCGCTCTGGAGGTTGAGAGTTTCGAACGGGAAGTGAACCCCGAAGGAGAATTCCCTTCGGCCCTGAAGGAAATCTCCCCTGCGCTTCTGACCACGGTCGGAAAGACGAGAGAAAAGAAAGGAGAAGTCTTCGCGCAGCGAAAGGTTCAACAGTAGAAAAAAGTTCACTTTTAAAAACACAATTGCATGTATTAATATTAAAATGACCAACTTCTGCAAGAGGGGAAGGTTAACAAAAAAGTCCTCTAAACATTACCGACGTTAAATGCATTTTTCCCCAGATTGGTTCTTTACACTATGCAGCATTTCATGCATTTACACCAGGAATAACACTTCAAAAGTAAACCTAAATATCGCCATTTTTATTTCACACCTTACGCTATTTAGAAAGTTATTAGTCAATATTTTATAACAATGATTTAAATGCAAACTTAGGCATTAACTTGAGCAGCTATGTTTTTCCACGCTAACTGTCTCTGTTTTGCAGATGCAGCGGTGTTGCTTTTCTTCTGGAATATGTGCTCAAATTCACTGTAACTCTGCAGCAGCACGTCAAGTTCAGCTGGCGAAAAATACGCAGACCTCTTTTTTTCACGGTTGCCATAGTGACTCCTGATATCTGCGCTCCATTGATAATGGCTTCTTATAGTCGCGGTGCTCACGCTCACCTCCGAATCAGTCCACTCAGAGTTGATTGATCTAACTCGGATCAGCTTCTCTGAAACAGAAAACTCAGAGTTGTTAATCTCCCGATTGACCAACTCAGAGTTCAAGTTCAACCTCAGAGTTGGTCGAACCTCCTTTCTGAAACAGGCCCCAGGTGGTTTAGTCCGGCCCACAAAAGAAGAGTAAAAATAATGAGGATGTTTAAAAAAGAAAGGAAGTTTCTAGTCCATTCCTGTGGCGAGTTGTGATTTTTTAATGAAATAACTGAAATGCGCAATTCCGCCACTAGGGGGAGCAAAGGAAAAGCTAAACAGGTGAAACAACATAACTCTGCATGTGCCAAAAGTACGGTGGGCGAGAGGTGCAAGACACGCTTACATTTAAGATACAGCATCAGTCAATCCCAGTACAAATGAACAAATCACGAAACACAACAGCAAATACTGAAACACAACAGCAAATCATGAAACACAACAGCAAATCACGAAACACAACAGCAAATCATGAAACACAACAGCAAATCATGAAACACAACAGCAAATAGGGAAACACAACAGCAAATCACGAAACACAACAGCAAATCACGAAACACAACAGCAAATCATGAAACACAACAGCAAATCACGAAACACAACGGCAAATCATGAAACACAACAGCAAATCACGAAACACAACGGCAAATACTGAAACACAACGGCAAATCATGAAACACAACAGCAAATCACGAAACACAACAGCAAATACGGAAACACAACAACAAATCACGAAACACAACAGCAAATACGGAAACACAACAACAAATCATGAAACACAACAGCAAATACTGAAACACAACAGCAAATCACGAAACACAACAGCAAATCACGAAACACAACAGCAAATACTGAAACACAACAGCAAATCACGAAACACAACAGCAAATCATTAAACACAACAGCAAATCATGAAACACAACAAGGGCCTGTTTCACAAAGGAGGTTCAACCAACTCTGAGGTCAAACCTGAACTCTGAGTTGGTCAATCGAGAGATTGACAACTCTGAGTTTTCAGTTTCAGAGCAGCTGATCCG
>CM074489.1:13024342-13031011 GCA_037389245.1 Oryzias sinensis | reverse complement strand
AACTTTGAGCAGCTCCCTTTTTCATCTCTCCTTTCAACCTTTACTTATTCCCTTTTAATCTTTCTTTCCTAGTGAGAGAAATGGGCATGTAACTGTCCTGCCAGCAGTTTGAATCTTGGCTTAAATGGGGTTAGTGCAAGTCTCATGCTCATGTGGAGATGCTCATTGGTGAGCCTAGAACGGTACTTTGTTTTAATAATGTTCATTGACGAGAAAGCTGTCTCACAGCTGTAAGTTGATCCAAACATGGTTAAGGTGTGTAGTGCTACTTTGGGTTAGACCAGGGAACATCGTTTCTGGCACAATCTGTAACCAGAAAGTAGCAGAGTCAGTTGTTTCCAAATGCCTTCTTAGAGCAACATCTGCTTGCAAATCAGTGAGCTTTAACTGTAAAGATCCAGGATGTGCCCACTTGAAGGTCTGTGTCACCTCCTTTGAAAATCCTCTGATTTATCTGATAAGGAATGGATTCTCAATTAGCAGGAGGAGCTGGTGTCCAAGGTTGAAGCAGTCAAATCGTTGACAAAAGTTTCCAATCAGCTTGTCTATGAGGCCGACATAAGGGGAAATGTCTCTCTCACCCTGAATTTGTTCACGCATTTGTGGGAAATGCTCACAATCTGCTTGGAGATCTTTGAAAATCTCCAGCTTAATCTGGAATGAGCGGATAGTTTTCATCAAATCGCAGATAGAATTTTTCTGACCCTGCAGCTTTAAAATGAGCTCATTAATGTGTCCTGTGATGTCCACCAAAAAAGCCACCACATCCATCTTGTGCTCATCTTGCAAAAAGTTTGCAAACTGTGTTGTTTTTTGACTCTTGAGCTGCTGTAAGAAAGCAGCTATTTCCTTTCGGATGGACCAGAAGCGTTCCAGTGCATTGCCTTTACTCAGCCTTCTCACGTTGTTGTGGAGTAGTAGGTCATTCGCATCTGCATCCATTTCCTTCAAAAAAATTTCTCAGCAGTCGATGCTGATGGGATGAGGATGCCCTAAGGAAGTTTATAAGTTTCATCATGGTATTCATTACTTCAGCAAATTCTTCAGTCAGAATGGCACAGAGAACAGTCTGATGTATGATACAGTGGTAGGCTATGAGATCAGGGTTGTCTTGTTTTATCCGCGCAACAGCCCCCTTCTCTCTCCCAACCATGGCAGGTGCACCATCTGGTGACTGACAATACTTGCTTCAGATTAATCTTTCTTTTTGTGAGCATCTCCTTTATCCCCTCATATATATCCTCTCCTCTTGTGTGTGTCTCAAGTGGTGTTGAACCTAACATGTCTTCACACATCTCTTTCTTCTCTTTGTGAGGAAATCTCATACACCAAAAGCTGGGCATTATCCGTTACATCTGTGGACTCATCAATGGCTAAGGACATGCATACTGCGTTCTGAACAGCTGCATCAAGCTGTGCCAGTATATCCTCTGCTAATAGTTCAGTTTTTCTAGTTGTTGTTGTAGCTGACAATGGGATTTTTTTTTTTCACACGTCATCTTTTAGTTTACCGTCAAGTAAAGTTTTTAAGCACTCCTTTACAACTGTCACATCGCTGAATGCTTTCTTGTGTTGCGCCAAAATCCACGTGATCTTTAACGAACACTCCACTCGCACTCATTTGAACGTTGCTGCGCGGTAAATGCATGCGTGATGACACGAGTAGACCTGTCATACTGTGCTTTCAATTAGATGATTTTACTTGCCCTCACTGCGGACTTCTGCGGGTACATTTCCTCAAACGACCCGTGTTTGGTCTCATAGTGACGCTTAACGTTGGCACTTTTGATTAAGGCCACATTTTCACAGCATATGAGACACAACGGTTTAGAAGTGGTTGCAGGCAGAATAAACATGTATTTTTCCGTCCATTCATCTTTAAAAGTTCGGTTTTCAGCATCTACTTTTCTCATTTTTGAGCAAGCCATTTTCTCTCATCTCATACAAGTAATCAGAAAATGCTCTGCTTCTAGATGGGGAGAAAAAGAAATACAGAAGAACAGGAAGGTGGCACAGAAAAGGTAAAAAGATGTTTCTTTTTCCTTTAAAATAAACATTATTAGAAAAGTATAATGTAAGAAATACAAAAAAACAAATGTTTTTCCTATTATTAGAAGTCATAAAACATTTCAAATTTGACTTTACTGTAGTTTTATAGATGCTCTTACTAGTTTCTATAGTGCAAATAAGTTAGAAAAATGTTATGTTATTAAGTTAGCATTAAATAAACAACATTATGTGTTTTCCATGCTGCAATAAAAATAAGGAAAAAATAAATGACAAACAATGCTGTATTTGGTCTGTATTGCTTTCCTGTTTAAGTTTTTTGTCATGTCAGTGGAACCGGTCTGTCAGTCATGAAACAAAGGATGATGGATAAAAGACATTTCAGAACACATTTATATCTTGATGGTAAACTGTCAGAAGTGTCTAACAGTTAAACGGTCCTTAACCGTCGCGCATAAATAGGAAAAACTTGTACCATCCCCTGGGGAAGCCGTGAGCTGTACACAGCCATGCTTGAGAAGCAATCGGTGGTTTAACCCCCCCCCCCCCTCCCAATTCAACCCCTTAATGCTGAGTGTCAAGCATTAAGCTCTTTTGACACGTTCTGCTTGTTTTTTTCTTGGTTTTCACTTCCTGATCTGTTGCAGGTCTGCTTTGTTTTCTGCTGCTCACCTGTGCTTCCTGCTTGAGGTGTTCACAGCTGATAGTTGATTAAGTTGTCAGCCCATTTAAGTCACCTTGTTTATCTTTGTGTTGGAATGTTTTGTGGGCAGTTTAGTTATCATTTCGTGTTGAACACGCTGTTCCTTAGTTTTGATTTACTGACCTTCCCCGTTTTTCCCTCTTGTGAGGTGATTCTTTGTTGCTGTCATTAAACCATTTTCAACTTTTTCTTTTGTGTCCTAGTCTTTCTCTGCATCTGGGTTCTAAAACTCTAATCCATAACATTTTTGGTACGATCCAATCAGGGTTTGAGCTCACGACCTTTCAGGCCGCCTTTACACTGCATGGTTCAGGTGACCCAATTCCGATTTTTTCGTCTCACGTGGCACAGATCGGATATGATCGGTGAATGTGTAAGCAGGACAAAAGCGCATGGATTCCGTTTTTCTCAGATCGGATACAGGCCTCTCTCATATGTGGAAATATATCGGAAACGAATCGGATACGTGCATGATATGTGCCACGTAAGCAGACAAATCGGATATTCCCAAGTAAATGCGAGTCGTACCTCAGTGACGTCAATTCAGGAGACCACCAACTGAGATCACATGACTTATTAAAGTGCTTTATGTGCGCTGATTTTGCTGTCAGTGTGTTACCTTTCAGCCTCAGGCTTCAGACCGTAGTTGGAAACCGCTGTTATGTCCGGTCCGGTCCCGTCCCGGTCCGGACGCAAACGGTAACTAATGAAGCGGGACACCATTGCTATGGACCAGGCTAGAAGCCATTTATTTCTTTGGGGGGCGTGTATGATGGGGACCGTGTGTGAGCGCGCAAGTCCTTGCGTGTGTGTGTGTATAAGGAGAGAGGGGGGGTGTGAGCGCGGATCGGGGGAGTGTCGGAGAACCGTAAATTAAAAATAAGGTGTCTCCCCCAAAAGTTTTGGAGTCTTTCTTAGCCCACTCTGGAGGCTGAGGGTTCAGAACGGAAAAGAGAACCCCGAGGAAATCTCCCGTGCGTTTCTGACTACGGTCAGAAAAGAGAAGTCATCGCGCAGGAAAGGTTCAACACTTGGATCAAACTGTTAGTACAGCACGTCTGCAAACACTTCCTCATTCAAAACCCAGAGAAAGCCGAGCAGCCCCCCTTTCACTCCCCCGTGCATCCCCTCAGGAGCGCCCAAGGCAACGCCTCCTTCTGTCGCCGCCTTGCCTCCATGACAACCGCAGTCACACAAAAGTCTGAAGGAGGTCCGCGGAAGGCGGAAATACTGCTACGTAGTCCTCAGAATGTCTACGTTTGATAGATTCAGCATTGTATAGTGTAAATGCAAAAATCAGATACGGGTCACTTTTAAAAGATGATGTAAGCGGGTCGTCAAAAAAATCGGATATAGTCAGAAAATCGGATATGGGCATCTAGACCTGCAGTGTAAATGCGGCCTCAGTCTCAGAGCAGACAGTCTACCACAAGGCCACTTAGCTGAAATGTCAGATATGTCCAACCATCAGAAAAGAAAACAGAATATCATTTACCATAACAAAACACAATTCGACAAGATTTAAAAAAGTGTATAGATAAAAGTAATTGACTAAATTATCCACTGCTGAAACCAGAACCAGTTTTTCTTCTGCATGAGCAGAAAGAGTGCCTGATTTTATTAAGAATGGCATTTTAATTATAAACAAATCCTGTTTTAATTGTTTTTACTTTTTATTTTTGCAGGTCGGTTATCTCCTAAGAATTAAAGAACAATATTAGATTTTTTTATTTTTCAACATTTTTCCGTTGAAGTTTCAAAACCTGTCATCTAGCATAAAACATGTTACGTTATTTTAGCTGAAGATCAATCCCTCCAGGATTTTGCAATGTTGCAGTTGCACCAACTTCCACAAATTCAAACAATTCCCGTACATTTTTTCTGACACAGCAATTATCCAAAAATAGCAGCTTTGAAGGAACTTTTGCTGTAATTTCAATCAAGGTTCCCCATCAAACCCTCTCTGCCAATCAAGTTTAGTTTTTTCGTGACTCTGGTGCAGGGCCGGCCCTGATCTTCCGGGGGCCCTAAGCGAAATTTAATTTGTGGGCCCTCTAACTGGTCAGCAGCACCAAAAAAACGCAACTGTTGTTGTAATATAAATGAGATATCTCTATTAATACATTTGTGAATTATTGTTGCTGCCAAAGAATTGAATACAGTAAATTGCCTGCATGTTGGATGCACATTTAGTGGTGCCAAACAAATTTTAAATGCAAAGAAAAAAATGAATGACAAATGTATATACATATATAGATATATATTTTTAAATGTAACATTAGGCAGTCAACAAATGACATTCACAAAACTCCAACTTATTAAAAACAGCAACTTAATAGCAAATCAAATAACGATAAAACAATCCAAAATAAAGAACACAACAGCTCAATAAGGGGATTTTGGAAAGTCAGAGTCTTTCTCAGTCTGAAAAGGACCTCTTTGCACCAAATCCATTCTTTCTGGATCAGAGAGTGTGGTTGGTCATTCAGCTGGACCAACTGGATTTGAGGTACCGGTAGGTGGAATTTTGGATCCAGTCTGCTCCTCTTCCATACACGCCTCTCTTGGAGCCTCTGGAACATAAGAGACAGAACATCAACAAAAGCAAACAGTGAAAAGTCAAACAGTCAAATGTTTTCCCTTTCAACAGATGTGGTGACAAGAGTTTCTTCTGCAGCTAAAAAACAAGAATTATTATTGTACAATAATCACTGATAAAGCTATTAAAATATCTATAGCAGAATACTAATAATAGTTTAGTGGCTCATTTAAGATCTGTGTGCAGGTTTTTCACAATTTAATGATCTTTTTATATATTAATAAGAGATTTATTGGTTGATTGTGTATTTGCATGAGATCATATTCATTAATTTAATTATGAACAGTTTGGGGCTCCATACTTTTCAGCTGCTGTTTATGAAAAAAGGGTTATGCAGACACTGTTTTTTTAATGATTTTACATGCTTTTAAAATTACCTGAGATTACATTTTCAGTGATGTCAGGATCATCTTGGGATGTGGACGCTGCTCAACCTCCAATATTTTTGATACTTTTTGAGAGCAGAAGAAACTAAATCAGAATTATTTTCGAGTTTTCCATTGGAAATTACGACAAACGGGGTCATTATGTGCAAACTTCACCTCGGATCGATTAGTATCTTAAGAAAAAATTGCACAGCTGCACAGAAAGACTGGATAATGTAACAAAATACGGCCCCAACATCTTCCAAACTTACCTTTTGTTTGATGTTGAAGTTTTTCATCTTTTTCTGTGGCATGAAGTTCTCTTGTTGTCGCTTTGATTGTCGTGACAAAATGTGCTCGTTTTTTTCTTTTCCCCAACTTTATTGAAACAAACTCCGCTCGTAAATTCACACTGTGCCAGGCTCAGATGCAAATATGTTGACCAATCGTTGCTAAGAGTGGTGTAACGTCATTATTTGGGTTGCCAGATTGGTTCAGGTGTGCTGACGGGGGGATCATTAAAGTGCAGGCAACTTTCTTTTGCACAACATTCAGAGCACACGTTGGTACAGACGTGCTATGAAATGGGTTGCCAGATTTGGGTCTTTTTTATTTAATTTTTGTCGCCACTTCGGGGCCCTGGTGGTGACGGGGGCCCTACGCGGCTGCGTAATTCGCGTATAGGGAGGGCCGGCCATGCTCTGGTGCCACAGCACCCTAACACTTTGTCATTTTTCTGGGAGGTCTTTTCCGTGACGATGGTACCACAGCACCCTAACACTTTGTCATTCCTCTGGGAGGTCTTTTTCGTGACGCTGGTACCGCAGCAGCCTGACACTTTGTCATTTTTCTGGGAGGTCTTTCTTCGTGACCAGATGGAGTCACAGTTTTCCAGCACAAAAGTCATCTTAAAAACTGCCAGACACCCAAATTTTTTTCCCCTTTTTCAAAATAAAACATTTCTCAAAATCAAAGATAGTTCAGACTATTTATAA
>CM074489.1:13014342-13019342 GCA_037389245.1 Oryzias sinensis | reverse complement strand
TGGACGTGCCGCTTGTGTTGGGTGACCCCAACCTCTGTGGCAAACCAGGCTTCACAGAGATCGCAAGCGATCCCTGGATTGTCACTGGGCACCCGCGCACGCCCCTGGCACTTGGGGACGTGACACGCGATTGAGTGGCTGTTCACCATCTTTCGGGTCCTATCGCACGCGCTCATGCTCCACCTCCCCGACGGGGCGGGCGAGACGGGCCGGTGGTGCGCCCGGGACCGAGGTCGGCCCGGGATCCCACCTCAGCCGGCGCGCGCCAGCACTCACTTTTATTGCGCCACTGGGTTTCGTTCGGCACCCTCTGACTCGCGCGCATAAGATTCCTTGGTCCGTGTTTCAAGACGGGTCGGGTGGGTAGCCGACATCGCCGCTGACCCCTTGCGCCCGTTGTACGTGGGCCGATCCCCGCCCGGGGCGGCGCGACGCGGTCGAGGAGCACTGGGAACAGTACGCCCCAGTCGACAGTCGCGCCGGGGGCGGAGGGGCCCCGTCCCTCCCGCGGGGGGAGAGAGGGCGCAGTGAGCATTTGGTTCCACGGCCCCGGCGCGGCAAGGTCAGGGTGGAGGGGCTTTCAGGCCGTAAGTAATAATGAGATCCAGAGTGTGACCTCTGTTGTGGGTGGGCACATTCGCATGTTGAACAAAATCCATAACTGTTAAAATGTTCATAAAATCACAGACGTGAAATTCTGGAGGGTCATCAATGTGTAAGTTAAAATCATCTAGAACCATTATTTTTCTAAAATCTATGTATACAAAAGAAAGCAGTTCAGAAAAATCAGAAATAAAAATTGAATTATATTTAGGAGGTCTGTACACTATCAAACATAACATGACAGGATTTTTAAATACAATGGCCTGGTATTCAAACGAGGAATATTCATTGAACATGGTGTATTTAACCCTTGTGCTATCCTAGGCACTTTAACATTGGGAGTTGGGTCATCTAGACCCACTAGACAGTGCGCTAAACCTTTTTTCTTCAATGATTTGTGAACCTCACTGGTGTCCATGGATTACATGAAATCTTTCCACCTTTATCCACCTTTGTCATAGCACAAGGGTTAAAGCCAATGCTTGAAGATAAAATTGCAGCAGTCCCACCACCCCTGCCTTGTTTTCTGTCCTTGTTTGTGAAGTTAAAAAGGGATGGTGTTGCCTCTGACAGAGACATTGGTGCACCAGAATTCCAAGTTTCTGTTAAAAACAGGCCATTAAGATTGTGATCTAAAATAACGTCATGAATAAGAAATGATTTGTTTGAAAGTGATTGAACATTTAATAGTGCCAAATTCAGTTCGGTTGATGTATTGCTGTGATTGGATTGGTGGTGATTGGATGAGTTCTGGATGTGCACTATTTTAAGATTATTATAGTTCCTGTTACGTTTCTTAGGGTAAATAGGTCGTGTGGATATAACATAGGGTATGGCAAATGTGACATGTGGTGATGGTTTGTGGGTCATCTGGCTGGGAGGTCTGGAGGAGGGGACCGAGTTTTGTTCTTATACTGCAGATATTGGTTCTGGGGGGGTATTGAAAGTTGATATCAGTCTTCTTTAAAACAATGCACCATGTGTTGGATATTAGCAGTTAAAATATTGGTTCCAAGGGGACTGGGGTGAAGACCATTGGGTCGATAAAAAGAGGGGCGGTTCCAAAAAAGATTAAAATTGTCAATAAAACCAAAACTGAACTTGCGAGAGGCAGACTGCAGCCAGGTGTTCAAGGAGAGGATCAGACTGAATATAATTGGATCCTCGAGAGAGCGTGGGGATGGGTCCAGAAATGAAGACAGTTTTCCCAGTGTTTTTTAAAAAGTGAAAAAGATCCAGAAAATCAAAATTTGTTACCTCTGACTGCTGCAGTGTGGTGTTATTAGTCCCAACGTAAACAATAATCCGGGTGATGGTGGATGCCAGAGAGAGCATAAGGTCTGGGAGCTTTTGGAGAATGTCCATCACTTCTGCTCCCGGAAAACATCTGGTGACTGCATTGAAGTATATTAGTTCTGGTGATGGAGTCCCCGATGATCAAGGCTGTTGGGGTGAAGAGTGGACGAGGTGGGGGAGAGTGGGACTCGGCAGGTGCAGGGCTATCCCGCCCTTCTGCTGCTGATCTCAGTGCTGCTCGTGTGGCTGTGGGGCTATTTCGGGGTCGCCAAGATTGTTGTGGATCGTGGCCGATGCCCCGATCACCACGTCCCGGAGGAGTTTTATCCTCCGGTTAGTAGAAGCTGCTTCTCCGCAGGCCGACCACCGGACCACTACTGGGGTTCGCTTCCTCGCACCAATGCACCTCGCACCCTGGCCCCAGTGAAGAAACTGCAGCAGGGTTGTCTGCACCATTCACAATTGTGGGGGAGCATTTCGCTCCCCCAGGCGATCGTACCGGTGTGGCGAGAGATGGTCCTAGCCCATTGTAACGGCCGCGTCTTCATTTCCCAGAATGGTGAACCGGTTGGAGAGGGGGAGATGGGGAGGTGTTGATTCCTTGACTGGAATCTCCTTGGGCCCCGAACAACTACCTCTGCCCACGATAGATGGTCTCTCGGTGTGGAGCAGGAGGAAGGCCGGACACAGTCCGGGTCCCATTTAAGTGTGTCCTGTGCGACGGTTAACCTGGTGATCACCTGCAATTGCTTTGCAGCAAGCTGATAATAAGGGTCTCTTTTACAGTGAGTGCATCAGCAAGTTTTACTTATTCATCCTTGAGCTTGGTGACGGTTTCATTCATTTGATCACAGCAGCAGTTTTGACAAGCTGCAGAAACCGCCATGGTCAGATGAAAACAGACAGACTCGGGGAAAGATGATTCTTCAGGAACGCAGCTTGTTCTTCTACTCAGCGATGCTTCACACCAGCTTCATCAGCGGCTGCAAGGACGAACGCGGCATCGGCAAAACTACAACTGACAAGCTCCCTAATGCATCTGAAGGGCATTGTACAAGTAAGATGCATCGGCTTCTCCCTATGAGTCCTCAAAGCCACGGAAAATGTATAAAATGTCTGTTGTTCAGACCAAATGTATCAAATATTTCCAAAACAGTTGCAGTTTGTGAATCAAACTATTGTTTGGCTTCAATATTGTCTTTATGTTTTAAAGTGTGGGTGACATGGCCTATTTTAATAAGCCAAAATATAGTAAATAGTCTCTATTTCATGTTGCGATTGTTTTTAATATTTTTCGAAAAAGAATAAATAGCGAAAAACGCGATATAAACAACGAGGACGGCCGCCGGCTTCACGCATTCCGCCGACTTCGCGCCGCCATGTTTGTGACGTAACGAAAGGCAGACAACATGGCTAGCACCGATAGCGAAGCACAGAGTGATGCTACCGTCTCTATTAGCGATTTATCATCAGATGAACAGAAAGATGAAGAGGAAAGTTGCGGAGATTATCATGATGATGAGTCACTTTTGCAACCGTATCGATTCGAACCCTTTTGCGAAAGTGAGGAGGATATAGCAGAAAGTAGTTGGTCTAGTGATGCCGATGACGATAGCCAGCATGAAGATTCGGCTAGACTCCAGTAAGTCTAAAAAATGTATAAAATTAAATTACTCCACTTACCCTAAAATATACTCAAAATGTCCCCTTTTGGCCTAATCTAAACAAAGGTAAACACTGGTTTTCAACCCAATTTACAAAATAAATGTCACAAAATAAAAGTTTCCCAGATATTACTACTCTTTAGTTAACAAAGTCACTGTATACCATTAACAACTGTGGAACATTAACAGTTTTACCTGTTTGAACCAGTTTGAAACCTTTTCTCGTGCGCGCGCGCGCGCTCACACACACACACACAGTTCAGTTTACTCACGGTACCGGCACCTCAAAAGCAAAAGAAAAAAAAAAAACGTTGCAGGCCTGTTGCTTCTCTTGCAAAACATTGAGTGCGTTGAAATACTCCAGTTGGATCCAAGGACAACAGAAAACATGACTACTTCGCCTCAATGTGATCCATCGTGATGCACACTAGCTTAGCAGCCTCCGCTCCCGACTCCAGCGCCGTCCTCTCCGACCCAGAAAACGGCTCGCTCGCTTCCAGCTCACCCGCCTTTCCTCGACTCAGAAGCCAAGATCCTCCTCCCAACTCTCCGTTCAAAATTCTTCGTTTGTGTCCCGGTTTTTGTCCCTTCGAAAACGCAGACTTCTCTCCTGCAGATCTGGAGGGAAAAATCCTTCGCCGTCCACCTTCTTGAACTTTCCCCTTTTCAGCAGCGTTTCTTGTTTTGGGAATTTATACACAGATACACTTTCACTAGATGTATTGCTACATCCAGCTGCCACACAACGACTTGGCATGTTGATGATTAACAGATTTAAACACGAGAAAAACGAAGACTACCTGTTTTGTTTACATGCTGTCCGAAGCGGAACTGCGAAAGTCAATGCCTTTCGTGACGTCACAGGTCATATCGAGGTCACTTCCAGCCTGCGCTCTTAGCGGCAAATTCAAATCTCTGATTCCTTCGAAAGATGTCTATTATTCATATGCTTCGGATTTTTTTCGACGCTAACTATTGGTATCAATAGAATCAGCGTTTAAAAGGCTTTTTTATTTGACAAAGTTGTTCAAAGCATGGCATCCACACTTTAATGCAAAACTGTTAGCTTACAAAAAAAGATTATGTTATCATTGTTCATATGAAAAGATTTGTTAAAATTCTTTTTTCTCATATCTTAGGGCCAGAACAGAGTTTAAGACACGCAGATCACAGAATGCTCCAATTGTCTGGAAATTAATCTCTATGACAGATGACACCAAGAAGCCAAAACAACTGTGGCTCGAACTATGTTTGCTGTGGGAAGGTTTGTTTGTTCACACTTCACATATTTTGCATAATTGTCCTGACTTCAACTTTTTTAATAGCATAGAGTAGCCATACAATGGATAATAATACACTCAACATACGCAGTGCAAGAGACTTCCATCACTTAAGACTTCAGAGCATTTGATTAAATATTTGCAAAAGAAGGCCATG
>CM074489.1:12689569-13013842 GCA_037389245.1 Oryzias sinensis | reverse complement strand
TATATATATATATAAATAAATAAAAACGGGGCTGCACGGTGGAGCAGCGGTTAGCGCCCTTGCCTCACGGCAAGAAGGTCCCCAGTTTGAGTCCTGGCTGGGGGACCCTTCTGTGTGGAGCTTGCATGTTCTCCCCGTTCTCTCCCCAGCTTCCTCCCACCGTCCAAACACATGCTTCATATCTTCATTGGTTATTCTAAATTGTCCATAGGCGTGAGTGTGAACGGGTGTGTGATTGTGACCCTGCAACCAACTGCCGACCCTGTCCAGGGTGTCCCCTGCCTCTGCCCACAAGTGGCCAGGATAGGCTCCAGCAGCATCACATTTCGCTATTTATTTACGTTTTTGTTTATTGTACCCCCCTCTCCACATACTATTATTATATTTGTTTTTTATGCCATTCTTTTTGTTGTTATTTTACCTATGATACTTAAGGTAATGTTTTATTCATTTTACCAATTTTATTTTTTAATTAATAATATTGAGATATTTCCTTTTATTTAATTACAATCTTTAATTTGATGTTTCTTACTCCAGTGTTTCCTCTTGGGGATCCATTGTTCTGGGGCACTACCAGCTTCGCCTGTAGGGGGTGCTGTTGCTGCGGTCCTCGTTCTCATCCAATCCTCCGTTATCCATTCAAACAATGAAGAATCAAAACTTACGATAATTAGACATATTAATAAATATTGCTTGAAAGGGAGGGGAAGGAAGCAAACTTATATAATCCCACCCCGTTATACTATAACCATTTTATTACATGATTTATCATTATCTGGTTCATCTGGTTTATCAGACAGAATAAGGAAACCTGAAGTATCAATAAATCACATGACAAAGATGAATTACTTAAAATATTATGGAAAAAATAAGTTTTTGAAATTAACATGGCAAATGCAAATAATTTATCCAAAATATATGCAGATTATGTTACTCATAAAAGTCATTGATATGATTAATAAAAATAATACTATATCAGTAAAATAGAAGAAAAAACTGTTTCAAGAAATTTACTTAGCAAAATTTGATTAAAAAAAATCTGCAGGATTATGTTTCATTAGGAAAATTCATGAGTCAATTTTTCAATTTTTGGAGCAAGTGAAACAATATCATTAGAAATCAATAAATTTAACAATGTTCAATAATTGATTAATTATTTAATATAAAATAAAGGTTTAGGGCCCAAAATAAGGTTTTGTGAAGCAAGAGGTTTACTAGAGCAGTTGCAGAGCAAAGTGGGTTTTAGTGGTGCTGTGCCGCGCGCTACGGGAAGCATCAAGGGTCGCTCAATACCGCTTGCAGCTTTAATTATCTCTTGTTCTCAGATCATAAGATTGTTTTTCTTTTTTTCCCCAGACAAATCAAAGTCCCGTTCTGACAGAGAGAATACCTTCACCATCATAATGTTCACCTTCCAGTTCTTCACCATGTTCTCCTCTCTCTTCTACATTGCCTTCTTCCTCGGCAGGTATGACTCCGCCTTTTGATGTCATCATAGTGAGAAGATAAAATCATTAACAAAACCAATACCCAGAACCACCGTTATTTTTAAGGAAATAAAGAAAAGATCGTTTTAACCATTAACAGCAAACCTGTCACTGCATGGTGACCCTACCATAACTCTCCAACCATTTACATGATACACGTGAATCAGGTGATTCTGGCACGAAGAAAAGCTTTTCATATCTGCTTTGCACCGTTATGCAACACATTACAAAGGTGAAGTGTGGCTAACAGTGCAAAGCTGCTTTTCTCTACAGTAGTCAAAACAATATAAATACAGGCGCTAAAGCTCTGGTGTTAAAGGGTTGAACTTGTCTTAGAATACATAAAAAACTGGAATCCCATCTGCAGAAACATTACAAACTTCAAAAACTAACTAACATCAATATGAGTAAAAAATTAAGATTCCTGCACAGAACAGAGCTAAAAAATTGGTTAAGTAGATTATCAAATTATTTATCAATATTTTCTAAAATGTAACAAAATGACTATAAAGCATTTAAAATTTATTTCCTAAATATGTTAAAAGCAAAAAACAGCAAAACAATTGCTAACGTTTAAAATTAATTGTAAGGATTTAAAAGAAATATACAGTACAGACCCAAAGTTTTGACACACCTTTCTATTAGTTTTAAGACCTAAGGGCTCTAGGAGGTTCATACTGATATAAAAGAAGGACTTATGCCATGAACACTATTAAAAATTATTAAAAGAATCTTAAAATCAATCCTGACAGGGACAGCTGACAGGGAGCCAGTGCAAAGATTTTAAGATCGGTGTAACAGGCTCCATCTTCCTGGTTCTCGTTAAAAGGCGTGCAGCAGAGTTCTGGACTAGTTGCACGCGATTGAGAGTGGTTTTCTTTAAACCAGAAAGGAGGGGCATTACAATAATCTATACTTGATGTAATAAAAGCATGGATTAAGATTTCAGCACTGGCTCTAGAGATAAAGGGTCTCACTCAGGCGATATTCCTCAGATGGTAAAATGCAGATTTGGTTACTTGGTTCACATGTTGGTGAAAGCTCAGATCTGCATCTGGAATCACACCGAGTTTCCTTACTGTGTCACGTGTAGTCATACAGTTGGTTGACAGATAAAATTGGCCACTATCTCTCTCAGCTTCAGAATTGATAACCAAGACTTCAGATTTTTGTCTTTGACTTTTTTCTGCGATGAACTTTGAGAAATAGTTTTGCTTCGCCTTTTTAATGGAATTATTGTAATGCATTAGCGTGTTTCTAAAAATTTGTGATGTATTGTGAGTTTTTTTTCCCGCCAATGCTGTTCTACCCTTCTTGTCATTCTTTTGAGTTTCTTCTTGTTCCCCAAGGAGGTGAAGCTTTCTCTTTAACAGTTTGTAGTTTTAATGGGGCAACATTGTCCAGAATTGTGGTGAGTTTATTTTTAAAATGCTGAATCGATAAGTCCATAGATGATATGAAAGAGTTGGTTGCTGATTTTCCAAATTGGAGATAAAGTTTGCAGCCACTTCAGGGTGTAGACGGCGCCTTCTAATGTTTCTCTCAGGGAGCTTCTCAATTATGCAGTCATGAACTTTAAAAAACACACATGAATGATCAGAAATGCCCACATCCACGACAGAGGTCACTGAGGCCTTCAGGCTGTGAGTAATGATGAGAGCCAGAGTGTGACCTCTGTTGTGGGTGGGCACAATAACATGCTGAACAAAATCCGTAGCTGCTAAAATATTCCCAAATCACAGACATACATTCCTAAAGGATTATCAACGTGTACGTTAAATCACCTAGAATCATTATTTTTCTAAAATCCATGTATACTGAAGAAAGCAGTTGAGAACTCAGAAATAAAAGATGAATTATTTTTTGGAGGTCTGTACACGATCAAGCACAACATGACGGGATTATTAAATACAATGGCCTGATATTCAAAAGAATATTCATTGAATATGATATCTGTAAAACCAATTCCTGCGGATAAAATGGCAGCGGTCCCACCAGCCCTGCCTTGTTTTCTGTCCTTGTTTGTGAAGTTAAAAAGGGGGGCCATGCCTCTGACAGAGGGATTGTTATACCAGAGTTCCAGGCCATTAAAACTGTTATCTAAAATAAAGACATGAATAATAAATGATTTGTTTGAAAGTGAGTGAACATTTAAGGGGCCAGATTCAGTTCGATTGATTTATTGCTGTGACTGGATTGGTGGTGATTGGACGAGTTCTGGATGTGCGCTGTTTTAAGATTATTATAGGTACTGTTACGTTTCTTAAAGTAAATAGATCGTTTGGATATAATGGATGGTATGGTGGAGATGACAAGTGGTGCTGATGGTTTGTTGGATATCTGGATGGGGGGTCTGGAGGAGGGGACAGAGTTTTGTTGTGATACTGCAGATATTGGTTCTTGAGGAGTATTGGGAGTTAATAGTCAGTCCTCTTTAAAACAATGCACTGTGTGTTGGATATTAACAGTTATAATATTGGTTCCGAAATGGCTGGGGTGAAGACCGTCAGGTCAATAAAAAGAAGGGCGATTCCAAAAAAGATTAAAATTATCAATAAAACCAAACCTAAACTTGCAAGAGGCAGACATCAGCCAGGTGCTTAGGAAGAGGATCCTGCTGAATCTAGTGGATCCTCGAGAGTGTGGGGATGGGTCCAGAAATGAAGACAGCTTTCCCAGTGCTTTTTAAAAAGAAAAAGAGGTCCAGAAAATCCAGTTTTGTTCCCTCTGATTGCTTCAGTGTGGTGTTTAGTCCTAACCTGAACAATAATCCGGGTGATGGTGGATGGGAGGAAAGGCAGAAGGTCCGGGAGTTTTTGGAGAATGTCCATCACTTTGGCTCCTGGAAAACATCTGGTAACTGGCCGAGTCAATAACCTGACCTGAATTCTGTTGAGCAAACGTTTCACTTGCTGAAGACAAAACTGAAGGGAAAATCGCCCCAAGAACAAGCAGGATCAAAAAAGACCAAAGATAGCTGATTTGCAATTCTAATAAATATAGTAGAGTGTATTAAAAAAACAAAGGTCAAGCAGTACTCTTTGGTCAGGGGAAAGCTGAGGTCTGTTACCATATTGGGCAGTCCGGCTTTGTTTTCTGGTCGGTTTCGTAACAAGGACGTTTCTCCTGGGTTGGTTGTCGGCCCTCCACAGGATAGTTGGATAGTGGGGGTGCCACCTTAAAGCGTTCCGACAAGCTGAGACCAGAAAATATGGAAGACCCTTGTTTTTTTGGTCGGCTCTACGCACCAGGAAGGGACATCGCCCCCCCTGCAAGAGCCTTGATGATGATGATGATGATGATGATGATGAGTAAAAAAAAAAACAATTTAGGCATAGCGTATTTATTGCTTCAAAATGCAGAATATTGTTGGATTTTAAGTTTCTAAACTAAAAACAAAACAAAAGCACCGCACTGCTGCCACTGGGAAAAGAAAACTTCAAAGTAAAGTGTCAGTGTAGCTTCTCTTTATCAAAGTAATGTCATGCTCGGACTACTAGGGAGACCAAGATGCTGGAACCCGGAAGAAACTCAGGAGGCGATGTAGAATCAGGATGTTTAATAAGAGAAGACAGAGGACGTCGTGGATGCTGGAAACTGCTGGGAGCGAGGGAGAGCACCGAGGACGATGCGGGACAGCCTGTGATGAGGTGGAGCGCCGAGGACGGCGTAGACAGCCTGTGACGAGGTGGAGAGCCGAGGACGGCGAGCACCGCTTGGAGTGAGAGAAGAGGGCAAGAACGATGAGGCAGGAACGTGGCGAGGAACCAGCATGACCAATGGAGAGAAGACCTGAAGACGTGAGACAAACGGTAAGTACAAGCTAGGATTTACTAGAGCGAGAGTAACTCAACTTGAGGCCAGGCGTGATCACCGGAGTGAGTATAACGGACTGGCGTAGAATGCTGGAGTGGATCTCCTTAAGACTGGTCTGCCAGATGATGAGGTGATGAAGGCCAGCTGGTTCCAATGAGAGAGCAGGGAGGGGGAGGCAACAGCCAGAGGCACCGTGACAGTACCCCCCCCCAACGACCGCCTCCAGGCGGTCCTGGGCGACGAGCCGGGTGGGCCCGATAGAAATCGTCGATGAGGGTACGGTCCAGAATAAGGGAGCAGGAGACCCACGAGCGCTTCTCCAGACCACAACCCTCCCAGTCCACGAGGAACTGAAATCCCCGGCCCCGGCGGCGAACATCCAACACCCTGCTGGCAGTGTAGGCAGGAGCGCCATCAATGACCCGGGCGGGCGGTGGGGAAGCGGACGGCGGGCACAACGGACTCTCCCGGACGGGCTTCAGCTGCGAAACATGAAAGGTAGGGTGTACATTCAGGGCCGCCGGGAGCCGCAGCCGCACACAGGAGGGGCTTATGACCGTCTCGACGGGATAAGGCCCGATGTAGCGAGGGGCTAACTTGCGGGAAGTGGCTTGACGCAGTATGTCCAGTGAGGAGAGCCACACCCTCTGTCCCGGTTGGTAGGCGGGACTCTCCACCCGGTGGCGATTTGCAATACGGCAGTTCTTCTCCCTCGTTCGCAGGAGAGCGGCCCTGGCCTGAGTCCAGATGCGCTGGACACGCCGCAGATGATGCTGGACTGAGGGGACAGCCAAATCTAACTCCTGCGAGGGGAACAGGGGTGGAGAGTACCCGAGGGATGCTTCGAACGGGGACATACCGGTAGCCTAGGACGGATGGCTGTTGTGGGCGTATTCGATCCACACAAGGAACGAGGACCAGCTAGAGGGGTTCTGAGCGGCCAGACAGCGGAGAGCGGCCTCAAGCTCCTGGTTGGTGCACTCAGCCTGCCCGTTGGATTGGGGATGGTGTCCAGACGAGAGACTGACCGTGGCACCCAGAGCAGAACAGAAGGCCCGCCACACCTGAGTCACAAACTGGGACCACAATCAGACACGATATCACTGGGTATGCTGTGATGAAGAAAAACGTTTTGAACCAAGATGTCGGCCATCTCAGTGGCGGTGGGCAGCTTGGAAAGGGGGATGAAATGGGCAGACTTAGAAAAACGGTCGATGACTGTGAGGATGACGGTGTGACCTAATGAAGGGGGCAACCCAGTGATAAAGTCCATGGCTAGATGGGACCAGGGGCGTTGCGGAATAGGCAGCGGATGGAGCAGACCAGCAGGAGGGGAGTTAGATGATTTAGAGCGGGCACAGACGTTGCAGGCAGCGATGAATTCCCTAACGTCCCGTTCCATGGAGGGCCAGAAAAAACGACGTTGCAGGAGTTTGAGAGTCCTATGGGTGCCTCCATGACAGGCTATACGAGATGTGTGCCCCCAGACAAGCACATCTGAACGGAGGGAGGATGGTACATATAGAGTGTTAGGGGGAGCCGGGGGATGATCCGGTTCCTCCCCTTGGGCCTGGATGACACGGCTCTCGATGTCCCATGTTAAATTCCCTACAATACAGGTAGGTGAAATAATGGGAAAACTTTCCTGGTCGTCCCCTGAACTGTAGAGGCGAGATAAGGCGTCTGGTTTGACATTTCTGCTGCCGAGTCTATATGTGATGGAAAAGTTAAATCTATCGAAAAAAAAAGGCACCAGCGGGCTTGACGTGAATTCAGACGCTTAGCGGAACGGAGGTAGGCCAGATTCTTATGAATCGTCCATACAATGAACGGATGTTCAGCACCCTCGAGCCAGTGGCGCCACTCCTCTAGGGCGAGGTTTATGGCGAGGAGTTCTAGGTTACCGACGTCATAGTTTCTTTCCGCCGCGGAGAGTTTTTTAGAAAAGAACGCGCATGGTTTTAGTTTTCCTGTATTGATCTCACGTTGGGAGAGGACTGCTCCCACACCTGAGTCGGAGGCGTCGACCTCTGTGATGAATTGTCGGCGGGGGTCAGGCTGAATGAGGATGGGAGCAGTAGTAAAGAGGTTCTTAAGTTTGTTGAACGCAGAATGAGCTTCAGGGGTCCAGATAAACGGTATATTAATAGAGGTGAGTTGAGTCAAGGGGGCAGCAATGCTACTATTATAACCTTATGAAGCGACGGTAGAAATTTGCGAAACCGAGAAAACGGAGTTGTTTCCGAGACTTGGGAGGTTCCCAACTAGTGACTGCTGTGATCTTGGCAGGATCAGGACGGATGTTACCAGAATCGATTATGAAACTGAGAAAAGAAATTGTGGGAACGTGAAACTCGCATTTCTCAGCTTTAACGTATAATTGATTTTCTAGCAACCGAGAGAGGACCTGGCGGACATGTTGTTCCTGGTTCCGGGAGTAAATCAGGATGTCATCCAGGTAGAGAAAGACAAAACGGTTCAGAAAATCACGGAGTACATCGTTAACAAGATTTTGGAAAATGGCGGGGGCGTTAGTGAGCCCGAAAGGCATCACCAAATATTCAAAGTGACCGAGTGGAGTGTTAAAAGCGGTTTTCGACTCATCCCCCTCCCTCATACGAACCAGATGATAAGCGTTACGAAGATCTAATTTTGAAAAAACCCGAGCTTCTTGAACAGAGTCCAGAGCAGCATCAATGAGCGGAAGAGAATATTTATTTTTAACGGTAATTTGATTAAGTTCACGGTAGTTGATACAAGGTCGTAATGTTTTATCCTTTTTCTGAACGAAAAAGAAACCAGCCCCCACCGGAGATGATGAGGAACTAATGTGACCCGACGACAGGGCTTCCTGGATATATTTCTCCATAGAGAGTTTCTCCGGACCCAATAGATTAAACAACCTCCCTTTTGGCAAGGTGGCGCCTTTCAGAAGTTCAATAGAACAATCGTAGGGCCTGTGGGGAGGTAGAGAACACGCCATAGTCTTGCTAAACACAGTTCTCAGGTCGTGATAGCAGGGTGGTACCTTCGAGAGATCGATAATCTCAGGATCCGGATCGTTACAAGGGGGGACCGAGGGAATGGCGGAGCGAAGACAGTTGGCCATGCAGGTTGTGCTCCAGTTAGTGACGTGGAGATTAACCCAATCAAACTGGGGGTTGTGGGCGCGGAGCCAGGGAAAACCTAGAATGATGGGAGACTGGGGGGATTTGGTGATGTAAAACTGTATGAATTCGTGATGGTTACCAGACGTGATGAGATGAACGGGCTTAGTGCCATGGGTGATCTGAGTGAGGATCTGGCCTCCTAAACCAGCCGCCTTGACAGGGAGATCCAAAAGTTCTGTGGGAAGGTTGAGATCAGAAACCAGGAGGTCATCAATAAAACTTTGTTCTGAACCAGAGTCAATGAGAGCTTTACCCTCGAAGGTATTTGACAAAAAACTTAGCTTGACAGGAATATATAAAAAAGAACTCTCAGTGGCGAGAGAAGATGGACCCGCCCACGGCCTGTCGTCTAACGGGGGGTTCGGGTGTTTAAACGAAGCTTACACTGATGAACGAGGTGACCGGTTTGGCCGCAATAGAAACACGCCCCCTCATCTCTTCGTCTCTGCCGCTCCTCAGGAGTGAGCTTAGAATGTCCAATCTGCATCGGTTCCTCTGTGGAGCGTCCAACAGAATCGTGAGACATAACATGAACATAGTTAGCAGCAGGGGATGGAGGAGAAACACTGGTAAAGGGTCTCTTGTCTTGGCGGGGGCGCTCGGCCTGACGTTCACGGAGGCGAACGTCGGAACGAAGAGCCGCTGTGACTAACTCCTCAAAGGATCTGGCTTCGGGCTGGGAACATAAATGATCTTTGATCGAGTCATTAAGGGATTGGTAGAACACCCCTTTAAGGGCTATATCCGGCCAACCCGCCTCCATGGCTAGAATCCGAAAATCTATTAGATGGTCACTCACGGATTTGTGGCATTGTTTGAGGGCTAGCAGTCGGCGGGTGGCCTCCTCCTCCTTGCGGGGTTGATCGAAAACCAGCCGGAACTCTCGCGCTTTACCCCGGAGAGAGTTCACTATAAGGGTGATTTTGCTGTGGTCTGCATGATAGTGCCGAGGTGCCTGCTGGAAGATCAACCGACATTGCAGGAGGAAACCCCCGCAGGCTCCTACGTCACCCAGGAAAGGCTCAGGAAGGAGCGGGATGTTTTCGTTAGCTGCATTGTCTGTAGCGGGGCCCGGGCTTCCGGTGGCGGAAACCGTGTTGCTGGCTGTGGCGTTAGTAGGTCCTCGGCAGGTTAAATCCATCAGAGTCTGAGAAATACCGTCCAAGCGACGGAAAAGGTCCTGCTGGGCGGCGGCCATCTGGTTGAGGGATTCAGCTTGCCGTCCCAGAGCGATGCCTTGGTGAGTGACGGCCAAGCGGAGTCCTTCCGGGTCCACTGGGTCTGGGTATTGGCCAGTCCGTTCTGTCATGCTCGGACTACTAGGGAGACCCAGATGCTGGAACCCGGAAGAAACTCAGGAATGTGTAATAAGAGAATAATAGAATCAGGATGTGTAATAAGAGAAGACAGAGGACGTCGTGGATGCTGGAAACTGCTGGGAGCGAGGGAGAGCACCGAGGACGATGCGGGACAGCCTGTGACGAGGTGGAGAGCCAAGGACGGCGTAGACAGCCTGTGACGAGGTGGAGAGCCGAGGACGGCGAGCACCGCTTGGAGTGAGAGAAGAGGGCAAGGACGATGAGGCAGGAACGTGGCGAGGAACCAGCATGACCAATGGAGAGAAGACCTGAAGACGTGAGACAAACTGTAAGTACAAGCTAGGATTTACTAGAGCGAGAGTAACTCAACTTGAGGCCAGGCGTGATCACCGGAGTGAGTATAACAGACTGGCGTAGAATGCTGGAGTGGATCTCCTTAAGACTGGTCTGCCAGATGACGAGGTGATGAAGGCCAGCTGGTTCCAATGAGAGAGCAGGGAGGGGGAGGCAACAGCCGGAGGCACCATGACAAGTAAAGCTAGATTGTTTTTATAAGTTTATGAGAAAGGAGACTAATGTTCAGTTAACTGAATCAAGTTCTTAAATAAATGATTTTAAGATTTTTATAAAAGTACATTATATTATTTTAATTTTCATCCATCCAGTAAAAATACATACATATAGCAGTCGTATAAACATATGATGGTAAAAGCAAAGAATCCGTGTTTTATCTGTGAATCGTTGATCTTGATTCATGAATCAAATTGCATTGTCATGTAGGTAAGAACCCAAAGTCAATAAAGTTAGGACTTGTTTGTTTTAAGGTTTCTGCACCCTCAAATCTGTTGTTTGATCTATTATTTGTGTTTGCTTTTAGAGATCTGCACCTTGAATTTAATTTATGTCATTAATTCTGCCAGTGAAACTAATTGCATGACAAATGCTGATGACAGGAAATGATGTCCAAGTTTTAACAAAATAATGTTTATATGACGACAGGATAAATGGCTATCCTGGAAAGTATTCTACCATCGCTGGATACAGACTGGAGGAGGTAAGAGGACTAAGTTCCATCCATCTTCCTCCGCTCATCCGGGACCGGGTCGCGGGGGTTTGTCCTGGGTCTTTCCCGGGCCTCCGTCCAGTGGGACATGCCCAGAACACCTCTCAAGGGAGGAGGCATCCGGACTAGATGCCTGAGCCACCTCAACTGGCTCCTTTCGATGTGGAGGAGAAGTGGTTCTATTTCGAGCTCTCCATGGGTGACTGAGCTTTCCCCCTATCTCTAAGGGGGCGCCCAGCCCCCCTACAGAGGAAGCTCATTTCAGCTGCTTGTATTGTATTCCTGAATACAATACAAGCAGCTGAGGACTAAGTTTGCACAGAAATTCAAACTGCGTTGTGTTAACTTTTGTGTTTTTCACAGTGCCACCCCAGCGGCTGTTTGTCAGATCTCTTCATCCAGATGAGTGTCATCATGACCCTATCACAGTTTATCCGCAATATTTCTGAGGTCACCATCCCGTAAGTGATCCCTCCCAACTCCTTCAGTTTAACCTCTTTCAGATGAAAACAGGTTTGGTTTCTTTGTGTTCGTCTCTTACAGCTGGTTGAACAACCAGTGGAAAGAAAAGACAACAAAGGAAATAAATTGTTTTTGTAAAATCTCCATTCCGTAAGTGTTCCCCTCCAACTCCTTCATTCTGACCTCTTTCAGAAAAAACAAGGTTGGGTTCTTTGTGTTCATCTTTTACAGCTGGCCAAAGAACTGCTGTGGAAAGGGCGAAGAAGAACCAGAAGATAAACATCAGGATTGTTGGAATAAGCGATGTGATGACTGCTTGGGAAAATATTGGAAGAAAAACTATGAGCTGACTGACACGGATGAATACAGTCTGTTCTATGAGATCCTGAAGATGGGTGAGTCCACTTAAGTCCCAGGCTGTACAGTCATTGTATCTTTGAGCAGATATTTAAACCCCACATTAAACATGACATCATTAAAATAAGCTTTATTAAATAAAAATACATTTAAAACAATATTCTCTACTTTTTAGCTAAAAAATACATTTAAAAATTTGAATTTCCGTATTTACTTTGATTTCCTGTTTTTTCATTTTTAATAAAAGTATTTATTTTTGAGTATTGGGTTACCATTTAATCAATACCAACAGTTTTTGTGATTAACCACATTACTGAGAGCAAAATGAAATAATTTAAACCAATGTATATGAATAAAACATTTTATTTTTAAAAGCCACTGAAACACTGAATTGGCAGACAGGGGTGGTGGTTCCCCACTTTAAGAGCGGGGACCGGAGGGTGTGTTCCAACTACTGGGGAATTACACTCCTCAGCCTTCCTGGGAAAGTTTGTGCCAGGGTAATAGAGAGCAGAGTCCATCCGATAGTCGAACCTCAGATTCAGGAACAACAGTGCAGTTTCCGTCCTGGTCATGGAACAGTGGACCAGCTCTACACCCTCTTTAGGGTGCTGGAGGGTTTGTGGGAGTTTGCTCATCCAGTCCATATGTATGTTGTGGATTTGGAGAAGGTTTTCCACCCCGTCCCCCGTGGTATCCTGTAGAGACTGCTGGGGAGCCTTACTGAGGGTTGTCCGGTCTCTGTATGACTGTAGCAATAGCTTGGTTTGCATAGTTGGCAGTAAGTCAGACCTGTTCCTGGTCCACGTTGGACTCTGGCAGGGCTGCCCTTTATCACCGATTCTGTTTATAGTTTTCATGGACAGAGTTTCTAGGCGCAGCCAGGGGCTAGAGGGGGTCTGGTTTGGGGACCACGGGATTTCCCCTCTGCTCTTTGCAAATAATGCTGTCCTGTTCGTTTCATCGAGCCAGGACCTCCAGCGTGCATTGGGGTGGTTTGCGGCTGGGTGTGAAGCACCTCTAAATCTGAGGCCATGGTTCTCGGCCAGGGAAAGCTAGTTTGCCATCTCTCGGTGGGTGGAGTGTTCCTGCCCCCAGGTGGAGGAGTTTAAATACTTTGGGGTTTTGTTCACAAGTGAGGGAAGACCGGAGCGTGAGATTGACAGGCGGATGTGGTCACTGTATCGGTCCGTTGTGGTGAAGAAAGCTGAGGGTGAAAAAGCGCAGCTCTCAATTTACCGGTCGATCTTCGTTTCAATACTCACTTATGGTCATGAGCTCTGGGTCATGACTAAAAGAACGAGGTCCTGAATACAAGCGGCTAAAATGAGCTTCCTCCGTAGGGTGGCTGGGCGCTCCCTTAGAGATAGGGTGAAAAGCTCGGTCATTCACGGAGAGCTTGGAGAAGAACCGCTTCTCCACATCGAAAGGAGCCAGTTGAGGTGGCTCGGGCATCTAGTCCGGATGTCCCTGGACGTCTCCCTGGAGATGTGTTGCGGGCATGTCCCACTGGACGGAGGCCCCGGGGAAGACCCAGGACACACTGAAGAGACAAAATCTCTCAGGTGGCCTGGGAACAATCGAGTAAAACAGCTAGACAACAGAACACATTTGGACAAAAACCCACACTTAAGCCTCAGTCCATCTAGACAGGCAAAGGGCACGGAATCCCACAATTCCTTGCGGTGCCGATCTAACAGCAGCACCAAAGTTACACCTACTTAATTGAATTCATTTGAATGAAAGTAAAATAACTGTCTGATAACTATGTGTTATTTTTAAGTTTACGGAACACAAAAAAATGATTTATCTTAACTGAAGCAAATAACTAAGTTAGATTAAAGTAAAATGTTTCTCTTTCCAACATCCATACGTGGTCTTATCACCCTCTCATGGTGGAAAAAGTATTATCTAAACTTCTTCATCCACTAAATCATCTTCAAATGGACACGCCATGCTGCTTCACCTCTCTGAAAACAAACTAAGCTTCAACTAAACCTGCTCCAGACCAGGTTATGTTCAGAGCATGAGTTGCTATGGCACCTTAACATACCCTGTGAAGAAAGTACGGCAAGGAAAAAATCCCTGAACTTTTCTTAGAGCCATATGGCGGGCGCAGAGTGATATTCTTGAAAAATACATGGTCTTAGATGCATTCTGGTACATTGTGGCAGCTAGTTACTCACTTCTTAATCGAGAAATTAAGACTAATTAGAGCATCATGATTTGTCATTCAAACCCCTAGTTTGACTTACCATTAAGGACTTGCTGGTCCTAAAAAAGAATTTGGAGAATTGCTAAAAGTAACACAATCCTACAATCTAAGCTTTTCCTAAAAAGCTGCAAAACATACAATTTCTAAAATATAGTAACATCAAAGCCCCAAATGGCAAAAAGAACACCAGTAACTATGATATTCTATGAAAGTACCTCATTAATTTGAACAATTTCTGCTTAAGAAATACTGTTTTCTCAAACTATAATTACATCAAAATATGGGATCTGCTTTAAATTATCTTACAATAACATAATACATCAATTCTTTAACACCAATACTTAGTAATCTGGGAAATATCAAAACAAACAAAATTAAACATTTTAAACATTATTTTTCAAGAAAATCTACAAGTGGGGGTTCTCCTGGTCACTGGGGCACTGATCAAATGTAGGGAATCCGTCACGCTGACCACGTGGTACAGACAGAGCCAATCAGAACCGTCGACGCATCCGAAAGCAACTAAAACGTCCCGTCATTGGTCAATTAGGCCGGGAAAACGAAGACAAGATGGCTGCGCCCATAGAGAAAGCGATCCACGGAGAAATATAGAAAATAAAGCGAAAATTCGCAGATTTCAGACAATTTTTTCATCCGGAAAGTGATTTGTCCGTAGAAATCAGGTTTTTATTTCCCCGAAAATACGATCAGTTTGCTAAAAAACCCGGATTTCCGGGAATTCCTGGAAAACTTTCATCAGTGCATGCCCTGAAACATACCTCCATTTCTGCAGCCCGGTCAGAGGGGAAGAAAACCGCAAGTGCAGCAGAAACCTACGCTGAATCCAGTAAAAAGCAACCAATCAAACATACTGAGATGAAATAGTAAGCATCGGGGTTTGATCGTTGTAACGTTGACATGATTTGATTGGGAAGATGGCGGCCGGAGGGACAGGCATAATCACGACGCTCCTAATTTACTGTATACTCTCAAACTTGTTGAAGCCTTTAAGTGAACCTCAATGGAGAGTGGACAACAGAGCTCGATTGTTCCATTCTCTAAACAATTCGACCAAACATTATATGGCTGTGAGCTGTAAACAAATGAATTTAGTAATGGCGAAAACAAGTATTGGCTTTGGGACCCACGCACTGGCTACGACGTTCGTTTATCCGTCACTGTACAAGATCACCAACCGGACTAGTACAACAGCGGTAACAAAATCTGTATCTGCCACTGGACTTATCATTCCAATCTGCTTGATGTTATCCGGGGACATCCACCCATGCCCAGGCCCGATCACCGGGACATCAGGAAAAGCTAACCGTGCAGCGGCGGCTACACGCATCGCTCCTACCTTACAGATATGCTCTTCTGCACCCTCGTGTACTTTGGTACGCCATGCTAACCAGCTGAATCCTCTGCCACCAACAACAACTGCGCTTGAGCTGCTTGTCCGGGGAGCCGGGGGCGATGGCTTGGAAGGCGCGGTGCCAGGGTGGTCCGGCGGCGGGAGGCTTGTGGCATCGCGGCAGTCCGGAGTCAAAGGTTCAACAGCGTGCTTCAAACTCAATATTATATAGGACCAAGAAACAAGATCCAGACTGGCAACGACAACAAACTTTTCCTCAAACTTCACTTCACGGTCACTCAGTCACCATGGCAACGCACGATGTAAACAGGAAGCAACTGAATCCGGGGATCGCCAAAATCCGGAAATGGTCATTCTTACGAACTGTCAGTTACTCAAAAATAGTGTGGGATTCTAGATCTAAGCCCAGAGGGATTTTAGGTGGACATTTAAACATTAGAAGCATCATGTCAAAAACTGAACAGATAAAACACTTACTCCTTGATTCATATCTTGATTACCTCTGTCTATCTGAGAGCTGGCTTCATGATAATGCCCCCTCTGCAGCACTTATTATCCCGGGCTACAAACTGTTCAGGAAAGACAGGGAGGGTGCAAAGGGTGGTGGAGTCATGGTTTATATTAAGGACAGTATTCAGTGCAGGGAAATTGTTTGGCCTGATGCCCATGCACTGGAGTGCCTAGGCCTTAATATTATACTGTCTCCACAAATGTCATTCACAATTATTGTGATTTACCGTCCCCCCTCATCAGATGGTGCATTTTATGAACAGTTTGAAAGGCTACTCAAAAACTGTAACCTAAGTAAGGAAATTGTGATTTTGGGGGATTTTAATATAAACTGGGAGGATACATCAGCAAGAAAAAATCTAAAGCGGGTGACTGACAAATTTGATCTTGTGCAATTAATTAAGGGCCCAACAAGAATTACCAACTCAAGCAGCACTCAGATAGATTTAATTTTTAGCAACCGTCCAGAAAGAATAACTAAGACATACAACATGTTAGCTGGCCTCTCTGACCATAATCTCCTCCTGGTAGTTAGAAAGCTATCAAAGAAAAGATTTAATTTCTCTGCCACAGAACACGACTTCATTGGGATCCCAAAAAAAAATAAAGGAGGATTTTAAGAATGCTGTTGATCAAACCGACTGGAATCAGATATTAAAGAAAACTGATTGTGAAAGGGACTGTGAATTATTCACAAAAACACTTAAAGAAACAATTAAAAGCTTCAGTTCAAGAATCAAAATCAAACAAAATAAAAACCAGCTACCCTGGATGAATTCTGACATTACGAAATTGATGAAAGAGAGGGATTTAGCACTGAAAAATGCAATCAAAGGTAAATCTCATAGTTCAAGATATCTATTTACAACATTGAGAAATAAAGTGGTAAAAAGCATACGGAAGGCCAAGGCAGATTTTTTCTTGACAATAATTAAGAATGCCAAATGGGATTCAAAAAAAACATGGAGCCAATTGAAAAAACTTGAAGGAAAGGACACAAAATGTTAAAAAGGTTTAGAAATAAAGGTAAATGGACAAACTACTAATGATCCAGATACAGTTGCAGATGCCTTCAACAGAGGTTTCATTGAATCTGTTTCCTTAATTGCTGCTCGTTTTAAAGCTAATGATCTGCATGTTTGTCCCATAAATAAGACAGAGCCTATACTTAATTTAATGACTGTCACTGAAACTGAAGTCGCACAAACAATCATGTCTCTTAAGTCAAGCAGAACAAAAGACATATTCAGTATGGATACTTTTGTGCTCACAGAACTCTGCTCATCCTTAACATCTCCCTTAACCACTATTCTCAATCAATCCATCTCTGAATCCATATTTCCAAGCGCATGGAAGTCATCAGTGGTGATTCCAATCTACAAAAATGGCGACTCGATGTTGCTCTCAAATTACAGGCCCATCAGTATCATGCCCAAAGTGTCCAAGATCACAGAAAAACTTATTGCCCTACAAATCATTGAACATCTCAACAATACATTTTTTTCTCTTCATCCAATGCAGTTTGGTTGTAGAGCTCTGCACTCAACAGCTGTTGGATAAGGGGGGTGTAGTTGGGGCTGTGTTTCTTGATCTAAAAAAAAGCATTTGACACTATAAATCATAAAAAGCTACTGACTAAACTAACCAAATTCAATTTCTCCTCTAGTACCATAAAATGGATAGAATCATATTTGTCAAATAGATTCCAGTCAGTTAGGATAAATCACTGTCATTCCTCACCTCTCCCTATCTCTACAGGTGTCCCGCAAGCTTCTATTCTAGGGCCTTTACTTTTTTCACTCTACATCAATGATCTGCACTCTGTTTGTTCAAATGTCTACACTCAGATGTATGCTGATGATACTGTCATTTATTCACATGGCAATATAACACATCTGATGTGGCAGAGAAGCTCACTGAAACGATGGGACATGTGGCAAAATGGTTGGAGCAGTCAAGTCTATGCCTCAATGTAAACAAAACAGTTGCAATGTTCTTTTCCAAAACAAACCGTAAAAATATTCTGGCTGATGTTTTTGTGGCAGGAAAGAAAATAGACATTGTTGAAAAGTTTGAATACCTTGGGATTTTAATTGATTCAACATTCAATTTTAAATCACAAATTCAAAAAGTTTGTAACCGTGTGAGGTATAACCTGTCCAATTTTAGATTTATTAGGGCAAATTTGTCACTGCAAGCTGCCACAATGTTCATGCATGCAATGATTTTATCACACATGACATACTGTCTCACTACATGGTCACAGGCAAACAAATCAGCATTAAAACCTCTGGAGTCACTTTACAAACAAACAATTAAAGTACTGGATAGAAAACCAATAAGACATCATCACTGTGACATTTTACAAAAACACAAACTGTTAAGCTGGGAGAATTTCATTAAGTATACAAAACTATGCCTATTCTATAAAATCATTAACGGTCTGTCATCCCCTCCACTCAGTCAGTTTGTTAAAATAAGATCCTCCCAAAGAGTGACTCGAGGGTCGGGTCAACAAGACTGTATAGTTCCTCTGAGGAGAAGTGCCTTCAGCCTGAGCGCCTTCTCTGTAACAGCAGCACAAGAATGGAACTCTGTCCCTCACATCATGAGACACATCAGCACATACACTCTGTTTAAAAAGAACCTAAAAAACTGGCTCATATCACAGCAAACATGTTCACATTGAACTGGATTAACACCTGCCCTTCCTCCTCCCCTATATCACCTTTGTGTCTTTTATACTTGTTTTTTATGTTTTCTCTATGTGCATGTTTTTATTAGTATATGTATTTTAGATGATAATTTAATTGTAAATGTATATTTTTAATTAATGTATTGATGTTTTTAGGTTGACAATTTTTAACACCTGTCCGGGGACTACAGATGAAAAATAGCCTTTGGGCTAATTCTGGCGCATTGCAGTGATGCTTTTAATGTGCACTGTCCCTGTTAAATAAACAAATAAATAAATAAATAAATTTGTGAAAATTATCAGACCGTCGTATAACAATCCACACCCCTACTTATTAAACAGCTGTTTCTGGAACATTCTCTGAGAGCCAGGTCTCCGTAAACCTGAGGGCAGCATTAGAGCTAATTTCCCGTTGTGTTGAAATCTTGGCTCTTAACCGGTCTAATTTGTTTTTTAAGAGATTTTTGACGTGTCTGTAGGGCTTTAAAAGCCTATAATTTGACTTTCTTTTTTTAATTTTTACATGAATGTTTTATTGGTGAATTTACTTGCAAATTTTTGCAAAGCATTTTAATTAGACAGCTTTATGAAATGTTTTAAGACAAGACAAAAGCTTCAAACGCCATGACAGAACTTCAAAACCCCATTATGACATACTTCTATTACAGTCTTCTAGGTTACTTCAAGGCCCAAAGTGTTTTACAGCCACAGACCCACACATTCACACACTGATGGTGGCTCTGCTGCCAAACACTGGCACCAACCTGTACCCACCAAAAGGAATGTAGGGTTCAGTGTCTTGCCCAAGCACACTTTGACAAACGGCAGAGCAAGGCGGGAACCCAAACTGCTATACTCCAGTCAGAGTGAACCTTTTAGTATCTATTTTGATGTCTGTAAATCCACTAAAGGATTTTTATTTTAATGTAGCCTGTAGGTACTAACTGTAGCTTTGTTACATTACATTTTTGCTTTGAAAAATCTTTTGATTATCCGATATTTATTTTTCGGATAACTAGTTTTAGTATTGCATAATATAATATGAATTAATATGTGCTATGTTAAAATGTATTATTTTGCTATTCTCATTTTTCAGGTTACAGACCTCTGGTTTGTCTGAAGATTAATAACCCATGTTGTTAAAGTAAAATATGTTCAACACAAGAGGCCCTCAGCTCTCATCTGCCTCCCCAGCTGTTGGACAGGACAAGTTGAAGAAAAAGAAAGAATTAAATACTAAATTGCATTGTCCACATTGCATCTTGCAGTTGATTAAATATTTAACACATATTTGATTTGTTTTACCAATGTTTCATTATGTTTTGTTCTTTGCTGATGCTTCTTTAGATCAAGCTTTCAGTTTTAAGCTTTTTCCACTTTGATTACCCGTTTTTAGTTTGTTAAATGGTGTTGCATCTTTCGACTGAATAAATTTGGGTTTTAATTTAATCATTTTTTTCCTTTTTTATATTGGAATATTTTGAATATATTTTGTATTTGTAGGCTTCCTAGTAGTTGTTATGCGGTTGCTTAGCAGGGTTGTGTATAATATTTAGTCACTTTCCTGCTGGTTTAGCTTTCTTTTTGAGCCATTTACCTTTTACGTTTGCCTGTAACGGATGATAAAATGTGAAAAACTGGTTTGCGTTGTGTTGATGAGTCTTGTTTTGCTTTGCAGTGATTCAGTTCAGTTTCACCACCTTATTTGTGGCTGCGTTCCCTCTTGCACCCTTGCTGGCTCTGATCAACAACGTTGGTGCAATCCGTCTGGCTGCCATCAGGATGGTCCGGCTCCAAAAACTCCTGATTCCAAAAAAGACCAACAGCATTGGTAAACTGTTCAACATTTTTTTCTCAAGGTGTTTTGGTGTCGTCTTTGTCAAAGTTAAATGGTTTTGTGTCTGTAGGTGTTTGGACAGATGTCCTGGAGGCTATTGGAGTATTGGCAGTGATTACCAATGGTTTGGTTATTGGAGTCACATCTAATTTTATTCCTCGCCTCGTCTACCGTTACGTGTTCGGCCCGTGTGCCAAAAATTTGACAGACACACAGTAAGTCCCTCAAAATGACTGATGTCCCCTCTGCAGACGGACTCTGAGATGCCATCATGTGTTTTGTTGTTGCAGCTGCATGAGTGGTTACATTAACAGCACTCTAACGACGGCCTACATGCTTGACAACAACCCAGATGAGTTTGTTCTTCCGAAGGAAAGACATTTCTTCAATGTGACTGCATGCAGGTAAGACATGAATATTGTGGCGGTCATTACGCCCCTAATCTGGGTGGCCTGGCGGGCAGATTTTCTCGATCGGTTATCCCACGCAGGTGTCTGGGGGGCCCTCACTACCACAGCAGCCTCGCCTTCGGCGGGGGTCTTGGTGTGGGGGTGAAAGGGCATTCCCCCTCTTTTTACATTCCATCATCCACAGCAGAACACAAACACTCCCCTGAGCACAGGTGTCAGCTCACCTTTGTGCAAATAGTGTGTGTGATAGAATGATATATGCTTGGCATGTGTTTGCTTGACTTTAAGCAGTGTTGGGGTAATTAATTACAGAGTAACAAATTACTGTAACTTAATCACTTTTGTCAGTAACAGAGTTGCAGTTCAAAATTTGATAATTAAATTTACAATTTACAATTAATAGATGTTAATGAGCTAATGCCGAGTGGGAGATTGGTCAAAGTAAGATGAAGAAAGGAAAATATGGATGTTGATGAATACGTAGGAGCATTAGACAACTGGAGATTTTCAAATTACTTTCAATTTGTTGAAAACAAAAAAACAGTTCAGTTAAGTGCAAGTTTTGTCCTGAAGATGAACTGCTTTCCACTTCTCTACTGTCAATGAGCAACCAGTCTATACACTATGTAGTGCTACCATACAATGTACATTTTCTCATATTCAGCTGGTGATATTATTGAGGTGGTGCTAAAAAACCTGATTGCTCTTCTGTAGCCTCTATTTTTTTATTTCGTGGATTTTACAAAGGTATCTTGTTTGTGCTAGCTTTATTCCTGTGAGAATTTGTATGTGAGTGAAAAGTAAACTAACAAATAGTGAAGTACTTTTTAAATTAGGGAGTAAAGTAATTTAATTACAATTTCATCTGGTAGCTGAAGTTTAGTAATCAGTTTCTCTTTAAAAATAATTTACCCAACACTGTTCTTCAGTTGCATGTGTGAGCTGTAGTTGTCTCGTGCATGTATTGACCAGTGTAGGCTAAATTACTTTTACCCAATTACTTTGACCAATCTCCAACTCTGCATTAGCGTGCACCTGTTTTTCTTTTTTTTTAATTGATCTATGTTTCATTTCATTTAACAGAGAGAACATTTCAGAGCCTACTAACACTTAATTTATGGGGATGGGTTTGTTAAGATTTCATCAATACTACCTCTAACCATAACCCAAGGTCAACAATGGTACTGTGATTTGATTAAAAAAAAGAAAACAACAGTATCTCATCTGATATTGTTTCGGATACCAAAAACTCAACGGGTTGGGTGAGGGTTTCGGGCTGACTCACAGTTTACCTTGACCCCAAGTCAACTAGTTCTCCTCCATTTACCACTGTGGCATTCCCAACATGGTCTCTCAAGTCAGTCCCTCCATTAGTAACACAACATGCTCTTCGACATGACATCTCAACAAGTTGAGATGACTATTATTGTAATCACTGAGTTATATAGATAGATGCGACATGCCGGTTTGGGAAGCCTGGCCAACGGTGGCCTCGAGCGGCACCATCTTGGAGATTTTTGTCTGCGCCCACATGACAATGCTATCTACAGCCTACGGTGGCATTTAAGTAGCTTTTATACAATAAAAAAAGCCCCTCTCACCTTTCCACAGGTGGTTTCTCACACAAGCTCGGGTCCTCTACCAGAGGCCTGGGAGCTTGAGGGTCCTGCAGTATCTTAGCTGTTCCTTTTCTTTTCTGGACTGAGAGGTCAGAGGTCTTTCCAGGTATCTGTTGTAGCCACTCCTCCAGCTTGGGGGTTACTGCCCCCAGTGCTCCAATTACCACAGGCACCACTGTCACCTTCACTTTCCAGGCTTTCTCCAGTTCTTCTCTGAGTCCCTGGTATTTCTCCAGTTTCTCATGTTCCTTCTTCCTGATGTTCCCATCGCTTGGCACTGCCACATCTACCACAATGGCTTTCCTCTGTTCTTTATCCACCACTACAATGTCTGGTTGGTTCGCCATTACCATCCTATCAGTCTGGATCTGGAAGTCCCACAGGATCTTTGCCCTCTCATTCTCTACCACCTTCGGAGGTGTTTCCCATTTTGACCTTGGGGTTTCCAGTCCATATTCTGCACACATGTTCCTGTATATTATTCCAGCCACTTGATTCTGGCGCTCCATGTATGCTTTACCTGCCAGCCTCTTACATCCTGCAGTTATGTGCTGGATTGTTTCAGGCGCCTCTTTGCACAGCCTACACCTTGGGTCTTGTCTGGTGTGATAGATCTGAGCCTCTATTGCTCTGGTGCTCAGGGCTTGTTCCTGAGCTGCCAGGATGAGCGCTTCAGTGCTGTCCTGTAGGCCAGCCCTTTCTAGCCATTGGTAGGACTTCTTGATATCAGCCACTTCAGTTATGGTCCGGTGGTACATCCCATGCAGGGGTTTTTCCTCCCATGAGGATCTGTCCTCCAGCACTGTATCCTCTGCTCTCCATTGCCTGAGACATTCACTGAGCACACTGTCAGTTGGGGCCTTGAGCTTGATGTACTCATGCATCTTGGATGTTTCATCCTGGATATTGGCTTCTACGCTCACTAGTCCTCGGCCTCCTTTCTTGCGGCTAGCATACAGTCTCAGGGTGCTGGATTTGGGGTGGAAGCCTCCATGCATGGTGAGGAGCTTTCGTGTTTTAACAACCGTGGTCTGTATCTCTTCCCTTGGGCCATCTTATTATTCCTGCAGGGTATCTGATAACTGGCAGTGCGTAGCTGTTTATTGCACGGTTCTTATTTTTGCCATTGAGCTGGCTTCTCAGGACTTGCCTCACTCGTTGGAGGTATTTAGCTGTTGCAGCTTTCCTTGTTGCTCCAGATTGCTATTTGCCTGTGGAATTCCAAGGTACTTGTAACTGTCCTAAATATATATATGTAGTTTACTTTTCTTTGGTTCAATGCCGCTTGTGGTGAGCACAATATAAAAAGTAGAAAAAAAATCACATTACCAAAAATGTGAGTTTAAAGGATAACCTTTTTCTTAATTTAGGCAAAGCCCAACCCAGTAATTTATCTCCATGACTAATTTTATTTCATCTTCTTTAATTATATTGTGACTTATTTTCTTTCTGCATTTCAAAGTCAAAGTCAAAGTCAGGTTTATTTGTCAATTTCTTCGCATGTGCTTGACATACAAAGGAATCGAATTACGTTTAAAGCAGTGTTTTTCAACCAGTGTGCCATGGGAGATGGTCAAGTGTGCCGTGGGAAATTGCCCTCATTAACAACATTTTCCATCTCCAGGATTTCAGTTCTTTGTTCATCCCTACAGACCCTGATAAAACACTAAGATATTGGGAATATGAAAGATCGTAAAATACTTTTTTTCTTTGTGTTTATTTGATTCTATTAAAGACATTTTGATAAGAATGACGGCACCGCGATTTAGCTGCACCTTCAGCCGCGTTAGGAAAAGTTCCGCCCCTTTAACTGTCTTAAATGGATCAGATTTGGTCAAAAATCCTGAAAAGCTCTGAAGGTGCCAGAATTTTTTTTGCATAATCTTTAGTGTAGTAGGAAAATAAGGTCATGATTAGTCAGTACAGGAGGTTTGGTGTCAGTAACTACAGCATCTTCAAAGCCATTGAGCATTTTTGACCATATCTTGGCTGGGTAGCTCGGTTGGTAAGGTGGGAAGCTACCATGCAGGAAACCAGGGTTCGATTCCCGGAGGGGAATGAGCAATGGTACTGGGGGCAATTACCATATCAATGGCGAGCAATTAACAATTAACATCACCCAGTGTGGGTCTTTAGGCAAGACCCTTAACGCTACTGCCTCCCGAGCGCGGTTTCGGCTGCAGCTCACCGCTCCCCAAGGGGATGGGTCAAATGCGGAGAAAGAATTTCCCTTCGTGGGATAAAATACAGTGTATAAAATATATATATATATATATGATCAATATTTAAATATGAAAAATTCCTAACAATAAACAACGTGAATTATGACATAATCTTTATTGCAGTAGGACAATGAGGTCATGATTAGTCAGTACAGGAGGTTTGGTGACAGAAGCTTTAGTATCTTCAGAGCTATTGTGCATTTATGTTATGATTCATATCTCTATTAAATTTGAAAAAACTATAAACTATAAAATGGAGGTTGACTTTCTAACAAAATTTAGAATAATAAATAATAAAAAATAATAAATAATAACGAGTCTTCATTTCCAGTTCATATAAATATAGACATTTATTTGCTTTTTAAAAGTTTATTGATTTTTACAGAATGCTGTTTCACAGAGGTGGCACTTTGTCGACGGTCCCTTGGCAGCCGGCTCGCTGCTCTGTCTGCATTCACACCTTGAAACAAACAATTCTGATTAAAAGGGAAAAAAACGATCGGTTCCCTCTCTGTGTTAATACAAAATGATTGAGATACTTGCTGACACATTTGAAAGGTTATCAGAGGAGTTATTGACGCAGGAAGTCCGAATCTGTGAAGATCTAATTTAACCCGAACTGCAGCTGCTCTATTCCTGTGTTCCTCCGCGTAGCTGATAGCTGCAGTTTAAACTATGTCTCATAATCGTGTCTCTTTGCATTTCCAGGGTTTCCAAAACGAAGTTGTTCTGCATTATTCACATATCTGCTGCTTTGTACTATGGGGGGGGGGGTCTTCTTTCACGTCCTCTCCTCTCTCCGTACCGTTCTCATGCTGTTCTCTCCTAGATCCTCTTTACCGAAGTCACACAACAACACATTAGGGCCGCGCTGTACATTTAGGAGAAAATGTAAGACTTTCACCTTATGGTTGTGAAAGTACTGAATATAGAAAATATGACAAAAGGCAGAGAGCCACATGCAGCTCAAGAGCTGCCTGTTAACCCCCCCCTGCACTGAAAAATGAAGGTCCCGCCCCTCTGCCTCGCCGATAAGCCATGCAAATTTCAGCCAATCAGATCAACTAGAAAGGTTCCTGCCCCAAAAGTGACAAAAACGCCCCCTTAACACTGAGCGTAAATCCACATGAGCGCGCAAAAAGGAATTGACCGCGCAAGATCACTTCTCAGTTAGGATTGCGCCTGCGCGGTTTTGGGGTTCACTCACTCAGTTCCTAGATACGCCTGCTTAGTTGTCTTTAAGCCCTTTCAGTTTATGGTAGATATGTAATTCCATACTCATCATTCTTGGTGATGAGCAAACTTCACAAGGTGGTTGGAGCTATAGGTTGGTGTGCAGTCGTGTGTCAACAGGGTGAACAGAAAGGGACTGAGCACACAGCCTTGAGGGGCCCCTGTGCTCAGGGTGATGCTGTCAGAGATGTTGTTGCCAACACTCACTTTTCGATTCGCTGATCTTAGTAGTCGGATGTCATCAATTTTGTTGTCCAGTGATCGTACGTTGGCCAGAAGGATAGATGGTATGGCTGGGCGAGTTGGCTTAGCCTCTAGCCTAACTCGGACCCCTCCGCGCTTGCCCCGCTTCTTCGTCCTTGCACACCGCTTCCGACGCCTCCTTTCCGGGAGAGGGGTAGCAGGCGAGTTCGGTGGATTAGCTGGCCAGCGTAGCAGTCCGGGTTCCCTTAGCGTCTTTGTTTCATTTTTCAAAGCTTGGCAGAAGTTGCATCTCCGAATGTGTAAAATAGCCTGTCGACTGTACGTATATTTCGACGTAGACTGACAAAAACTTGCAGACAAACACTTATTTGAAGAACAAAACATCGCACTGTTGGGAGAGCATGAGGTCGCTGCGTCTACATGCGCCGTCATCGTCAGTAACGTGTAATTTTATTAAATAGTCCAGTTTTTGTCTTTCTGTATTAACAAATCTAACAATGTCAGTAAGAAATATACCAGCAAATTTTTTTTATCTACTTGGTAAATCGAAATCAATTTTGGCCACTGTATGATAAATAAAGTTTTGTTTTGTGTCTGCAGTTTTAGAGACTTTCGAGATCCAGACAACCACAATGTGACAAGGCAGTACTGGTGGGTGCTGGCAGCGCGTTTTATCTTCGTCATCGCCTTTGAGGTTTGTCTCACACAGAAGGCAAGAAGAGCTGTAGTTTTCTGCAGGAAGTTTAACTTCTTTGTTTGTGTGCAGCATCTTCTGCTGGTGTTCAAGGCTGTAGCAGCCTGGTTTGTTCCCAGTGAATCCATGAGTGTGAAGAATGATCGGCTGGAAAGCAAGCTGGGTCGACTCAAGAGAGAGCGTAAGTAATCTAACCCTTGTGTTATCCAAGGCACTTTACCATTGGGAGTTGGGTCATCTAGATCAGTGTTTTTCAACCAGTGTGCCGCGGAACACTAGTGTGCCGTGGGAGATGGTCAAGTGCCTGGGAAATTGTCCTCATTAACTGATCTAACAACATTTTCCATCTCCAGGATTTCAGCTCTTTGTTCATCCAAACAGGCCCTGATAAAACACTAAGAAATTAGTTATATGAAAGATCGTAAAATACTTTTTTCTTTGTGTTTATTTGATTCTATTAAAGATATTTTAATAAGAATGAAGGTACCGCGATTTAGCAGCAACTAAAGCCGTTTTCTGAAAAGTCCCGCCCCTTTAACTGTCTCCACCAATCATTCATGGATTCGTAATCACATGTCATCAGTCTGACCAATCAGAAGTGGTTAAAGTCTTCACTTCCTTGTTCTGATTCTGCTGAAAAAGTCACTCAGTTCCCACAAAAATACCAGCTAAAGCTCGTCTTTAGCGGTGTAGCTTTCCACAGAATCCGTTGTCAGACCGTGGAACCAGTGAACAAAACAATGAAGCTCAGAGAAGCTAGTCTTTCTGTGTTCTGCGGATAATTTAACTACATCTCCCATGATGCATTGGGTTAAAAGTGACAGCGTGAGCGTGTCGGCGCACGAGTCTCTCCTCTTAACCTCTTGAAACAACAACGAACACAAATCAAACAGTTTTTAAATATTCAAACTTAACTTTTATTACATCTTTTAGAAAAAAACAGCTGCAGCTTCCAGCTTTTTCTGCCACAATTATCACAAAAATGCATGTGAGATCATGGAGGGACTGTGGATCAATACAGACTGATTTTCTCCTCTTTTTTCTCCTGTTTTTTTTTTTTTTTTACTTTTTGAATGCTGGTGTGCCGCGGGGTTTTTGTCAAGGTTAAAGTGTGCCATGGCTCAAAAAAGGTTGAAAAACACTGATCTAGACCCACTAGACAGTGCTCTGAACCTTTTGTATTCAATTATTTGTGATCTTCACTGGTGTCCATGGATTACATGAAATCTTTCCACCTTTATCCAACTTTGTCATATGATGGCAAAAAATGTACTAAGATTTGTTTTGTCTTGAATTTCAGAGGAAAAGAACGAAAACATTGTGTAACCTGCCACAGCTGATGTCAGATCGTCTTCTTCTGTTCTGGGTGATTTGAGGGGAAATGCTGGATTTTCTGATTTTTTTGAGTGTTTTTTTTCTTAGTTTGGGTTTGCTTTGATTGGTTTGTAGAAATGCAATTATAGTTGCAATTTTTACTATTTTATATATGTTTGTGTTTTTGGCTGTGGGACAATTTTTTAAAAACTTTAAGTTTTTTTTACTGAAATATAAGAAAACCAAAATGTGTGCATGTTAAAATTGCTGTCAACACTGAAAGATATGAGGGATAATTAGACTGATGAGAAAATATTCTAGTCATCAGAGAGAATCCTGTCCTTAACTCCAGTGTTAGACATGCAGGGTGTAGGAGGAAACATTTCCTGAGAAATTATTTACTAAAACATTTGGTCTGATGTTAATTTTTTTTTTTTGAGTAAATGCTGTATGACATCTGTTGTCGTCTTTGTGATCTGAAACATGCTTTCATAAAAAGGGTTAAATAAGGGACTAAGCAGACCAACAGGTACATTCTCTTCAAAACAACAGATTTAGCCAAATAAATAAATAAATGTCTAAATCTAGCAGAAATCAAAAAACTTGTCATTTTCTGTAATGATGATGATGAGCTGGCTGCACGCCATGCAATGTAACAATAACAGAGTTTATAGTGCATTCATTATCATGATGCAGATGTATGTAACCCTTGTGCTATCATAGGCACTTTGACATTGGGAGTTGGGTCATCTAGACCCACTAGACAGAGCTCTGAACCTTTTTTCTTCAATGATTTGTGATCTTCACTGGTGTCCATGGATTACATGAAATCTTTCCACCTTTATCCACCTTTGTCATATGATGGCAAAAAAAGTACTAAGATTTGTTTTGTCTTGAATTTCAGAGGAAAAGAACGAAAACATTGTGTAACCTGCCACAGCTGATGTCAGATCGTCTTCTTCTGTTCTGGGTGATTTGAGGGGAAATGCTGGATTTTCTGATTTTTTTGGGTGTTTTTTTTTCTTAGTTTGGGTTTGATTTGATTGGTTTGTAGAAATGCAATTATAGTTGCAATTTTTACTATTTTATATATGTTTGTGTTTTTGGCTGTGGGACAATTTTTTAAAAACTTTAAGTTTTTTTACTGAAATATAAGAAAACCAAAATGTGTGCATGTTAAAATTGCTGTCAACACTGAAAGATATGAGGGATAATTAGACTGATGAGAAAATATTCTAGTCATCAGAGAGAATCCTGTCCTTAACTCCAGTGTTAGACATGCAGGGTGTAGGAGGAAACATTTCCTGAGAAATTATTTACTAAAACATTTGGTCTGATGTTAAATTAGGGCTGGGCGATATGGCCTAAAAATAAAATCTCCGATTTTATTTTTTTTAATTCGATTTCCGATTTCTTCCCGATTTCTCCCCCCCCCCACCCTACTTAAGGAAAGCAATAAGTACAAACGGCAGACAAGTTCAAGCAAATGTTGCTTTTATTTAATCAAACCCAAGACAGATGTAACCCCCATTTCTGGGATAAATAATAAATAAATGAAAACACTCTTGGAATCCAAGTTAAGTATAAAGTTTTTCTTCTTACTCCCTTTTTGGACTTGTGTTTAAATAATTTTGTCTTGTTTTATATAATTTTTTTCTTGTTTTTGTCTAATTTTGTTATTCTAAACTTGTTTTCACTTATCCAAAATAAAAAGGTTACTTCTTTACTTAAAGTCCCAGCTGTGTTTTAAGTCCCACCTTGTAGTCTAGACTAAAAGGAGACAAACATTCACCTTGAGAGTAGCACCATTTTCTAAAGGATTAACAATACAGCTCATATCTGGGCTCTAAGGTTTTAATTAAATTAATAAACCCCATCTTCCCCACGGAGACGATGATGAAGCAGGTCCCCCCCCCCCGCCTCCTCCGAAAACAAAATCCTACGCCGCCGCGTCGCAAATGAATATATCGGTAAAAGTAATAATTACAGCGCAGTGACAACTAACTAAACATACAGGCGTTGTAGAATCAATATGTGTGTGTGTCAGGGCGCGTGTTTAAGAGGACTGAGTGCGTGCCGCGTGAGAGCCGTTGACTCCGATGGGCTTTAGGCAGCGTGGGGTCTCTCTTTTCCTCCACGTGTGTCGCAGTTAACCCAGACTAGTTCCAAACATAAGATGATTTGATTCCTTTGTTGGGAACAAACGTCCCACTGTCACCGGTAGCAATGCTGTTGCTAGCTGCTTCGTGCGTCGATTGTTGCGTCGCGTGTCGCCGTGTGACACTAACGCTACGGAAGCTCTGGGGAGGCAAAAATGCGCCACATAAAAACTCGATTTAGTTATTTTTGAAATCGCCCGTAACAAAAAAATCGAATTAATTCATTTGATCGATTTATCGCCCAGGCCTATGTTAAAATTTTTTTCTGTCTTTTGAATAAATGCTGTATGACATCTGTTGTTGTCTTTGTGGTCTGAAATATGCTTTCATTAAAAGGGTTAAATAAGCAGGGCTCCAGACTAACTATTTTCACTAGGAGCACAGTGACCCCAAACTGAAAATTTTAGGGGCGCATACCGTAAATCAACATGATCTAACCAAATCTACTAATTTCCACTGTATTACTAATAAATACTTTAATAATAGATGCAGACATTACAATGTGCTGTTTCTAATTCAGTGTCACATTTTATTCTGCACTTTTGAAAATGCAACAAGAAGGTAAACTGACAGCAGCATCGCTGTCATGACAGAACAAATAGTAAACAAAATACCATACATTCAGAATAAAAAAGTGCTTAGTAACAAAGTGATTACCATAGTAACCGTTTGGTCATTTCACTGTTACAAACAATAATTATGTATGTAAACATTATGGGAATTCATAATGGAAATGCATCTTGGCTACACCAAACAGGTGCAGCCAAGATGCACAATAAGCGCACATCACCTGGTGTGAAACGACGTATATTTTTGTTTTTGCTCCAACATCACCTGTCAATCAAAACAAAAATATCACGACAAAGGGGTGGGAGCAAGACCCCAACCTACGCGAACACAGCTGGAAATTTAGTACTGCACTGACTGAAAGCTGCCCTGATGACTACAAAACAATGCATTATGGGACATGTGTCCTGATGGGTTTTTGTAGTTCAGTGATCAATTAAATAATTTAAAATACCAATTGATTAAAAAAAGGCTACATCCATTGCAAAACATTACAATAATTATAAAAGATATAATATCACAGATCACACTAAGGGGGAGAGGCATAATAAAACTAAATTGAATGTTAAGGACAACAACTTCCTGTTCTCCTTCAGTCCTGCTGCAGCTTCGCCTTCATCTCCCCCCCCCCATACCCCGCCTGGTCTCGTTAATGATCCAGGCGAGGTGCTGGTTCATCTCAAACACGTCTATCGTTGGATTTTCCCCACGTGTTTTAAGTGCGTCTAAGACTAAATCTTGTTGTTGCTGCACGTCTTTAATGTCAAAGCCCCATTAGCTGTCACGCATGTAGGTGTGGGACATTTATTCTCCTCAGCTGACCATCTCCCGCGGGAGCAGTATATCTGTGTGCTGCCGTAACAGCCGTGCATGGAACCATTTGGTCGTGGTTGATACACCGCCACGCGCCTAACCGTAACCATAACTGTAACCCTCCTCCGGCCCAGAGAAAAGTTCAGCACTGACTGCATGGATTCAGAAAACTACGAGCGAATAAATACATTCTAAAAAGGAAAGTAAGGAACTCCTTAATGTGGTCCAGGGAGGGGGCTGTCAGGTCTCCTGCCTTAAATGTTCTCCTGCTTTCAAGCCCGCTCATTGTAACGCCCCCAAGAGTCATTTACCCCACTGTGATTGGTTGTAAGTAAGTAAGTAATCTTTATTTATATAGCACTTTTCACAGAGAGCGACTCACAAAGTGCTTCACAAAGTAAAAACAATATAAAATCAGTAGCGATACCCAATAAAACACACACAGGCATATAAACAAACAAAGAGGCAAAAGTGAACACAAGTAAAAGTCAGCTAAAAGCTCTCCTAAATAAAAAAGTCTTAACTTGAGCTTTAAAACACTCGACTGAGTCAATCTGGCGCAGAGACAGGGGGAGGTCGTTCCAAAGTCGGGGAGCGACTGCCTGAAAGGCGAGGTCTCCTCTTGTTTTAAAATGAGTTTTTGGAACACATAAAAGATTTTTGTCAGTGGACCTCAAAGAACGTGCAGGAGTGTAGGGAGTTAAAAGGTCACTAATATAGATCGGGGTTTGTCTGTGCAGGGCTCTAAAGGCTATAATCAAAATCTTAAAATCTATTCTAAATTTAACAGGAAGCCAATGTAGAGATAAAAGCAGAGGGGGGGGGTATGAGTGCGCTTATTGGTTCCAGCTAAAAGCCTTGCGGCAGAGTTCTGGACCAGTTGGAGACGTTTAAGAGACTTTTTGTTAAAACAGATAAAAGGAGAATTCCAATAGTCTAAAAGAGAGGAGATAAAAGCATGGATGATCAGCTCAAGGTCAGACCTGGTCAACATTGGCTTCAGCTTAGCCACATTCCTCAGGTGGTAAAAACAGTTTTTGACCAAGCGCTTCAAATGAGAGTCTAGAGACAGAGATTTGTCAAACCAGACACCAAGATTCCTGAGACTGGATTGGACAGAAGAGCTCAGTGAACCAAAGTGTATTTTGATGGAGGGACTTTTGTCATCAGGAGCAAAAATTATTGTCTCTGTCTTGTTAGGGTTCAGGAGTAAATGGTTGTCATTTAACCAAACTCTAATGCTGGCCAAGCAGTCTAGTAAATATGATAGATTTGTGTAATTATTTTTACCTAAGGAGCAATAAAGTTGAATGTCATCAGCGTAAAGATGATAAGAAATTTCATTGTCAGCTACACGCATGACAATGAAAGTGTCTTCAAAGTTCTTCTACCGGGGACATGATGTGCCGCGGGGAGAAAAAGACGTTCTGAAGGCAGAGTTTGCGCTGAGTGCATTTAAACTCGCGTCTGCAGTGACGTATGTGTCAGAGGATGTCCGATTGGCCATTCTGCATGTCAATCAAGTCCCGTACTTTTGGGTGAGGATTTTGATTGGCTGGTGGATTTTCAAGAAGCACTCTCTTCCCCTTCAATCTCCCCCACGTCCCCGAAGATGACCGGTCAATCGCGACCGACGCAACGAGCTCCCCTGCTCTGAAACACACATCACCGCACATGGGAGTCCAAAACACCGGCGCAAACTCTCCGTCACCAGAAAGCCGCTCCCCGTTCCGCGCCACGCCAAGCCCCCGGCAGAAAATCACTCCAGACCCGGAGTGTTTATTGAAGCCGCCCCGCGTGTCTCCTCCTGCTATCAGCTCCGCAACCTTCGCCGACAAACACGAGCCCACCAAGGAAGCTGTTTTTTACGTGGCACGTGCCTCGCACAGAGCCAGCAGCGCCTTTGAATTGCCATGAAAAATGAACAAACTAAAATAAATTTGAATTTTTATAAAATATTCATTATTTTCCAAAGTCACAGGGAGCCACAACAGAAGGATGACAGAGCCACATCTGGCTCTGAAACCATGGGTTGCCGACCCCTGGTGTAGGGGATGGTTGCCACACGCACGCCGTTTTTTTCCTTGTTGCATCGCAAAGGGAGAAAATACGCTGTGATGTGGACGAGAATCTGTGGCCAGACAGACAGCAGGGTGAGGACGATGGCCAGGAGAGGGAGGGTGATGGGAGGGTGAGGACAGCGACCAGTGAAGAACTGTTAGTTGTGAAACTCAAGTATTTTTTACAGCACTGTAGGCTGCATATCATTTTCATTGTTGTTTGTTTGTATTTAAATTATAAAGTATATTATGCTGTAAACATTTTCTTTTTATTCTCATGTATGAAATTCATTTATGTGTGTGAATGATAATGGTTAGAATTTCCTCGACAATATGAGTGCAATGTGTGGTGTTACATATGGTATAATAAAAACAATATACTCACAACCAACGGCTAGAATTAAAATAAACGGGAATTTAACTGAAACATTTAAATTGGAAAGATCCACAAGGCAGGGCTGTGGACTCTCCCCGACTCTGTTTGCTCTTTTTATTGAGCCTCTGGCACAGGCAATTCGGGAAAAACCTGAAATTAAAGGAGTTTCACTGAATGGAGTCGAACATAAAATAGGACTGTTTGCCGATGATTTAATAGCGTACCTCGAACAACCAGAAACATCAATTCCTCATTTTATGGAAATATTGGAAACATTTGAACATTTATCTGGATATAAAATAAACATTCTCAAAACAAAAATTTTAAAATTCAATTATGTTCCATCTGAATACATTAAAAATAATTTTAAAGCCAACTGGAATTTGAAAAGTATTAAATATTTAGGTGTGGAAATAACACAAGATTTTCAAAATATGAACAGTATAAATTATTCAATAGTACAAGAAAAGATCCAAAAGGACATTGAAAAATGGTCAACACTGCCACTAGATTTCAGCTCTAGAATTGAAATAGTGAAAATGAACATTCTGCCCCGGTTTCTATTTCTCTTCCAAGCTCTACCAACACAGGTCTCTAACACGCAATTTACAACGTGGGATAAAATAATAACCAGATTCATATGGGACAATAAAAGATCCAGAATAAAAAACGGCACCCTCCAGCTTCCAAAGAATAAAGGAGGTATGGCATTACCAAAGCTGAGGGAATATTATATCGCTTCACAACTACGATACTTATACTGCTGGTGTAATCCCCAGTATACCGGAAAATGGAAAAATATAGAAAATAAAACTCTACAAGAACCCATTCAAAACATCATTGGAGATAAAGATCTGTATGAAACAAAGAAAAAGCATCTGGATCCCATAACACATCATACACTAACTGTATGGTTCAAACTACTGCAAAAATACAAAATCTTAAATAGTGCAAAAAAACTAAAATGGGTAGCATATGATAGACAATTTAAACCAGCGGAATATGACCCTACTTTTAAATATTGGACTACAAAAGGAATTACAGCATGGGGCTTACTAGAAAAGAAGGATGGACAGCTGGAGAGTTTTGAGAATTTGGCTAAACAATTTCACCTTGAAAAACTGGATTTTTTTAGATACCTACAAATAAGAAACTACTATAAGATTGAAATACAAAGTGGCTCTTCTGGGGATGAAGGTGGGATAGTTCAGACAATAATACAGGCATATAAAGACAGCAATTCTAAAGTGATCAGTAGACTATATAATTCTCTAATGGAGTATGACAAAAACACAACTTTAAAAGTTAAATGTAACTGGGAAAAAGAATTAAACATACAGATAACTGAGCAGGATTGGTTAGACATGTGGAGACACCACCATACCACCACTGGATCACGAACATGGAGAGAATTCGCCTGGAAGAACCTTATAAGATTTTTTATAACACCAAAACTGAAGAACAAACAGTTAAAAACAAATCAGAGCTGTTGGCGTGGATGTGGAGAAGTAAATGTTGACCATTCTCATGTATTTTGGAAGTGTTCAAATGTAACAGGTTTTTGGAAGATGGTGTGCGAGCTAACATGCAAAGTACTGGGATATTCAATTCCTCTGGAACCAGAACTGTTTTATTTGTACATGTTCTCAGGAAACTCTGTCCACCAAAGTGACAAATACTTATTCAAAGTTATGTCACTAGCCGCTAAAAAATCATTGACCAGGAACTGGGGCACTACATCGATCCCATCAAAGGAGCAATGGACTTCAACAATTAACAACATCTATTCAACGGAAAAAATAACATACAGGCTGAGACTGCAAGAGGCACAGTTACACCGAAAATGGGAAAAATGGACACTTTACAACAAATAAACACAAGAAGCACCTAGTATTGACCCTTGTTTTTGATTGTAGTTCTGGTTTGTATTTTGTTTACATGTAACAAAAAATAATAAAAATAAAGTATAAAAAAAAAAAAAAAAATCATCCAGAAGAAGAAAAATGTGAATGTATAATCAGTGTGTAATAAAATGGGGTGTGTTTTCGGCAGCATTCCATTTTCATTTCCCAGTATGACTGCTATGTGTGACCCGGCACCATTGACCGTTTGGGCCGCCCCCGTTCGAGTACAGCGCCACGAAGGGAACATGCTATCTAGTGGATCTGCTATGTGTGACCCGGCACCATTGACCGTAGGGTCGCTCCTGTTCGTGGAAACCACTAGAGGAACATACTATCTGAAAGAGAGAGGGAAAGAAATAAAAGAGGAGCCAACATAAAATTACTAATACCTGATCTTAGAACGTAAGCTCACTTCCGCAAAACGCTGTGCAGAACTATAATTTAAACCGCCAAACAACCCGTATGAGACACTAACTTAACATCCAATCCAAAGCTTCCGATGGCGTATGACATGCTTAACAGCCATTATTCAAACTTCTATTAAACTAAGAACAAGTTTGATGGCCATAAACTCTTCCATTTTGGCAACTATATACACACGCGCTTAAGTAACATCCATTATTTCGAAGCTCCCAACGACAGTACGACGAACGAGCTTAATAACCATAATTTTCTCCATTTGGCATACCAATTATAAGCGCTCAAGGAACATCCATTTAATTGAGGTTCCATCCAAATATTAAGAATGAGTTCAACGCCCATAATTACTATGCTTCATTGGCATACTACAAACAAATGAACTTAAGAATCAGATTCGAGCTCCGCGCATACTATGATAGAACTTAGAACACAGGGCTCCAGACTGCAACCAATTGCTCGCATTTTGCGACCAAAATTTGAGAGTTTGCGACTGAATTTTACATTCAGTCGCACATGTGCGACCAGTAAATATGCCTCCCCCACCCTCCGTATTTTTTTATACATTAAATGTGGAAGGGGCACGTCAATGATCAATGAAATAATCTGAGACGCGAGCGCACACGCACGCAGGCAGACACACACAGTCGCGCACATACTCATGAAACGCGAGCACACACTCTCGCGTGATGAGGCGGCCACTGCGTGTGAGAAGAATAAGTCACTGTAAGTGGCTAAAATATGTGGAGGGGGCGGGGCCTAGAGATATTCGCGCGCGCGTAAACATCTGTGGGAAGGAAACGGAGACAAATATAGTCACAACCTGATCTGTGCGTCTGAGCTATGGGTAAGAGAACTATTGATTGGTTCTTCCGACCTGCGGCTAGTGTACAGCAGGGGTCTCAAACTCGCGGCCCGCGGGCTATTTGCGGCCCCCAAGATTATATTTTGCGGCCCCCGCCTTAAATGAAAATTTAATGTTACTGCAGCCCGCCAATTTTTTTTCATTGTCGTGCACGGAGATGACCAACCAATCACAGTGGGATAAATTACTCTTGGGGGCGGGGCAATGACAGGGCTTGAAAGCAGGACACCTGACAGCCCCCTCCCTCCCCGGACCACATTAAGTAGTTCCTTACTTTCCTTTAAAACGTATCTATTCGCTCGTAATTTTCTAAATACATGCAGTCCGTGCTGAAATTTTCTCTGGGTCACACAGACCCGGAGGAAGGTTTAGTGTTTTGGTTACGGTTACGGCGGCGCATCAAACGGTTTATGCACGGCTGTTACGGCAGCTCACCGCTCCCGCGGGAGTCGGGTCAGCTGAGGAGAATAAACGTGCCACACCTACGTGCGTGACAGCTAACGGGGCTTGAACTTTAAACACGTGCGGCCAAAAACAACATTAGTTTAGACACACTGAAAATGCGTGGGGAAAATGCAACGATAGACGTGTTTGAGATGAACCGGCACCTCCTCGCCTGGATCGTTGGGGAGACCAGGCCAGGGGTGGGGGGGTGGGGGGGGCTGTGAGATGAAGGCGAATCTGCAGCAAGACTGAAGGACAACAGGAAGTTGGAGTTGTCCTAAACATTTAATTTAGTTTTAATATTCCTCTCCCCCTTAGTGTGATTTGTGTTATTATATATTTATTTTATGATTATTTGAATGTTTTGTAATGCATGTAGCCTTTTTTAATGAATTGGTATTTTAAATTATTTTAATTAATTACTCAACTACAAAAACCATCAGGACACATGTCCCATAATGCATTGTTTTGTAGTCTGTAGGGCAGCTTTCAGTCAGTTCAGTTTCCAGCTGTGTCCGGGTAGGTTTGCCCCTTGCTCCCGCCCCTTTCTCGCAATATTTTTGTGATGATTGACAGTTGATGTTGGAGCAAAAACAAAAATATGTCTCACACCAGGTGATCTGCGCAGCGTTGAGTTCACCTGGGTGATCTCAAACGCATCTTGGCTGCACCTATTTGGTGTCACAAAGATAAATTTCCATCCGTTTTCTTTACCCTGCTGAAACCCTGCTCATGTCTCTGCTATCTCCTCTCTATATGAGAATATAACGAAAGCTTTGCTTGATTCTAGTAGCTTCCTTCTTAAACCAAAAGCTAAGAAAAGGGGCAAACCAGGCTGGAGTTCTCATGTAACAGAATTCTTTTTAAGAGCACGAGAAGCCTCAAGGGAATGGGTTCTCGCTGGGAAACCAAGGCATGGGCCAGTTTTTGAGCAAAAAAGGGTTACCAATGCAAGATATAAGTATGCAATACGTTTTATTTGTAAAAACGACCAGGCAATGAGAGCTGACTCCATGGCTAGGAATCTATTTTGTCACAACAGTCGAAACTTCTGGAAAGAAGTGAAAGTTAATACTGCTGGCATAAAAACAATTCCATCTGTGGTAGACGGGGCCTCTGGCACTGAAAATATTTTAGAGCTATGGCGACAACACTACATAAGAATATTTAACTGTGTCCAGAGTGATATGTATGTTGCCAATGATGCTGATACCACTGGTATAATCACAACACATAATGTTCACCAAGCCATCTCCAGACTTTCTAATAACAAAGCTACTGGACTTGATGGGGTATCTTCTGAGCATGTGAAGTTTGCCAGTACAAGGGTAACTCCACTACTTGCCATGTGTTTTACAGCTTTTCTTGTTCATGGATTTTTACCAGACTCTATGATAGCTGTAATGTTAGTACCAGTGATAAAAAACAAAGCTGGAAAGATTGGTTGCACTGAAAACTACAGACCAATTGCTCTGGCTAGTATACTATCTAAACTCTTTGAGATAATCCTGCTGGACATGATTACAGAGTTTGTGAAAACGACTCACAATCAATTTGGGTTTAAAGAAAAGCTTGGTACTGACATGTGTATATATGCTCTTAAAGAAATGATTTACAAATATAGGAGTCTAAATTCCTCTGTTTTTCTGTGTTTTTTAGATGCCTCTAAAGCATTTGACAGGGTAAATCATAAGAAATTATTTATGAAACTGACGAAGAGAGGTGTACCCAAATGTGTTGTGCGTATTCTGGCGTATTGGTATGCTCAACAAACGATGCAGGTTAAATGGGGAAACCAGGTGTCAGAACCTTTTAAATCCACCAACGGGGTGAGGCAAGGGGGCATTCTCTCTCCTATTCTGTTTAATTTATATTTGGATGAATTGTCTCTTAAACTTAATTCCTGTCGCACTGGCTGTGTGGCTGGAGATCTAATTATCAACCATTTGATGTATGCTGACGATATAGTTGTGTTGAGTCCGAGTACTGCTGGTCTTCAACAACTGCTTAACATCTGTTCAGCCTATGGGCTTGATAATGACATCATTTTTAATGCACAAAAAAGTCTGATTATGATCTCTCGGACAAAAGAAGACAAAAACCAAAAATTCCCTGATTTTTACCTGTCGAATGCTGTGCTTGTGTGTACTAATAAGATCAAGTATCTTGGGCATATCATTTCGGAGGACTTGTCAGATGACGCCGACATCTACAGGCAGTGTCGTGTGGTGTATGGCCAAGCCAACACTCTTTCTCGAAAGTTTGGTATGTGTACAGAAGGAGTCAAGGTGACATTATTTAAAGCTTTTTGTACTCCTCTGTACACAGCTCATCTTTGGGCGAACTATAAAAGTGCCAGTATGAGAAAGCTGCAGGTGGCGTACAATGATGCTCTAAGAGTGCTTTTAAATAAGCCAAGGAGGACGAGTGCTAGTGAGCTTTTCGTTTCACTCAGAATTAACACTCTCTGGGCTTGCATGCGCTCGCTTATGTTCAAATTTATCTGCAGATTAAGCGCTTCAGAGAATACTCTCATCTTGGCCATAAGCAACATTAGATTTAGTGCAATACGTTTCCGGTCAAATCTATGGAAACACTGGAGGGACTGTCTTTTTACCTGTCTTTGTAATTAAGATTTTATAGTGTGGTATATGTAATCTTTTTATCCTGGTATTTATTCTTATCCTTGTTAATTAATTTATTTATTTTTTAAGTATTTTTTTATTAACTTTTGTATTAATTGTAACTTTACACTGTACCTCAGCTCGTGTATTCTTGACACTGTGTATTTCTTTTTAAATATGGTGGGTCTGTGTACTCTTTTTTACTGATTGGACCATGAGTCTGGAATAAATTCTATCTATCTATCTATCTTTACTATTTGTAATGTCATTTCAGCGATGGTGCTGTCAGTTTACCTGTTGTTGCATCTTCAAAAGTGAAGAATAAAATGTGACACTGAATTAGAAACAGAACATTGTAATTTCTGCATCTATTATTAAAGTATTTATTCGTAATACAGTGGAAATTAGTAGATCTGGTTAGCATGTTGATTTACGGTATGCGCCCCTAAATTTTCTGGTTGTGCCCCTAAAATTTTCAGTTAGGGGCCACTGTGCTCCTAGTGAAAAAAGTTAGTCTGGAGCCCTGGAACATCCTAAATTTTGAGGCTTCCACCTGGCTATAATTTTCGATTATAACATCTATAATCGAAGAATTTACATTCATTCTGCGGTTGACATTGATTAATTAATTCAGTCAGAAGTGTCATTGGAATGCAGAGGAGGTCCACCGCTCCGTCACTTTCAGTGCAGCAATAGGAACGTCGAGCAGTCATCATTGCAGCACCAGATCAAGGAATGCATGGGTGACATCATTTCCTGGAAACGGAGAAGCTGATCGGGGCGTAGGGGTTCGCAGGCTCAGGATGCGATGCATAGATAAAAACAAAGCAGTATTAGTCTTGACAAGAATATATAAATAACCCAGAAACCGATCAGTTTCAAAATGATTGAGATAAATTAAATAACAGTGCTTTTAAAGAACAAATCTGAGAAAGTGAAATTTAGTAGATAGTTAAGGTAAAGACCCATTGTGGATTTATCGCACCCTAGAAACCACCATAATTACAAATTTCAACAGTGAAATGATAGTGAAATATATGACCTGCACCAAATCTTAACACCAATTTTTATATAATCAAATGATAAAAAAGTAAACTTTGACAGTTTCAGAGGGACGCACTTTCAGGAGGCCATCGAGGAGCAGGAGTAGGTGATGGGAAGAGTAGCCAAGGAGATTTGTAGATGAGGAAGGTCAACATCCCAAGTAGCAAAGGATTACAGCTCGGCTGGATTTGATATTAGTGGTTCTCAAATTGGTGGACAACAAAGTACAGACTACTAAAATTTTAATTAGCCAAGGGCGTCTGAATACTGCAAAAGAGAACTTGAGAGCCATGAGGGATCATAGGTTTTGATAGTATTTTTGCTAGACTGAACCTTAAGCATTTAGAGGCGGAGTATAACAAGCCTCTAAATGGGGAAGCATCTAGCAGAGTGTCATCTGCTTAAGCAAGGCAGACAGAAGACTGACTTGTGGACACAAGATTTAACTCTTGAACTAAGCTTGAGAGCGCAAGTGATATATTTCCTACGGTCAGGGTAGAAGTTGCTCAAGGTGTTATTTAAACATTAACCAAGTCAACCGATGACACAATACTATCATTCAATATTGAAACAGCCTTAATATAATCTCCAAGGATGAAATAACCGGACGACCCCTTAAAACCATCAGAGCTGTGGATTCTGGCGGCCAGACAAACACAAACCACTCTTCTTAAATCCTTTTCCCCCAAACCAGAAGGCGCAGACTCAGAAGAACAAGTGGAGGGAGCCTGAAGACACGACACTAATCACAAAACCACTCCAAGCATAGAGAGGGAAAGATCAAATGCAAAACACGAAAATCCAGAACAGGAACACGTGGCCCAGGATCGAACTACCCAGAACGAGAACACAAGATGAACGGATGACCATAGGACCAAAGCTACAGCAAATGTCAGGTGGCCCAATCACTGACAAATCATATTCAACCAAAATTTGAATAAAGGACATGCTGCACAAAAGCTAGAGATGACATAATGGGGAGAGACAAGCATCAATGAACCACCGAAATCCACAGAAGAAAAATAAATCCGGATGGGTGGAGAACCATACATTATAGACAACGTGGAAACCCAGATTTGAAAATAAAGTTTTTTCCACAGAGATTCAAAAGACCAGGGATACAGAGGAAAGTTGGCCACCAAGAAATCATCAATAACTCGCAAAATGAAGGGCACCCATCGCCTACAAATATCCAGGACAGGGCTTCAGATAATAAAGTAGATTTTATGAGGACTGCCACGACAGCGGAAAGGTAAACCGACAAATACTTCGAGTGCCAACTGAAGGCCAAGAGACGCCACTAAGAGGCATAGAGGCAGAACAGCGAGACCATCAGCGATAACAGTCATCCTCAGCCTTATATCGCTTTTGGAGGAAAATCGTGGAGACAGCATGGGGAGCTGAAGAAAATATACAGTAAACCCTTGTTTTTCGCGGGGGTTACGTCCCAGAAAGAACCCGTGATAGGCAAAATCCATGAAGTAGAAACCTCTATTTTTTTTAACAATTATTATACAATTAAATACTCTGTTATACATTGAAAAGAAAGAACAAACCATTTTACAGGCTCAAGCATTTGTTTCACAAATAAAAAGTACTTTAGAAATGTTTTTTCAACGAATAACTCTGTACTGTACTGTCAAATAATAATTTGAATCATCGATGTGAACAGAAGGCTTCTAATCGCGGAGATTAGCCCCGCCCACCGCGACCGGAGAGTAATTGAATTAAACGGGAGAAAATTTAAAATGATCATGAAAAAAATACAAAGTACAAGCGGACAAATAGTGGCTCAGGTGTATTTCAATGCTCTTCAGTCTGAGAAGCTGCAGTGTTTTCTCCTTCTCAAGCCCGCGGCGCAGCTGTGTGTGTTTGTTCGGGAGAAGAACATAGTGATTGACAGTTGGTGTCGCTCTTTTTCTATGGGTTTTAGAGAAACTTGAAATTGCAAGATGATTTGCATGTACGTAATTTGGAAAGCTGATTTACGTACGTGTACATATAAAACTGCAACATTATTGAAGCACAGGTAGAGAAGAAGCGGAGTGACTTTTTTAGCCAATTAGAATGCAGAACACAATGCACGATGCAAATCCGTGAAGTAGCGAAACCGTGAAAAGTAAACCGCGTTATAGCGAGGGATCACTGTATACCAATCCTGAAGGCACATGGGGAACCAGGCCGCCGATGCCCAGAAGATGAACTGCGAGCCGCTAACAGGTCCAGATTAAGTCACGTCAACCTGAAAACTTCCCAGGGGCCACCCTCAGTGGTGGCTTTGAAAACGATGCCCTGGAAGAATCCATCACATAGCCCCCACAAACCAATGCGGCCGACGCAAGTCCCTGAGCCAGGGCAGGACCCGCTGGGGTACACAGAGCAGGGAAAAACAGGCGGAGCAGAACCAGATGCAGAAGGTGCGGGGGCAACGAACGAGGATCGCTGAGTGAATAAAATGAGCCATAGACGCTGCATAAGAGAGACCAATCATAGGGGAAAATGTCCACAGAGCAGAGACGAGTCCAAGAGACACTGATTCACATTCTGACTAGCCAGCAGCTACAACAACGAAGAAAATAAACAGAAGAACTGCCATAACAATAAAGCCAGCATCGAATTAAAAACAGTCAAGATTCACACTCAGCTCCCAAAGAACAAAACAGCAACAGAAAAAAAATGCTAAAATCCACAAAAAATTCAGCCAGCATGAGAAACCTGTCCAAACGAGGACCGCCAGCCTTCACAACCACAGAAAAGACCCCACGACCCCTGAAACAATAACCAGACGACGCCGAACTACGCAGCAGAAAAGGAATCAGAAGTGCATCATGAAGGACAATGAGTCAAAACTACAATTCCCAGGGTCCTTAGGGGCGTGATGTCACCGAAGTAAACAGGAAGTGAGACGCAGCCATAGAAAACTACATGGGAAAGAACCGCATGCCGCTCACCGTAGAAATTCGGCTGACCACGGCAGACGAGAAGACCCGGACTGCTCCTGATCGGGGGCCACGGACATCCCGAAAATCGCGGAAAGCACACCCCCTGCAGATGCACGCGACCGCGGCGAAACGAACGCGCTGTGCGCCGTCAGCTGCCGCTGATCGCCGCAAAAGGAGAGCAGACGTGGCGAAACGAAAACCCCACATCAGAAAAATGGGGATCATCCATCCGAAGGACGGGGGAACACAGCAAGACGCCGAAAGAGAAAGAAACCCGCGGGCGCGGAGACCGGCGAAGACTAAGCGCTGAAGGTAAGAAAGAATGAACAACTGCGCACCTGGCTTAAATAGGACGCTGAGCAGGTGAGTTAATTGACTGAACTGCCCTAGAGTATTTACCTGTAAAACACTGCGCGAGTATCTGCCTGAAATACGATAAATCGTCATTTAAGGTTCTTTATTCTAGTTACTGTAAAGCGCAACAAACGCCATACAATTAATTCAGCAACTCCTGAATCTCTCCCGCCGAGACGAGAGCGCTTCTCCCAGCTTTATATTTCTTCACTGCCGCCACAGCCTTCCCATATACCTTATTTGGCCCATAGCTGAACCCCATTGGTCCAAACTCCTTAACGACAGGTTGAGTGACAGAACTGAGGGCCAATCAGATCTCTGCTTGATGCATTCAATGAACTCCGGAATTTAGAACGCAACCCAACATCCACCAGTTTAACTCAGTCCACTACAATATGTTTAAAACTAAAAGTACAAGTGAGTGTGTGCATTTGATGTAATTTCAACACTTTCAAAGTACAATGAGTCTGTGGATTCTTTTTTAATAACATTGTTATGCTGTTGCTGATAAATGATGAGTATTTCTTACCATTATTACAAATTCTGGTGCTGTGTGGTTTTGCTGATGGTCTGGTCTGGTTGATACGTGGTGGGTTTCAATGTCCTGTAGATGTGAGTCAGACTGCTCACATGCAGACGTGGAGCCAAACATATACTCACACGCTGCAGTATCTGACGGGCAGGTGTTTTAAATTTTGACAATCCCTGCGCGATTCACCTTGTTGTCTGTGCCCCCCCCCACCCCCTTTCGTCCTCACACATCCCGCTTCACCTTCCCGCTCTTTCTCAGAGACGGGAACGCGCAATTGAAGAGACGGCGGATCGCAGGTTTTAGGCTGTTATAAACTGTGAAATAATAGATGATAGTTAATTGATAGTGGTGCAGATTTATTTTCTCCAAGCACCACTACTACCCGCCCCCCTTGGCATCGCACCTGAGAAGGACTGGTCTAATGAAAAAAACATAATTAAAGATTTGTCTGCGAGCCACATGTGACCATGTGGAATAAAACCAAAGTGATGTTTTTTGGAAACTACAACACAAATAAAGAGCCCTCAATTGTAATAAATAATGTCTTAATTGAACGTGTTACAGAAATCAAATTCTTAGGGGTTTTTATCGATGACAAACTAAGTTGGAAGCCTCACATCAGACACATACAAACTAAAGTCTCAAAAAGTATTTCAATCGTAAATAAATCTAAACATATATTAGGATACAACAGTAGATATTTATTGTACTGTTCTTTAATATTACCATATTTCACCTACTGTATAGAAATTTGGGGGAATAATTACAAGAGCTCACTACATCCTCTCTTTCTACTTCAAAAACGAGCCGTCAGAGTTGTACATAAAGCCGGATATCTTGATCATACGAACAATCTATTTTGTCAATCAAGACTTTTAAAACTGCATGACCTTGTTGATTTTTACACTGCGCAACTTTTATACAGAGCCAGCTGGAAATTGTTACCATCCAACATCCAAAAACAGTTCTTAGAAAATGAAGGAGGCTACAGACTGAGTGGATGTAGGAACTTCAAGATCAAATTGATAAGAACCACAAAGAAAAGTTTCTGTGTGTCGGTGTGTGGCACTAAACTTTGGAACAGTTTAAGTAATGAGCTCAAACAATGTTCAAATATTCAAATATTCAAGAAAATATATAAAGAAACTCTTTTTTTTAAGGTTATGAAGATAAGAGGATTTAAGGATCAACAGGTGCTTGAATAATTCCAAATCCATGTGTGAACTTGATTGTGGTGAAATAATCAAAGCTCTTTTAATTACAACCACTGATTGTTACATTGTAATGTGCAATAAGGATTACTGAAATGTTTAAACTACAATCAATAAGCTATTGATTTTATTTACTTGATCTGCAATGTGTAGCAATAATTTCTGGTTTAATGTTATCATGTGTTCTAATGATAATCAATTATTATTACATATCGGTATCGTTACTGTTTACTGAAATCATGAATGAATGTTTTCTGAAGATCATCAATCATTTCTAGGCACTGGATTTTGTTACTTGAAGAGAATCTATCTGATCAGAACCGGATTTAAAACTCTGTAAAACTATCAAATGAATGAACTCAGTAGGGGTGGGATTATATAAACTTGCTTCTTCCCACTCCTTTTCAAGCAATAAATCAAATTCTACTTATACTTAATGATCACTGTATTTAATTAAGCATATATGATTTAAGTGACATTTTTGTTTTGTTTTCTGTCTTTTTAATCTATGCATTTCATCATTTCTGTAATGAGTTTGATAAATATGTGTAATTCTTTTTTATTGCTTTGACTACAATGCTTGAAATAAATCAATAAATCAAATCAAATCAAAACCATCAAAAGAGCCATATATGGCTCACGAGCCATAGGTTCCCGACCCCTGGTCTACGTCCAGGCCAGGAGATGCCACTGGATTAGAAGATGATCGGAGTGAGTCTTGAAATATGAGTCATAAAGAATTCTGTGACTTTTCTCCTGAAATTTATTCTTGTGTTTTCATTCAAAAATATAGGGGAAAAAACGGTTTGTTGAACAATGAAACACTTTTCTCACCAGAATTGTCTATTTTGATGTGTAACGTGTGAACACATGGACAAATAAAAATAAATTAAGTTAGTCCCACATGGGTGATGATTAAAATGATTTTAAGTCTGCAAGAAGTCTTTCATATAGAAAAATACAAAAAAAAAAAATTCAAAAGTGAACAAAAAAAGAGATTTAGGCCATAAGTTCCAAATGGTTAAAAAAGAAAAAGAGAGACATTGGCTGTGACTGAGTTCACTACTCGATATTATGTTGTGTGTTTGCTGTTTCGTATCGCTGTCCAACTATACATGGAGTTCCCCTAGAAATTTCCCAGAAGTCTCTGCGAAAAACCCGCGTGCAGCGATGGATGCTTACTAGATTGGCGAATATAGACCACAATGCATTGCGTTTAAACATTGGGGGGGGGTTGTTTTTTAACTTGTCCTGTCCAACAGCTGGGGGGTATTCCAGGAAGCATGTTTAAACTAGCCTGACTTTGAGCCTGAACTCTGGCTGAAATCCGCCTGAACTTGCTTACTCTGGGTATGTCGGTTCCAAAAGACCGGATATCAGTTGGCGTAATTACGCTCGACTTGGTAACCCTGGGTTAACGCACGGTACATAAAGACATTCTCAATGGATCGCCGATTTCTGGAGTCACCATGGAAACGCGTGGAGAAAAAAAAAAGAAAGCGCGACACTTGAGACGGAAATGAGACGGAGTCTGAGATTTTAATGACGGCGGATAGAAATTAAAAGTCCATCAAAAAAGTAACACGGCTGAAAAATAATTTAAATAATTTAGTTAAATTTATTCAAACTCAATAAATGTTTATACAACTCAAATTTACGTATTTATCTAACTCAGGGGTCGGCAACCTTTTTTACTCAAAGAGCCATTTGGGACCGCCCCTAATAAAAAAGAAAGCACTCGGAGCCACAACCCGTTTTGACATCATTATATATATTATGCATGTATATATTATTCAAAGGTGCTCATTACGTCCATCGCATCGACCGGTCGACCTTCAATGACATGAGTGTAGATCGCGGGCCAGAAAAGATTGAAAAAAAAAAGTACTTCTTTAAAATCCACCAGCCAATCAAAATCCTCACTGAGAAGTAAGGAACTTGATTGACATGTAGATTGGCCAATCGGACATCGTCTGAAGCATACGTCGCTGCAAATGCACATTATGTTCTTTAAAGGATGATACCGCGGTCGCATGTGGGAGGAGCTACTGGTTCTGGTCTGATCGCTGCATGGAGCGATGCATGGTAGACACTGAGAATGTGGAGAGATCAGGTTTATTATTGAAGAGTTCTACTTGGTAATCATGTTTCCATATTTGAGTTCATAAAATCATCCCAGGGAAAGTCTCTGCTTCAACTCCCGGAGGGAAAGCTGCGTCTGAATCTGACGCCCGTGTTTGCATCTCTGACAGAATTTGAAGCAAAAGCCCCTCCCCCGCCTCTCTACCTGCTTTTCCTCTCTACCTGTTCACCTGTTCACATCCTCTGCAGCTGAGAGTTGTTTCCCCCGCGCTCCCGGTGTGTCCCACACAGAGAGCGCAAAATACGGTGGTCCGGGCGCTCCAGCGCAGCACAAGGATGAAAGAGCCCACAGGTTATAGCGGGGATAGAGCGGGTTAAGCAAATGAATGGAAGAAGGCAGCCCGCTGAAGAAATATTCAATATTGTACACATTTTATTATTAGTCTGAACTATCTTTTATTTATAAAATGTTTTCATTTTATCAGTCCAGTACGGGAAAAAAACATAATCAAAACTTGTGTTGGGCGGTTTTTGGCTGGGTCTGGCGGTTTTCAGATGACTTTTGGGCTGGAAAACTGTGACTCTATCTGGCAACGCTGGCGCGAACTCTCAGTCTGTCATCAGTCTCTGCCCCGCGGCACGTCAAGTTCCCGGCAGAAGATCGGAGTGTTTATTGAAGCCGCCCCGCGTGCCTCTACCTGCTATCAGCTCTGCAGGTCTCGCCCGATAAATACGAGATCATTACGAAGCTGTTTTTTACGTGGCTCGCGCCTCGTACGGAGCCATCAGCGCCTTTGAAATGCCATGAAAAATGAAAAACTAAAATAAAATTTATTTATTATAAAATACTCATTATTTTCCAAAGTCACAGGGAGCCACAACAGATGGATGAAAGAGCCACATGTGGCTCCGAAATGATGGGTTGCCGACCCCTGATCTAACTAAATGTCACATTACTCCATTAATCTTTTTTCCATCATTACTTATATTTCTTGAACTTTCATATGTCTAAGTTTGAGCCGGCAGATATGCTCATTTTTACAACACCAAAAAGAACGGAAAAAAATGCACGGAATGCAAAAATTCATCACTGGATATTCCATCACCATCATGACATGTTAAGGGGGTAGGGATGCTATATAAACTCATCATCCTCTCTTGTACTCTCACTCATGGTGCAGAGACGTAAGCATAGTAGGACAAATTAGCTCTGCAAAACACGGTGAAACACAGTAAAACAGCTAAACAACTAAACACATTTTGTAAAAAAGCCACACTTAAACCCAAATCCGTCCAGACAGGCAAAGGAAATGATATCCCAGAATCCCTTGCGGTGCCGATCTATCAGCAGCATCAAAGTTACACCTACTTAATTGAATTAATTTGAACGAAAGGAAAATAATTGTCTGAAAACTACGTGTTATTTTTAAGGTGACCTAACAAAAAAATGAGTTATCTTAACTGAAGCAAATAATTAAGTTAGATCAAAGTAAAAAAGTTTATTTTTCCAACATCCATATGTGGTCTTATCACCCTCTCATGGTGGAAAAAGTATTATCTGAGCTTTTTCATCCACTAAATCATCTTCAAATGGACACGCCATGCTGCTTAACCTCTCTGAAAACAAACTAACCTTCAACTAAACCTGCTCCGGACCAGGTTATGTTCAGAGCATGAGTTGCCATGGTAACTTGACCTACCCTGAAACATACCTCCATTTCTGGAACCGAAAGCTGAGGTTATCAACTTCCTTAGCCTCAAACTTATCGTGGGAGCTAGCAGAACCTGCTTTCTGGAATACCCCCCTGGGCAGGCAGATCAGAACTGAGGGCCTCTTGTGTTGGACATATTTTACTTTAACAACAGGGGTTATTAATCTTCAGACAAATCAGAGGTATGTCTGAATAAACCCCTTTTGTAATTGAGGCCAAACTTTATTAATTTCAATCATGTTTGAAAATTTTGGGTGTTGGACCGGACGGAAAAGGAAAGAGGGGAAGAAGAGAGAGGGACGTTAGAGAGAGAGGGGGGGGTAGGAGGGTGATAATAGGAGGGGGGGGGGTAAGACCATAGAGCAGCAAGTTTACTGGTTGTTTATCATTACTGTAATTAATTTTTTTAATTAACTATCAACATTTTCACCTACAGAACATAGTGGATTTAAACATAGTCGTCATAAAACGCTCATATCAATTAGATTTAGACTTTCGAAATCGATGACATCATTTTCACCGACTTCAATTCAAGTTGAAGAAGCTAAGCTAATTACCCGCCTAAAAGTCTCTAGCCGTTAATTTAAATGGCAGTTATCCACCTGCGTCAACACAATGATGACAGTCTAAAGCAGTTTCCTATCAGAGAAATATTGACAGAAACCTTTATAACACTAACCTGCTAAATATCTGTTGTCATCTGGGCGGAGGCAGCGGTCACAGCGAGATACGCTCTCTCTTCTTCCACTGCTTTCCGGCTGGCCGCATATCAGTGGGTGTAATCCTGCCCCCCACAGGTGCTTATAAGTATTACACTCTATAATATAGACCAGTTCAGCTGAGAAACTGAATGACTGCTCTGCTAACTAACTAATCAGAAACACACAATGACATAAAGGACTGAAAGGAAACAGTGGAAACGCTTAAATCAGAGAGTTGAAGTAAAAATGACTCATTTCTTCCCTACACTTACTGCAAGTGAAAATAACATGAGTAACAGACTCCTGGGGGTTTTCCAGGAAGCATGTTTAAACTACCCTGACTTTAACCCTGAACTCTGGCTGAAATCCTCCTGAACTTGCTTACTCTGGGTATGTCGGTTCCAAAAGACCGGATATGAGTTAGAGTAATTACGCTCAACTTTGTAACCCTGGGTTAATGCACGTGCACAGCAGGTACATAAAGACATTCTCAATGGATCACCGATTTCCAGAGTCACCATGGAAACGTGTGGGGACAAAAAGAGAGTGTTTTAACCCTTGTGCTGTCTTAGATGACCCCCCCCCCCCTTCCATTGACGTGTTCTCCCTACCATGACAAAGGTGGATAAAGGTGGAAAGATTTCATGTAATCCATGGACACCAGTGAAGATCACAAATCATTGAAGAAAAAAGGTTCAGAGCTCTGTCTAGTGGGTCTAGATGACCCCACTCCCAACGTTACAGTGCCTACGATAGCACAAGGGATACTTCAGTGAGACGGAGTCGTAGATTTTAATGACGGTGTATGAAGATTATAAGTCCATAAAAAAAGTAATTCTGCATCATCAGCAAAAGAAAGAGTTTCTGCTTGGAGAGAAAGGACAGACAAAGTATACGCACGAGTTTCTGATCTAATTACATTGAGATGTGTATATATGCAAAACTTATATACCACTTAAATGAATTGATTCAATTAGGAATAAATAATTGGGTTAAATCAAACCTAATCAACCTAGTCAACCTTAACCTAGTCGGACATAATTTCTTTGTCTATCCAAGTCAATACTTGATTATACAAAACTGTAACCAAAAGTTACAGTTTTGATCACGATGAATTTGACCAGAACCAGATTATTTCTATTGTTTCCATTTTGTTTTTAATTGTTCTTGAAGTTTGATGAAAAAGCAGGATGTTTGTGAGTTCATGTTTTTTCTTTATCTGCTAACATCCAGATGATTCAGTGCAGAGAATTCTAGTTTCCAATCAGCTACTGTCAGGTCAGGAGCTGATTTACTAAAAACCTGATGTTTTACTCTGATCTGGAGGATCTTCTTTGATTCAAACTAGAACACAGAATAGCGTGCAACTACCATTCCTGCTACTCCCTAACAGCTCTAAAAGAAATGTCCCTCACTTACCTGAGCTGGCTTTGGCTCCTCCCCATGTCAGAACTAATAACCTTTTTTCATTTTTTATTTAAAAAAATTAAAAATTCATATAAATCATTTTATGTAAAATTCTCAACTATTCGGTTGATATTTGATAGTTAAAATAAACAGGGTAACCCTTCATTAAATGAAGTTAATTAGGCTTTTTCTACCATTAGACACCCTAATAAAAACATCACATTAAAAAATGAATTCTTGAACCGATGACATCATCAAACACATTAGTCGTTGAAGATGTTCGTTTTTAAAAAATAAACCCTTCTATATATAAAACTAAAAGTTAATTTTTTGACAATGTTGTCAAATTTACCACCAGAGGGCAGCAACGCTTTGTTTAACAATAAATGCAGAAACATTAGAGGAACTTCTGGACTTAAAAGTCTTCTTTTGTCATCAAGAGCGACAGAAGATTTCCAGATGTCACGACTCCAGTTTAAGACGAGGTCACCGGGATGAATGAACCTTCATGGACCTCAGAAGACCAGTCCAGTCTACAGCAGAAACCTGAGGAACAGATGGTGCTGCTGATGTCAGCCGTCAGGTTTGCCGTTAGCAGACAAACGAGTGTCTTCATGATTCTTCTGCCTGTGCTGAACGTCAGCAGACGTGGATGATTCAGGCTCTCTGCCTTTAGGCTCCAGCTGGTCTGCAGCGTCTCCTCTCAGATAACCTCCAGGCCTGAAGGTTGCAGCACTCTTACATCCTTATATTGTTAACTAACAGGACTGGAGTCTGTATTTATTAGTTCCTCCTTTCATGGTGCAGCTCAGATCACCTCTGAGCTGAAATGAAGAACAGGAAATAGTTTTTGTTAGACTTTTATCAGGATGAAGAGATGCAGCCTTCCAGGAAGGATACAAAAGCCACAGCTCTGACTTTACTGCAGAAGAGGTTAAACAGCTGAACAAACTTCACAACTTGTCAGAAAGACTTTCAACATCTACTCTAGAAGCTGCTGCTTTGACTACAAAAAAGAGCTGCATTCAATCCCAACAATCTCACTCAGGACTTTTTCAAGACACTTCTTGTTCTGCGTCGCTCCTTCTTCTGCTGAGAAATCTGTGAATCCAAGACCAGAGGGAGCCTCAGCGGCTTCCAGAACTCCTCATCAGCTCTTTACAGGACACCTCCTCATCACTGCTGGAAGATGGGAGGTGCAGAATGATCCTTTCAGTTTGTTAGAAGGCTCTTTGTGGATCAGTCTGAAAATCTGTTCAATGCTATCACGAAAAAAGCATGGGGGGGGGGGGGGGGGTTGCTGGACGTCTAGAAGGCCCCGTCGGTGAAGTCTCGTCTGGTGAATCCTCTCTGTTGAAGACAAAAGAGACAACCACAGGGCTTTGACAGGAGCTCTGCAACACAAATACAAACATGGATCCATCCAAGCGCTTTCAGATCCAAAGACACAGACAATGAAATGGGACCATCGTTTTCCCCTGAGAAGGGGGAAACATTACGCTTTTGGGGGTGTTATTCCGCACAGGGCTACTTCACATGGATGGAAGGATGGGCGGAGCCATGTTCCGTCAAATCCTGAGTGAGAACCTCCTTTAGCCGAGAGGCTTCAATGGGTCATGGATGGGTCGTCCAGCAGGATAATGACCCCAAACATTCAGCAAGACAACCAAGGAACGGCTGAAGAAGAAGCAGCAGATCAACGTCATGGAGCTTCTGCCCCTTTGGAGAGAGCTGAAGATCAGAGCTGCTGAGCAACAGCCACCAAATCTGAACGATTTCTAAAGCGGAGTGGATCAGAAGTCCTCCTGATCGGGGCAGAAACCTGCTCATCACCAACAACAGACCTCTGACCCGTGCTGCTAATACGGGTTTTACCACAAAGTACAAAGTCTTCCTGGCAAGAGGATCAAATACTTATTTTCCTCAATGAAATGCAAATCCGTGTTTATCAATTCTTTAAAGTGGGTTTCTTGATTTTCTATCTCTGTTCAAATGAACCGACCGTCAGGAGGACAGACCGTCACTTTCTCTTTAGGGGGCAAACCTACAAAATCAGGAAAGGATCAATAATTATTTCCTCCACTGTATAGGAGAGATTTGAGCAGATTTCAGAGAGAAACAGTATTGTCTGACTGACATCCATCCATCCATGTATCTGTCTTCCAAACCCAACAGGGTTGCTGGAGCCTATACCAACCCGGTAAAGATTGCCAGTTTGTCGCGGGGCCAAACAACCACACACACCTAGGGACCATTCAGGTCCACCCCTCCACCTGTGCAGATGTTTTTGGATGGTGGGAGGAAGCCGGAGTTCCCGGGGAAAAACAACACATGCACGAGCAGAACATGCAAACTCCCCCCCATACAGGTAGCAGCTGGGATTTGAACCAGGAACTTCTTGTTCTGAGGTGACCACTGCACCACCGGGTTGACATGAACCTGCACAAGTCTTTTCTCAGAGTAACTCCTGGTTTCCTCCTATGTTGCTGCTTTGGTCGTGCCAAGAATGCTACAGGAACGGAGAGCTCGCTCTGAGGCGGAGACACCAGAACCAGAACCAGGAAGAGGTTTTCTCTGGACCTTCAGCTCGGTCCATCCCGAAGACCCAGCTGATAGAAGGACAGAGACTCCGTCTTTAGCATCTTTGAGGACAGGAAATGCACGTTAGCTTCTATGTTAATATTGAAATAATAGATGTTCATGAAAGACCTTTGACCTTTAGAAATAAGTTTAAACACTAAACTGCACTTTAATGAACACAATTATCAGAACTCCACAGGGAATCGTGCTTTTGTGAGGAGTCTCACTCCACTGATACGCCTGACTGGAGGCTAACAAAGTCCAGGCCGGGGGGGTGGGGGGTGACAGGAAGCAAAGGTCAGGTGAGACAAAAAGCAGATGCAAAGCAGAGAAGCGTCTGCTGGAAACGTCTGGTGGTTTGGGACACAAGAACAACCCGTCCACGTGTTTTTCTCCATCTCTGTCAGTTTAATGCATTGTCTCTTCAGACACTTCAGCAGAACTTTGACCTTAACTGGACCTCCGGCCTGGGTCTGAGACCCGTCATTCCACCAAAAACAGACTCATTTCAGTGTGAGGAGGAAGCAGCTTCCAGCTGTTGTGTCAGAGAGAGCATGAGAGATGTCTGGAGGCCGCTCCACCCACGCACTCCCAAACGAAGGCCGTCAGCATTCAGAAGAGCTTCTCTTTCAGCGTGCAGCTCGTCCCACACGTGGGATTTATTCTGCGTCTGAATGTTTGAAACATGCAGTGAAAGCAGAACCGTCCCGTCTGAGCAGAAGCCCAGTGAGAAAAACCTGCAATCATGAGGAACCAAGACCAGGACCAGCCAACCTTCAAGAGAAAACCAAACTGATGAGACTTCAAATAGCCCCGCCCCTCTTCCCTGCCCTATTACCACAAAGGGGGGTCTAAGGGCAGGGATGTCCAGTTTAGTTTAGTCTGTTCAGTTAGAATTTTCCTATTGAATTCTATGTATCCATGATCCTTTTGATTTTATGTTTACCCTACAATTATTGGCACAAAGCCCATCGAGACGACTGTTGTTATGATTATGGGCTATACAAATAAAATGAATTGAATGGAAAACAGTCGTCATCTGGATACTGTGACAGTGAAACAGTCATTGATCAAGCTAGCATCTGCATGACAGCAATTCCAAAAGCGGCTGCATCAGCCGATGCTTTCTTAGACGCTGTTTTTTCAGGTAAGCGAAACACCTGAGCTTTATGGTCCATCTCCTGCATGCTGGTGGACGTGTGATTTCCTCGCGTGTTCCAGAAAGTGCCAGAAATACAACAACAACCCTCCAGAAGCTGAAGAAGACGGATCCACAGCAGCCCTGATCTGGTTTTGGACCAGAGAAGAAGATGAACGTCCTCAAACTGGACAACAGCATGTCTTTAATGTTAACGAGAAGAAGCTAACTAGACTGATTTTATGCCAGACAGGCTGACACAAATGCATTAGTTCAGTCAAAGGATCATGAAACGGAGGCTATCTCTAGAGACAAACAGCTGGTGTTTCAAGAATTTACACAACTAACCGACAGCGACTGATTCTGATGAGCAGAGAAGTAGCTTTGTGCCGATATGCAACACTACTACGTAAATATGGACCCTTCTACTTCGCTTGAATATGTGAACTGCATAACAGTATCAAACAGCAGTTGTTTTTTCACGTCGTCTGCAACATCTCCTGTATTAAAGGGTTAAATGTGAGAACGCAGAAATCAATGAATGCCTTTCAAAATAAAATACATGTTTGATGTTAACTTTTTATGAATCCAAGTGGCAGGGATAGGCTCCAGCAGCCCTGTGACCCCAAAAGGGAATAAACGGTAGAAGATGAACTTTTTATGAATCCATTGGGACTTTTGTCATTATTGTAATAAAGTGGCTAAGAAGGCGTCCATAGAATCTACACTCTGTGATTTCTTCATTCCTAACAGTAAGGAGCGTGCACATATCACGTGAACTACACTAAGGGGCTCCTTGCTCTCTCTGTAGGATTTGGGGGGGGTTAAAAAAAAGGAAACTGTGTATGACACACCTGCACCTCACCTACTTCCCCCTTTCTCCCCCTTACGTGTTGTAGAAGTGTTCACTACGACCCGTCGACCACAGCAGGACCGTAGAAAAAATCTACACGAACATTTTCTCCCTACGGTTTCACTGAGCGCTCAATGATTGTGATACTTCCTGCAGGTCACCTGTGTGTCCCGTACATGTTTGACCATTTTATCCACCTGTTGGGGCAGTTTGGACTAAAGTGTCAGAATGAACTGATGGTTACTGTTGGTTCACGCTGCTGTTATCCAGCTTTCAACATGGACTTTACCAAAGAAAACTCCAGAAACTACCGAAAAAAGGGTTGGCCTTTGTTAAAGTTAAAGTTCCATCACCTGTCACACACCTAGGTGTGTGAAATTTGTTCTCAACATTTGACCCCTCCTCTGGGGGAGCGGTGAGCTGCAGACACATTTGGTGGTTTAACCCCCCCAATCCAAGCCTTTAATGCTGAGGGTCAAGCAGGGAGGCGTCGGGTCTCATTTTTAGAGTCTTTGGTATGACTCCACCTGGATTTGAACTCACAACCTTCCAGTCACAGGGTGGACACTCTACCATAGGAATGATGCTAAAACATTGTGGAAGGACTCTCACCAGTTTGTAGTCGCGGTGCAGCTTGTTGTACTGGAACATGTTGCAGAGAACAGTGGAGGCTGCTCTGGCAGCTTTCAGGCTCCCGGCGCTAAAGCAGAAACCGTCAGCCGTTAGAAACCATCAGCTTCTGAGTCAAAGTCCTCTGCGGCGTCAAACGTGGACAAAGACGGCGGAGGAACAGAGCGGGACGAAACCACCGAGCTGCACCTGTTATCGTGGGAGGTCTTGATCCCCACCAGCTTGGGGAGGCCGTTGCTGAGGGCGACGTCTCGAGCTGCAGCGGAGCTGCAGGTGACCAGATGATTGAGCGCCCCGCAGAGGTTGACCACCACCTCACTGGAGGGCGTCTTCTGGAGACTGTCGCTGGGCAACTTGGACACCAAGACGCTCACCACCGTTTTAGCTGTCAGGACCAGCAGAAAGAAACAGACCGTTTCTATTTTGACTGGGAAACAATCGCAGGTTTGATCACATCAACTGAAGAACTCAGAACCAGAACAGACATCAGAGAGGTTTTATGTTACCATAGCAACCATGCAAAGTTTACATCAATGGGGCAAAAAACAGTTACATTCTATAATAATGTAACACCGGAGATGTTGATGGTGACTATCAAACAACAGGCTTATTGAATTACTGTAACTCATGAAGGAGGGTCTAAAGGCTGAGATGCCAGTTTAGTTTAGTCTGTTTAGTTCAAGTTTAGTATTATTCTTGAATTCTATGCATTTATGATCCTTTTTGATTGTATGTTTACCTTAAAATTACCGGTACGAAGCCCATTGAGACGACTGTTGTTGTGAATTTGGGCTACACAAATAAAACTGAATTGAATTGAATTCCTCCGGTTATTCCGTCAACATAAATCAGGTGATTCTATTGCAGAGGAAAGAGGCTTTTCATATCGGCTTTGCACAGACATGCAACACATCACTAACGTAAAGTGTTGCATATCTGCTTTTCTATATATTTATTGATCAGAGTTATTGGTGGATATTTCTTCAATCAAAACCATCAAGGAAACAAGTTTGAACTTCATCATCTGGACCAAAACAATCGGTCAGAGGTGAACTTTCTCTCTGAACTGATGCTTTGCATCACTCAACATGACGTTTAGCAGAAAAACCACTTTCCTCTGATGCGCCAGAGCGAGGTCGGTGCAGGATCGGCAGCTGTTACCATGACAACACATTAGACTATCTATCAATTTGTCTGCTTTTTGTAAAAATTATTTAAACCTCCAAAATAGCAAAGTTAAAGTACGAATATTTGATTGAATATTTATTGAATTTGTAAGTGACCATGGTTTGAGGGGATCATGGCCTTCGAGGCGTCATCAGAAATTAATGGACTTCATGGAAGCAACCGCCCTGCGCTTCGACGGTTCACGTCGTCCATTAATCGTCGTCCCTCACTTAAACACAGCAGCTAAAGCTCCGGCGGTAAAGGGCTAAGCAAAAGTCGGCACCGTTTCATTGAATGTCGTCGTCTGAAGCTGAATTGTGGGACTAAGACGAGAGCTCATTAACTGGCCTGAGACCCTAAAAAAGTACAGATACTTCTTCAACCAGATTCCGCTGAAGACACGGCTGTAAAAAATGACTTAATGGTAAAAAAATGTTTTTTTCTTCGTTCTAGGAGAACCACATCCGAACAATCCAATTAAAAACGTTCTGAAGTCAAACTAAGGTTCTCCAAAGAACCCAGAGAAAAAGGCTCAGTTCTATCCGGCTGTGACAACACAGTCAGGAGTCTTTACAAGGGACCTCACATCCTCAGTGGAGGACGGTGATCATGTTTTTGGAGGGGGGGGGGGTGTTGTTGAATATTAGGGGGTGTCCTGTGAAAACCACGGTTGCTGTGAAAATGGCTTCAATGAACACGTCCACACCCACTAATCAGCCTCAGACATGGAGAAAAGGATGTGGTTGTTATGAAACTCGCACCTTACTGGGGGGGCTTAAGTAAAACATGATTACACACACACACACACACACACACACACACACGCACACACACACACACACACAGTATCAGGCCGGTCACGGTTCCCTTTGAAAATCAGTTTCCTGCAGCCCAGACTCACCCATGGCCTCTTTGTCTCTGCAGTGTCTGCTCAGGTTCCTCAGCAGTCCGGTCAGAACCCGGGTCAGCGGATCACTGCTGCTGTCCAGCAGGTCCAGGAGGGTGGGCAGCATGCGCTCCTGCTCCAGAACCACTGCACTCAGGACTGCGGGCCACTGAGAGGAGGAACAGGGGTCAGCCTGTGTGGGCCCGACCCCAGGGGGCGGGGTCTTCGGCTGGCTCTTACCCGGCCCTCCCCTGTCGTGATGTTCTGCAGGGATCCCACGGCGGCTTCCAGACTCGTGGAGCTGCTGTCGCTGTTCTGCAGAACCCGCCCGTACAGCCCCACCACCCTGGGGTGCCAGAGCCACTCAGCCCCTTTAGGGTGGGGCAGCGTGGGGATAATCTGATGTCGCTGCTGAGGAGAGAGAGTCTTCATCAGTCTTCATCCATTCAAATTCACAGCCTGAAACAGACAGAGGTCTGTTTCACCTGATGGGACTTTTTGCTGTAAAGAGGGAAGCAGCCGATGGCGTCCGCCTCCCTGGAAGACGACGCTCTGGACGGCCCCTCCAGGTGGAGCTGCACGGAGGGGGGCAGCTCCACGTACAGCTGATAGGACAGGTTTCTCATCACGCACAAGGAATTCTCCAAACCCTGAGAGAGACGCAACAGGACAGCAGGTCAGATCCCGCCTGTCCGTGCTCACCTGTCGGATCGTTTTAAACAAAAAGGCAGGTTTCCCTGCAGGAGAACTCAACCAGAGTCTTCCCCAGCATGAAGTTCTGACTCATGCAAAGAAAGAGGTTTATCTCAGGTCAACGTTAATCTTCATCCTGTAACCAGACTGTGATAATGTGCTGCTTCTTCCAGCCTGTTCCTGGAGGCGTTAATGTTTAACAGAAGCTCTGTGTTCATGATCACCGCAGCTCCAGTTTGAGTTTCACCCAAACATTTTCATATCTTCCAGCCACAGCTGAGCCCAGCAGAAATGGAACTTCAATTTCCAAGGATGCCACAGAGCCACGAAGGCATCGCTGAGGAGCGCATTCAAGGACCGTCTCAACGTGTTCCTGTAACAGTTCTCTAAATAAAACACATTTGTGTTTAGAAGATAACAGCACCCATGAAGGTGACGGTCCATAGCAACCTTTCAGTTTTTATCTTGTCTGGGTCCAACAAATATTTGCTGGGATTTGAACTTCCCTACGGCAAAGTTATTTTAAAAAGTTCCTTAGCAACCATCACTAGGACACGCCCACATTTTGATCCAAATCCCTGAAATATTTCAGCAGAGACTTTTATGCGACTTTCAATGGTTTCTGCTGTAAGGGATTCTTTAAAACGGTTAAATGTGTTTAAATATAAAAGCGCTGCAACAAAATAGTTAAATTACTGCTTTATGTCAACAGGATTATTATTATTATTATTAAAGCAAACTGAAATAGCAGAAAACAAAGTTACCTGCAGAAGTTTTTAACCGTAAAGGTAAAGTCCCGTTAGTTAGTTAAACACCTGGCTGTGGAAAACTTGACCCCTCCCCTTGGGGGCGTGGTGAGCTGCTCAGGAACCCTTTGGTGGTTTAACCCCCTAATGCTGAGTGTCAAACATTGCAGGTCGTGTCAACAGTACTTCTTCCTGTTTTCATCTGATTGTCTACAAATTCATTCCATTCATCGGATACTGTGCATGGTTACCATGGCAACAGAATCCCTAAAGATCGGAGAATTCAACAGAACGAAAACTAAGCTGTGTAGTTCTGAGCTCACTCAGGCAGGGACAAACTTGAACCTTTTAAAAATCGTGTTTGTAATGAATATCAGTCATAAAAACAGGTTTCTGCAGGTTTCTGTTTAGTCAGACGAGCTTCACAGCTGTGGAGGCGTTCAGGCGTCCCGGGACAGCTGGGTCTCTGGAGGAGGACCTGCAGACATCTGCTCTTGTATTGATTTTCAGCGTGAGCACGAATAATGAGGGCGACTGGAGCTCAGGCCTCGTTTCCAATCTGCTGCATAATTCACCGTCTCACCTTGTCGTCTCCTCTTTCCTCATGCTGGATGTAGCAGACCAGAGAGTCCACCAGGCCCTGCATGGATCTCATCTTCCGCCGCGTTCTCTCGTTCACTGAGCTCAAGTTCCTGAACACATACGTGCACACACACACACACACACACACACACACACACACGTACAAACCAGCGATAAGCACGTATCTGTTTAACACTCGCTGCCTAAAACAGAAAGTACAGCAAGCAACGAGGTGGAACGGCTGTCGGGTCATCGTCACATCGCAGCAGAAGAACCACTTCACTGCCATGCAGTTTAGTTTACTTTATGTTAAACATAGTAGAAACACAGCAACAGATCACTGTAAACACTCGCTGATAACTACAGTCAGTCATTCAAAATAGTCCTGAGAACCAAAGACATGTTTGGTCATCTGACGGAGCGACGAGGCGTTTGGTTCTTTAGATTCAGGTTTAGTTCATCAAAGACGAGTTCACTGACCCATATTTTAGGAGCGCTGACAAATAATGAGGCTGTAAGGTGAACCATCAGCCCTGACCTCAGCAGCTGATCACTGAAGTTTCAATAATTCATCAAGGGATTAAAAAAAACAACCCACATCTGACATCCTGACGCTACGTTCCCACAGGCTTAGAAACGTACGTTCAAGGGAAAACGTCCGTTAAAAAAGTCTATGAAAATGCACGTACATGCTCATTTTGGGTTTCCACGCTCAAACCAGAGTCCCCGCATCATTACGCAGAGCTTTAAGTCCATTTTCGTGCAAAAGGAGCAGCTATTGAAGGCGAGCTGAAAGTTAAACCAGTGGACCAATCAGGGACCTGCATTTGGTGGTGACGTTTGGATGGCGTCCTTCCCATCCATGGAAGTGCCCGCCGTTTAAAAATTGATCATGATGGAGGAATTAAGGATTATAGTTTGTGACACCAAGTCTTTCATAATGGAAATAGAACTGTGAAAGAAAAAGTCTGGAGCCAAATTCACCAGATTTACACCAATTTGACATTTGGCACTATGACTCTTCCAATCAACAGTCGGAGATAGCAATGACATCATCGCCCCGCCTCCCGTCCGGAAATGCTAAGTGGGATTGAATTATGCAACACTATTCACAGGGTGGATGTGAAAATGAAAATGCAATCCTCTCTTTGCATTTTGATTTTAATTATGACACAAAATACGCGCTTTTTAAGTAGAAAATGAAAAAGTATTTTGAAGGATTGCTTTTTTCATTTTGTTTTTGAGTCATTTGATGCAGTTACATTTTGAAAATGAAAAAGCATTTCTGTTAATCCATTTTATTTTTTCAAATTGGGCATTTCTAAATGAATTTTGCCAATTCAATTTTATTTGTATAGCCCAAATTCACAACAACAGTCGTCTTGTTGGGCTTCGTATCGGTGCCACACATTTACCAGAGAACCTTTTGAAAATGAAAATGTCAAATAACATTTTCATTATCTTTTTAATTCAGTGACAGAATAAGCGATGTTGAGGAAGGAAATGAAGAAGCATTTTGGCGGATTGCTTTTTCTTTATAATTGTACGTTAACAAATGCAGCTTCATTTTGAAAATGAAAAAGCATTTGTGGTTTTGACTTTTATTTTAAATTATGCTACAAAATCGCTTCCACATTCCAACTGTATCGTGTAGCAATAGTCCAGTGTGAACACCGTATGCTTAAAGCGTGTTCAAGAACTGAGTTTAGCGTGTTCCTGAACGCGCATAACAAGCCCAGTGTGAACATAGCTTAACAGCTCCATGCGCTGATGCCAATGAAAAAGTGTTCACCACATCGAAGGCTGTTCGTTGGTTTGATTTCTCCTCCGAGTAGATTTCCTGCCTCGCCCCACTGGACTATGGTCACATGATCATGCAGAACATAAGAAATCAGAAAGAAGCTCATGACTGAGTTCAGATGGAAACAGGTTTTGATCTGAAGCGTTTCTTCTGCGAGCCCTGAGGGTTCAGTTTCCAACCGCACGTTCCAAAACTGTAAGTCTGTTTGTTTGTTGGGATGCAGGTGACGAACGTTAGCGATGGAGTTCAGGTCAGTAACGGTCGCACCCTCAGAATAACCGGAAACAAAACATTCGAGTTTGACTGCTGGCGTCACCTGAGGCAGCCAGTGGTGTTGTTGAAGATGTCTTTCTCAGACGGAGTCAGAGGAAGACTCTTGCACAGAGGAACCAGGACTTTCTCTGTCAGCATCTGAAGGCCTTCCACTGCCAGCTTCTCCTTCAGGCTGTCTCTGGAGGACAGGTTCCACAGGACACCTGAAACCGCACAAGAACGCAGTTTTCTTCTGGCGATCCCAGACGTTCCAAGCTGAAAGTCTGGAGCGTCTGCACCCCTGACCTGTGATGGTTTTTCGAAGCTCCTCATCCGGTTCACTCAGGACGCTCACTAGGGGGGTCAGCCCCCCGGCGTTTATCAGAGCCGACTTGTTCTCCACGTTCTCGTAGATCAGGTTCCTCGTGGCGGCTGTTGCGTAGCGCTGAACCTCCAGATTGTCGCTGGTGAAAAGGCGCACCAGAGCGGGGACACCCTGCAGAGCTCTGACCTGGGGGGCAGACGAGCGTTTTAGCGGACCGTAGGTTAATTCAATACAATTCAATTTTATTTGTATAGCCCAAAATCACAACAACAGTCGTCTCGATGGGCTTCAAAGTAAAACATGAACTCAAAAGGATCACAAATACAAAGAGTTCAATAGGAAAATACAAAAATGAACTAACAAACTGACTAAGCTATACTGGCATCCCTGCCCTTAGACCCCCCTTCGCGGTAAGGAAAAACGCCCCAAAAAAACGGATTCCGGAAAAAACGAAGAAACCTCAGGGGTGCCCACATGAAGGAGGGATCCTCCCCCAGGACGGACAGGCGATGTACCAGAACTCTTAGAGAAGAATTAACTTATCTAAATCTACAACTACATATATAAAGTCCAGCAGACGAACTTCATCCAGTCGTGGTTGTGGGGACAGTCAAAGGCGCGAGTCGAGCTTGTCGCCTAAAGAATCCGCTTCACCGTTGCTACGACTTTAAAGACTCAGTTCTGTTCGCTCTAATGAAGAACCTAAAGCTGATCAACACCAGCGTGCGGCGACAAGCGCAGCTTTAAAAAAAGAACTCTGCGCCATGACATTTTGGGATACCAGACCACAGCTTTAGAAAAACACTAAAGAAGCTTTAAACTAAACTCCAAAGCAGGTTCACAGTGGAAATACAGCTAAACATCATAGCAATGACATAAAGACACTTTAACCCTTCAAACACCAGAGTTGTCGCCGGTGACGCCAAATAACACACAAACTATCGGAACTCTATGGCTGTTTTTACGCCGGTAACAAAATTCTGTTGAATTTTGAAGCGGAGAAAATCAACTTTGCACCAAAATGCAAAACTTTCGGGTAGAAAAGTGATTCAAACCTAGTCTGTCTGAAGATCCATAAACCCTGTTGTGACTGTAAAATCTGTCCAACACAAGAGGCCTTCAGCTCTGATCTGCTTGATCAGCTGCTGGACAAGTGAAAAAAATGATCGATGTAAATTTTACTTATTGTCTTTTCTCATCCTCAGAATCTGTTGGAATAACGTCAAAGGCGTAAACGGTCGGTGAGTTACGGTTAAGTCAAGGCGCGTCAACGCTGAAGCGTCAAAGGGTAAAGGCCAACAATGCTAAGTAAAAGGGAGGTCATTTACAGCACTGACCTGGTTTTTAGCCTCGTTGCTATGGTAACACTGGTGTTGGATGTACGCAGCTCCCAGGACATGGAGGGCGGAGTCCGATTCAGACAGATACCTGACAGCCGTGGGCATGTCCAGGCCGTGCATCCTGCACACAGACACAGATCAATGTTGGAATTCTGAAGCCGTGAATCGCCGCCATGGCGTCCCGCTCCTGACCATGGCGTCCCTCTCCCCACCATGGCGCCCTTCTCCCCACCATAGCGTCCCTCTCCCCACCATGGCGTCCCTCTCCTGACCATGGCGTCCCTCTCCCCACCATGGCGTCCCTCTCCCCACTGTGTTGTGCCCGGACCGATCCGGTTCGACTGCTGGGATCGTTCAGGTTTACAGAACTGGTGCCGTACAGATCTGCTATGATGGTCTCAGGAAGAATGCTACAAAGCCACGTGACACCCCCACCCCCCATTTTAAAAGTGCAAAACCACAACCAAACCGTACCCTTCTTCTTCCACCAGCTGTCAGATTGATGAACCAATGAGAAGACTGTTTACTGCCACCTATGGTAGGGGAGGGAAATAGCAGAATCTGCACTCAGTCCTGATTTTTATCAAAAACATAAAGTTGGACCAAGAGAGAACTGGGACTGGGAACAATTGTGACCCAGCACTGATGGTTCTGGACTGCCCAGTGTCAGTATGTCATGGTGTGTTTGCATTGGCAAGTTTCAGTCTGCTCTATTTGGCAGGTGAGAGAGCTTACCAGGACTTTGGCGCCAGTCAAACAGCGTGGACCAAACAGGAGTGTCAGTGCAGACGGACTGTCCGTCAAACAAACCAAAGCCAGCCAATGACGTCAGCCCTTTCTGCGTTCCTGCCAACTGAACCCAAGTGAAAGCGGCTTCCAGCCGGGGGTCACTCACTCTGCCAGCGGGTCGTTGCTGTGGATCGACGCCGCATCCATCACGTCCACGCCTTTACCCACGCTCCTCAGGGAGCGCAGAGAGGGGGCCCGGTGCAGCGGCCCATACTGCCGGCTGGCTGTCGCCTGACTCGCCCTGCTGCTCTGCTGCTGCCACTGCCCCCCCCAGGCGTCGCCCACACTGTGAAGGCCCCTGCCGTTCCCCAACCAGCCCTCCTGGCCCAAGGCGGAGTTCTGCTGCTGCTGGAAGAGCTGCTGTCTGTTGGCGATCCGGCTGATGGTGCGGTGGGACGGACCCTTGTAGGCGTACTGGTACGGCAGCTCCTCCTCCTGCCAGCACCTCGCATCTTGTGCCAGCGTTCCGCTGAGGCTGCGCCTCATGCTGCCGAAAGGGGGCACTGTGACGGGGACGGAGGCGTTCTCCGGTCGAGCCGCCATCCCCTGGTTCTCCTGGCACAGAGACTTGGAGCGCCGGCTCCTGCTATGCATCTCTGAGGCGTGAAAGCTGCTCTGGACCATGGTTCCTCTGTGGCTCAGCTTGGAGCTGCTCTCCACAGCAGAGCGAGAAGACAAGCCGGACGAGCGAAGGGGCGCCGTGGCCACCTGAGGAGCAGAAGGAAAGGAGGCGAACCATCAGAGGACACGCTCATCCATTTGCAGACGCTCAGAAGGAACCTGAGCGTTGGGGAAAGTGTTGGCTCCTCCCTCTTCCATTAAGGTCAGTAACCAGCAGGATGAGGCTGACGTCCTGTTTGTGTTTTTGCTTCTGTCTTCACATTGTTCAGCGTGAGGTTCCACCTTCGTCTCAGACAGGAAACACTCCTCCTGAACAATGGACGCTCTTTGTTGGAAAACGGTGGAAGAATTTGGCTGTTCGAAGATCAAAGTTTTCATGAAAAACTTCAAAAATAGTTTTTGTTTGATTTAAAATCTTTTGAAATCCCAGTGATGTCCAGAAAAGCAGAATCTGCAGAATTCCTCCCCACTGAAGCAGATTCAGCCAACAGGAAGTGAAAGCTCTCAAAGGTCAAACCGGATCAGACGTTTTTAGATTCCTACAAATACGTGATTACTTTAAAATATAACATAAAACATTAAGGGTCTATTTCCTGCTTCTTCTTAAGCCTTTCAGTGTAAACTATATCCATATATAGGATCATTTATTACCTTTGGAACACTTAAGAACACATAATTCTCGCAGCTCATTTTCCAACCCGTCAATAAGATCACGTGATCTCTGAAGCTCCATTATGAAACACTAAAAAGCTCAAATAGTTGGTTTGCATGATATAGACTCTGTAACCTTTTGAGACCTGAGCTCTTGTTTCACATGCCATTTTTTATTTCTTTGTCAGACGGCTCCTGGTAATCAGAATGAACTATGGTGATAATAAAACCCACAAAGTGATGTCCCTGAATGTGGACGCCAGAAAACCGGCGACTTTAAAATCAGGGACATATGAGAAAAGTCCTTTGGATTTGAACAAAGTGTACTTAAGGTCACTGCCTATCTTCCTACTGATCCTACTAGTCGGCTGTGGTGCCGAGCTGTAGAGCGGTCAACCTCTCATTGGGAGTTCACAGGTTTGGTTCCCGCCTTGTGTCAAAGTGTCCTTGGGCGAGACACTGAACCTTACATTGGTCCTGATGGTTATAAGTTGGCGCCAGTGTTCGGCAGCGGAGCTATAATCAGTGTGACTGTAAAACGTTTTATAAGTAAACGCCGCCATACTATTGTGCTGTTGCCATGGTGATACGAGTCAGAAAGCCACTGGGATAAAAGAGTTGCACCTTTCTAAAGCTTGTCAAAAAGACACTAGAAGGTTTTCAAAGGAACAATAAAAAATTCATATTTTTGCTTCCATTTTGGTCCAACTATGACTTATTTTTAAATGTTTGACCAGCTGAAGAGAATTTCCTGGCTGAGATGACATCAACGTCAGGATCATCACACTGTTCTTCTAAACTTTGTCTTTTTCATTTCTGGCTTCCATCGTGTCAGACGTTTACCATCTGACTTCCTGCTCTTCATGCTCTTTGCAGCTGAAAGCGTCCTGCTAGCTCTTCATCCCTTCTTGTTCTATCCACTGATGATGACGACAGCCTTCAAAGCTTGAATGAAGTTACAGTGAGTTTGAAAACTCTCCAAACATGGAGCAGAAGGGTCAGAGTACTCACAGCCATGACTCGTGTCGGTGTGCTGATCATGGACCTGGAGCTGAAGCCATGGGCGGTGCTGAAGGTCTTCAGGTCTGGAGCACCGTAATCTGGACAGGAAACAGACGGGAAGAAGATTTCTGAGACTCATTCTGTCACTCTCTCAGAAGACGGATCCATCCTTCTGAAATCAGACGGGTCCGTTTTATTCTCTGGTTTTGTAGTTCTAGTGTTTGGTTGTCCTTTGGTCATTAAAAACACCAAACCAATCAGATCAATCGGTTTCACAATTACAATATTTTTTATTGTACTTGGAGGATCAGCAAATGGTTTAATCCAAACTCAAAAACAAATGAAAAGACAACTAAAGATAGAGGCGACGTCTACCATCTTTCCCCTTTAGACAACGGAAACCACTTCCCGTGGTCGCCTGCAGGGGGACAGGAACTGCGAACACGAAGACTGGAGAGTGACGGGGATGGTGACCACACGTTTTACCCTGAAACGTCTGAGCTTTGAGTTTCTTTGTATTATCGTAACTCCTGAACTAACATGATTCCATGAAGTAGAGTGAAGCAGCTTTGTGCTGTTAAGCGAAACATATCGGCACAAAGCCGTTGGAATTATATGAATCGAGTGAACATGTGATGCGTTGTAGTCGTCCAATGTGTTAGCTTGTGTCGCCGTTAACATCTCCAGTATTATTTTAGTGTAAAAGTTGACTTTTCTATATCAAGGTCAACGGGAAACCTTCTCCTAGTGGTCTTTTGAAGAACTGAAACCTTTGTACTTCCTGTTTGTGTACAGTTTAGGAACAGAAGGTGGGGGGGGCGGCTGTTTCCCACTAAGAGTGATGCTGAAAAACTCATCCATGCATTTGTTACGTGGAGGCTGGATTACTGTAACTCCGTGTTAGCAGCGTGTCCTAAGAGTTCCTTAAGAAGTCTCCAGCTTGTTCAGAACGCAGCAGCTAGATTGTTAGCTGGAACTAGCAGAAGAGATCACATCACTCCTGTGTTAGTTTCACTTCACTGGATCCCAGTTGATTCTAGAATCAAGTTCAAGATCCTCCTGTTAACCTATAAGGCCTTACATGGAATGGCCCCGTCCTATATTAAGGACCTCATAGTCCCTTACCATCCAATCAGAACACTTCACTCACTAAATGCAGGACTGCTTGTGGTTCCTAGAATTAGTAAAAGTACGGTTGGAGGTAGAGCGTTTAGCCACCAAGCCCCTGTCTTATGGAATAAACTCCCAGCTCATGGAAGAGAGGCCGACTCAGTTTCTACATTCAAAGTTAGACTGAAAACATTCCTCTGTGGACAGGCTTATTGTCAGACTAGTTAGTATTCAGAGACTATTTAACTTAATGTTAATGTGTTTAGATTAAACTTAATAATAACTATTTGTTTTAAAAGGCTGCTAGAAGTTGAAGCTGGGGTAACTATGGTGCACTGGGGTTCTGTCTTCTTTTCTCATCTACTTCTACCCTTCCTCTCCTCTATTCTTGATCATCATTCATCATTTAGTTCTCCATGCCTCTGTTTGGAACAGCGATTCATGTATTGTCCCTCTTTCCCCTCCTGGGGAGTGGGAGTTCTTCCAGACTCCAGTTGTTTCATCCGTGCTCCAGTTCCTGTTTACCTCGTCTCTGCTCCTGCTCCTGGCTGTGGTTCCTGTCTCCAGCTCGACTTGCGCCTTTGACTGTCCCCCCAACCACGACTGGATGAAGCTCGTCTGCTGGACTTTATATATGTAGTTGTAGTGTTAGATAAGTTAATTCTTCTCTAAGAGTTCTGGAACATCGCCTGTCCGTCCTGGGGGAGGATCCCTCCTTCATGTGGGCACCCCTGAGGTTTCTTCGTTTTTTCCGGAATCCGTTTTTTTAGGAGTTTTTCCATACCGCGAAGGGGGGTCTAAGGGCAGGGATGCCAGTATAGCTTAGTCAGTTTGTTAGTTCATTTTTGTATTTTCCTATTGAACTCTTTGTATTCGTGATCCTTTTGAGTTCATGTTTTACTTCGAAGCCCATCAAGACGACTGTTGTTGTGATTTTGGGCTATACAAATAAAATTGAATTGAATTGAATTAAATAATCTTACGATGTCTTGCAAAGTCTACCCAACAAAAGGTCAGAATTTTACACAAACTAAGTGGAGCCAGGTCACCTTGTAAGAAACTTAACTCTCAGTTTCCTCCAAAATGGAAAAAAACCTTAGAACAGACATCCCTACATTTTTGCTCCAGCATGTGTTTCACCAGCGGGGTTCGAGTTCCTCAGCAAGAACATCGTTAGCGGGGAGAATCGTGACCCTTGTGCTATCCTAGGCACTTTAACGTTGGGAGTTGGGTCATCTAGACCCACTAGACAGAGCTCTGAACCTTTTTTCTTCAATGATTGTGATCTTCACTGGTGTCCATGGATTACATGAAATCTTTCCACCTTTATCCACCTTTGTCATGGTGGGGAGAACATGTCAATGTAAGGGTGGGGGGTCATCTAAGATAGCACAAGGGTGAACATTTTCCTTTTGTTTCATATTTATGATTTAAAAAAACGAGGACGTGAGCTAGGCTGCACGGTGGTTAGCGCTCCTGCTTCACAGCAAGAAGGCCCCTGGTTCAAGTCCCGGCTGGGGGACATGAAAAACTACATCAACGGGGGACCTTCCTGTGTTGAGTTTGCATGTTTTCTCCATGCATGCGTGGGTTTTCTCCGGGATCTCCGGCTTCCTCCCACCATCCAAAAACATGCTTCATAGGTTGATTGGCAACTCTAAAATTGACCGTAGGTATGAGTGTGAGAGTGAATGGATGTGTGATTGTGGACACTCTACCCTGCGACAGACTGGCGAACTGTCCAGGGTGTCCCCTGCCTTTGCCCACAGGTGGATAGGCTCCAGCAACCCCGTGACCCCGAAAGGGAACAAACGGTACAGAAAATGAATGAATGAATGAATGAATGAGGACGTGAGCTTGAGGTCGATAGAAAAACAAACCCAACAACAATTGAACTGTGTGACGATCCTGTGTTCTTGCACATTTTCAAAAAGTCTAGGGTTTGGTGATGTCATTTAGCAATGATCACACCATCAGCACCGGCTGGATGCCTCAGGGTTCGATTGAGCACTGAGCTTCATCCAGTGTGGGTCCCTAGAAATGACCCTTCACACTAACCATGTAGCCCCAAGGGCGCCCCCAATCCAAGTCCGCCTGTGCCGGTCCCCAGCATGGATAAACATCAGGAAAGGCATCTGGCGTTAAACTCTCTGCCGAAGCAGCTGTGTGAATAAGTTTATTCGCTGACGGGATAAGCCAAAAGGTAAACAACAAAACAACACAATCATTGTTGGAGCCGAAGACATTTTTTTGACTACTGTAACGCTTCAACTGTAATTAACGGAATTCCTACGGATTCTAAAGCTCTACGGCAACACTTTACAGCAGTGACGTGTTTAGCTGTCTAGCGGATTCTGCTGCAGAGGACAGCCGTGTTGTTCCCTAATAGAATCCGTTAGAATCACGTTACATGCGTGAAGAGTTGCGGAAGAGCATGTGACATCTTGCTGTCACCAGAGTTTAAAGGGGTTAAACGGGTTTCAAATGAGACAAAAACCAGCTAACGGGCCACATGTTGCAGAGTGGGATCCATGCAGACATGGACCTGCCTACAGTTTGATGGTCCCGTCCCACCCGGTGGCCCCGAAGGTTCGTCCATGGAGTTACGTGTCAGTAAGTTTCACATCTGTAACACAATCTTCTGCCGTTGCATCAATAACTGAACAAAAGTTTGACATCTGTTCATCTTTTTTCTGCAGCCTCACAAAAATGTTTTCAATCTTCAGGAATGTGTTTGAGGTCCTCAAAGCAGAACAGAAACAAACCCAGATGTGTTTTCCAGCACTGAAACGATCAACCAATGACTTTGTCTGATTCCAATTTGGTTTTCTCACCCCTACCCCTACATTTAGCTCTCCAAGCAGAGAGTTATGGAAAAATAGTGTCTTCAACCTCACTACTGTTGGATGACATCATCAATGATCACCGGTCATCTATGTTATATTAACTATATTAGTGTGTAGCTGCCAGCTCTCAGAAAATACATAACAGTATTGGTGTAAAATACACTTAAGTGTAAACTTCTGAGCTTCAGAGCACAACCATGTGAAGAAATGTGTTTCTCCTCCGCCCCCAACCACAACGCAGATCACCGGTGGAGGACTAGCCCGCCCTAAGTCACTATGGCTCCTCCTTAAAAACACTTTTGGACACCACTACAGCTTCAAATGCCCCTACAACTGGAGCAATAGGGAGGAGCCAGAGGGGTAGGAATCAATTTGTGAGCAGAGTTTGAGTGTTTTTGTCTTAGACAGTTGAAGTACGAGTGTAGAGTCGGAGCGACGCGTCCTGCCTTAGCGATGAGCAGCTGAGCGAAGGAAATCCAGTTAAGTAAAACTTTACAAACTGTCCATGAAAGTAAAACTACACAAACTGTTCATTATAGTAAAACTACACAAATTATTCATGGTTTATGTCTTCAAATAAAGATTTTTGATGGAATGTGACACTTTAGCATAAACTGGAGCAAAAAGCGTCCATGCGTTATGATGAACACGTGTTGGAATTTTCTTGTCTGTATGCAAGTTTGTGCAGATTCCATGACAACTTATGGCAGGAGGCGGAGCCACGTTTCGTCTGAAGGTCAGCCGTGACGCTTTTTTCAGGTGTGCAGTCACTTTTCAGAGCTTTGCAGCATCTTTCCTGCCTCTGTTCTGCAGAGTTTATAGTGAAACCTCTGGGGCGTGGCTCCTGCAGAGCTGCCCTGGAGACGGACGTCAAAATGGGAAAAAGCATCACAACTTCTGTAGGAACAAGAGACACCTGCTGACCGTGACCACTCCTCAGCTCCTCGTGACGCCTGGTAATCTCTGGGCTTTCAGCTCTTTCAGGCTGATTCATCGGTGGTCTAAACCCGCCAAAGACAAGCGGGGCTCTGTTCTGTTCACAGCTGAGTGAAGAAAAGGACAACACACTTTCACTGTGAACAAAGGCGACAACTTCTCGACACGGAAAAACAGCTTTTCAAGTAGAAAGTGAAACATTTTCCTGAGTTCAGAGGGCAAAGGTCGCTCTGGAGAATTCATGTCTTTACAGAAGAAAATGTGTCTGAGAGAGCAGTGACCAGAGATGAGAAGGTCACAGAAAAACTCCACCATCCAATCCCCCACCTTCACAAAACAGAGTTCATGTTTCTGATCTGGACTGCAAAGCCACAAGGTCAGAGGTCATCTGGCCTCATTATTATGGAATCTAACTTTTAAGTTCATTTTATGTTCAGTATACAAAAAATGTATTTAGAATCAATTCAGTGTGAAGGTCAAGGAGGTCAAACTGGATGACTTTTGCATTTTAACATCACTTTTTCACATTTAGGTTCATTTCAGCTTCATTTTACTAGAAACACAGCGGTTTCTTGAAGCCTCTCACCCATGAAAACTGTCTTTTTGGTGTTTCTCTGCTGATGGAGGACAGTTGCTATGAGAACTCACTTCTGAGGATTTCTTTATTCAAATCATTGTGAATCAGGCGGTTGAGCAGGTCGACCAAGGACAACGTTCTTATTTTCAAACATCAGAATCGGAATCAGATGACCTGGATGGCCTGGAAATAGAACTTTCTTTAAACATTGACTCAACTTTTCTCGGGTAAATTAGCAAACAGATTTTCAGTGAGCAGCTTTGAGAGTTTTCCATGGAAATCCTCAGCATTTGTACTTTTTCCTGTTCAAACACTTGATTTCTACCTTATGAGTGTGTGGGGAGGAGGGAGGGGGGGGGGGTTGTGGTTTCTTTCAGATTACCCAACAATTTACAATTTTGCCTTTTTTTTCCAAAGCAACTTTGCTTTTTTTTTGTGTTCCCGCATTCGCTTGGCTGTTAACCTGATCAGTCAATCTCCTCCACACCGTGTCTCCTGTTCAGAATGTTTTCCGTTTGCCTGATTCGCATTCATCTTTCATTGCAATCAGATTCTTTGTTTTCACTCAATAAACTGGACGTATTTCTCTACAAAGGTTTGAAGTTTGAGAGTTTAAACAAGAGAAAAGTGTAAAAATGTTCCTGTTTGTCTGAAAAAAGTCTAGAAAGTTGCAGTGAGGAGTTTTACGGCTTCACAGATTGCACCTATCGGAGGCTATTTTTAGACCGTAACTCCTGAGATAAACGAGGGAACACGGTAAAGCTCGGTTTGGCTTAAGAAACAAGGAATACAGAACAGCAGTATGGAGGGAGGGAGGGAGGATAAAGGGTGCATGGGTGAGGTCTGGCTGCATGTTTTCCTCTCCATTTCACGGGTCAGGGGAGGCGTGTTTAAACACCCCCACCACAAGAGGGAAAACAAATATGCAATACCCTGAACTCTGCAGAGATTTGATATACAACTGTAACCAGAAAAGAAGGGACTCAATGCAAAGCAGAGCGGAAAACAAGGATTTAAGAAATCCCACCGCTGAGGTGAAATTCTGACGGATCTGGACGAGAGGAAGAATCTGGAAACGAGTGAAAAAGCTAAAAATATTCAACAAAAAACCTGGACAAGGTTTTAAAACATGGAGCTGATTTCAAAAACCTACAATCTGAATATCAGAAAGTTTTGGTTTTACTTTTTTGTTTTGATTTGAAAAATTTCAAATCTGAAACTGAAAACTAAAGAAATTCTTTCAAATCAGCAGTCATGATGTCAAACCATCAGATCTTCAGAAAGTCTGACCATCGGCAGGTATGAACCCAGACAATGGAGCCGTTTAAAATAGATGCTGAGAGGCTGTTGAGGAGATTGGAAAGGAATGTTCCACACTGAGCTCAGCCGGGGGGGGGGGGGATTTCTCCTTACAGTTTACAGCACGTCCAGGTCGATTTGAAGACCATAACCTTCAACACTAACGTTCTGTCCGTGCAGAACCCAGAACCACCAGAACGGACAGACGACAAAACAGGAACAATTCAGCTTCAGGGTTTGCAAAGACCCCCCCGCCCTGCGTCTCCTTCATTTCCTGTAGCTAACTTATTGTGTCGTGGATTGTGGCTCAGCATTTTTCATGACTTTTAGAGTTTAACCCGTTAAAAAACCCAAAGTCTGCCTGTGACAAACTCCTGGACTGTTTCATCAGAGCAAACCTGCAGATTCTGATGCAGAGAAAAGCAGCTTTCTGTTGAACCGACATGCAACCTGTTCTGAAGATAAAATGTTGCTTCTCTCAGCAGCAGGATCAGCTGATTAACGTTGACTTCACTGCTGTGCCGTATTGCCTTTTTCTGCTTCAGAATCCGCTGGAATTAAATTAAACGCGTCAACGGTTGAAGACTTACGGTGGCTGAAATATTGTAAACACTGGCGGTAAAGCGCCGGGGTTGAAGGGTTAATTTAGCCACTGTAGCCCCTGAATCAGAGGTTTGACTATCGGATCAATTCTCTCCAGAACTCTGGAACAGACTTTCCCAGACAGTCATGATCCCCCTTTGGTTGGGCCGTCACCCCCGTCTGTGACCGTCCCCGAACCTCCAAGGGATCTAACTAAAACCTTCACCCCAACTGCCCTGAAGGGTGGATACGGGCTGTCTGCAGACCAGAAATAGTCAAAGCTGTACGGGTGACCCGTGTGAAATGCTGCGGGCGACAGGTCGCAGTGAGCACTTATACAACACGTCCGGGAAGGTGAAAGGGAAGTAGGTGTGTCCCACGCATTTTTACTTTTACTACACACTCAACAATGGGAGCCGGTTCAGCTCGTGCTGGTTTGCGGCACCTTCCGTCCGTGAAACCAGGGTTCGAATCCGGGCTGCTCCTTGTTCCATTCTCTGCTGCTGTGCCGGTCCCAAGCCCGGTTGGATTGAGAGGGTTGCGTCAGGACAGACATCCGGCGTAAAACCATTGCCAAGTTAACCATACGACTCATCCTCACGGGAGGGTTGTTCCGCTGTGGCGACCCCTGATGGGAGAAGCCGAAAGTGAAAGAAGAATACACGCTCAACAATGGTGTCTTCCATTCCTATGACATCCCTTGAGGTGGTCATACCACGCACCAGTGCTTTTCTTGAGATCTGGGCGCTCCTCTCTACGACTCTCCATGGACCCGGACAACCCAAAAGCCTGCAGAACCTGTACAGGGGGCTTGACCCGTACTGCTGCCACGGGTTGCATGTGACTAAGGCTAAAAATGTCACCCAAGAAAGCTTCATGATATCCAGAGACCTGAGGTACTGAGGACGGGCCTCATCCTCCTCCAGAGCCTTTCCTCAGAGGACCTCTGTGACTCCAGCCCAGGTGATGGACCCCAGGGTCCTCCCAGAAACCGTGACTGCCACAGATGACCAACAATCATGCACCGCTGGCGCTCAGCTCAGGTAGGCCGTTCCTCACGATCACGCCTGTTATTGCCCACATGGGCATCAACATTTATCAATAAAAAAATGGAATTTCAAGAGACTCCATGGACAGGTACTCTGTAGTCCTGGTCGGCTCGTAGACCACGACCACAGCAGGAGATCCGTTGCTGACCCGGAGCTGCAGGGGTGTGACTGTCGTCCACTGAACCAAAGCACATGAAAACTAAACTGGGGGTCTATGAGCAAACCAGCACCTGCTGGATTTGGATTTGGGTTCAGGAGCGCTAAACTGCGGGCGGAGGCTAGCGTGACCATCTCTAGGCGGGACCGCTCAGCTTCAGCATTCTAGGGACCCGACTCTCAGAGTACCCAACCTCCCCCAGCACCAGGTAGTGGGCTCTCCTGTGGGTAGTGGGCCCAGAGTTCAGGTCATTCTGAGCTGAGTGGACAGTTCAGGTGAAGGAGCTGAATTTTTAGGAACCCTTTAACGTCAAAGCTTTAGCGCCAATGTTTACACTCTTTTGACTGCCGTAACTCTTCAAACATTTCTGCAACATTTATGCGATTCACATAATTCCAGCAGATTCTGGAGCGAAAAATATATAAAAGTAAAATATTCTAATTAAACAAAGTAAACCAAATTTAGGGAAAGGATTGAAATCTTCTTTTTATTTGTCTGGCTTATCTTTACAGAAATTCTCCCCCCAGAAGGATCCCATTTGATTTTCTCTTTTGCCTGTTTCTTGAAGGGAGGCGTTCCACGCCGGCCGGGTTCAGCTTGTTTTGTCAGGAGCGACATGATGAAAGACGACTACATGCAGCACAACATCCTGGCTCCCTGGCGGGACAAAGGGAGGCCTCGGTCAGGCGGGGCGGGGCTGCTGGTGGCGAGAAGAAGGAACCTCTTCCCCTCCAACATTTCCTTAAGAAAAGGCAGAGTTTCATGGTCCGTCCATGTCGGCCATCCGGCCTGTGACGTCAACTCTGGACCCAATCCTGATGCATGAACATCTGTTCCTGCTTATCATGTGTAAACGTATCTTCTACACCCCCCCAGTCAGGAGTGGTTGATGTCATGGTTGGAATTTCCATGGAGACGGATGAAAACAGGAAATGAGCGGGAAGTAACACACTTACAGGTTCTCAAAGCGCACAGACATGCATGTGTGCAGAAGGTCAGAAAGAAATTACCTCCCATTGTGGAGTAATTATGACCCAAGCCCTTTGGATGGGGGGGTGGGGGTGGGGCATGTTGACTGGAACACGCATCATTTCATTCTCCAAAACGTCACAGAAGCCACTATTATGGCACAAACCTGTGACTCCGCCCCTCTGAAGATCTCAGTTAAAGCTAAGAAAACTTCTTTTACCCACAATCCCATTAGTGGATGCTCTGCATTCCTCTGTTTCATATCAATCAACTGGTTTACCATTCAAACCCTCCCACTGACTGCAAACAGCCCACATTCATGCTAACCAACATCTGTACAGATATGTTAGCCAAGGTTACAGGATGTGGAGGGCAGTAAGCAGCAGGACAAACCCCGGAACCACAGCAGAAAACATACTTCATCATACTTCATAAATCGCTTTCCTTTGCGGCTGCAGTCGGCAGAGCGCGTATTTTAGCACTCTGATGAATCGTGGGGGTTTTTTGGGGCAAAGTGTGACATTTTGCAGTCTTCTCATTTTCCAACAACATGAGAAAAATACTTTTGCTAAAGCGATCTTCACAAAAATTCACATTCAACCAGGTTAAGTCTAAAAGCACAACCAAAGTCGTGTTGACCTTTGGCCTCGGGCATACGTCAACAGATATACCATGAAGGCTCCTCCCAGTGATTTCAATCACTCGCCTCCTAACCCATGGAGCATCATCAGGAAGCTACTTGGGAAAAAATGTTGGATTTAGAAATTGTAGATTTTAAACGGCGTTACCATGGCGAGCTCGGAAAGGTGTTTTTTTCCTGTTACTCGCACATTTTCAAGTAAATTATTGTAAACATTTAATGCATAAATCTTTGGTTCAAGTTGAACAAAATTATATAAAATACAACATGAACATGTTGGGGATGTGGGCGTGGCTAACACGAGGAAATAAAAAAATTCACTTTTGGCAATTCTTCTAAAAATAACATAAACCTGTTTGTCAGCCCCATGGGACTAAAAAATACCAACAACCAAAAAAAACAACAGAAAAGTCATGAATTTGCCACGTGCAGCACAGGGGCAGAGAGAGAGAGTGAGGGGCGTGTGGCGGCCCCTCGACCAGCGGGGGCGGGTCAAACAGCGGGTAGCGCCTGTGGTTAATACAACACTTCTCACAGTTTTAATTCAATCGCTCTTTGTTACATTTTGTTGATGCTTTAGAAAGACTGACTGATTTTATTTTGGAGCATCAAACCTGAGGACAGGTGTGCTGTGGGTCTGTTCTCACTCGTGTCGAGTCTCCGAAAACAAAAAGTGGGATTTGGGGAATTCTGTACAAGTTTCCCACGAGTTTCCCCCTTTTTGGCTGGACAACAGCTCAGCCTGCAGGGCTGCTACTTTGTGGAGGTTTTGATGGGATCGTCCTTGAGAATCCAAACAAGCCTCCAGTTTGCGGAGCAGAATTCCTCGCCGAGACTCTCGGCTTCAGGCGTCGGAGGAGATAAACCGCCTTTATCTCTGGCTGTTGCAGATGTGCTGGAAACAACCCAAACTTTCAGAAATAGTGGGATCTGGAGCTGCGTTTGCAGGAAATCAGCATGTTTCCCAATCCAGCCTCAGCTCTGCCAGAACCCCCCCCCATGTGTGAATCTGAAGATTCAGTTTCTGCTGAGCTGAAAGGTTTTTCTGATTCATCTGGATTCTGTTTGCAGACTTGAGAGTCAACACGGTAAAAAACAGGCGGTCGTATCGGCCGACTGTAGCAGCGAACAACAGAAACAGAAGGAAATGAAAGTCGGAGAGGAAGACATATTTTCGGTCGGACGGACGGGAAACTCGCTGCTTCTTCCCGACGATGGAATGAGGCGAAAACACAGAAATAATCATGTTTGAACAAAGCTGCATGACGATGGGAGGACGACCTCCACCTCCAACCAATGAAGTCAATCCAGTCGCCATTGTTTTTCGGGATTCAGACGCCGCCATCGTCACTAAGCAGCGATCGGTCTGTCTGAGTGGACGTTTCCATAGCAACCCCTCTAGCCAGTCAGGAGTGAGCTTGTTGGAAGGCCACACCCACTTGATGGTGGGGCTACATTAAATCTGCCAAACTCAGTCTAACCCTCATAAAACGGGTGTACCCCGTCTTCATCCAGCAGTAGCTGGGATAGGCTCCAGCAACCCTGTGACCCCGAAAGGGGTGCACCGGGTCCAGGAAACGTTCGGGTGTCAATCAGATCAAAAAAAGTTATCAAATTCTCTTGAATAAAAACTGTTTTTCTTTTCCAATTCCATTATCTTTTTTAAAATAAAATAAAAAACAGAGAGAAGGTCAGTGTCTGATTCCTCAGGGCGAACGCCAGGGGGGAGGGGCCACTCAGTCCAGTTTTCAGATACAGTCAATGCGTACGGGTGAGGGTGACGCCGCCCCAGAGCCCAACGCCCAGAGTGTTTTACCCACAATGCAAAGCGGCCCGTGACGTTACAGTGGCCCTCGTGGTAGATCCGGACTCGACCAAAGCTGGAGGGTGAGAGCGAAACCTCAAACTCTTTATCAAACAGAGACTCCGCCCACCATGTCACCATGGCAACTCTGGTGTTGCAGAGGATTTGAAAAGCCTTGATCCAGTGCGTCCCCTTCACTAACCCTTGTTGAAGTTTTACAAAGTCTCGCTGGAGGACCATGAAGAATCTGTTTGAGGTTCTCTGGTGAGGATGGAAACCTCCAGAACCGCTCTTTTCATCTACGAAATCAACACAAGACGGCAGGAATACAGCATCCTGGGCTGAACACAACCGTCATTACTCGCAGGATGTGGGCGGAGCCGGGTATCCCGCTTGTGGCCATGGGAGAATAAGCCTTTGATGTGGGGGACATGAAAGGATTTTGAGGATCATCAGCTTCGTATGAAACAAACATGGCTGCTGCTGTGCTGATCCTCAGGATTATTCTCACGCTGTAATATTAAACACCCCCACCCCCACCGCCACCCCCACCGCCACGCACATGGCATCTCCCAGCGGGAGAAACCATCAAGAAATGAATGGGGCCAAAAGCTCTTAAGGGCTAAAAAAGATATATTTATAATGTTCTAATCCATAAAGCGGAACAGGCGTGTCGGGGATGGAAATTATTTTCAGGTGGCCACAGGATCTACTATTTGTGTCAAAGAGTAAAACTTTTAACATTTTCTAAGAATATGGGGAAAGAAAGTCTCCAACCAAAACAACCTTTAATTGACCTTTGACCTTCTTGCCAACCTGGATTATCCACCAAAATAAAGTAGAAATTTACACGCCTTTGGATCTGTCGCCTCGTCGGGAAGCTGCTTAAGGAAAAATGTTGGATTTTGTGGATCCTGAGCGGCGTTAGCGTGGCGAGTTCGCAGAAGTGGCGTTCCCCTGTCGCTCGCACTATTTTCATCAAGATGTTGTGGAAATGTAACACATGAATCCCTGGCTTTAAGGTAAAATGAAATGAAGTGACACACGCTATGACCATATTAGGAATGTGGGCGTGGTTAACAAAAAGGAAATCTAAATGTTTACCTTTATTGATTTTTCTCCAAATGACACTGACCTGCTAATCGACCAAAAACTATTGGGGTTGCCATGGAGATTAAGCAACAGAAAAGCTGCCATTTATTTCTTGTAAATAAATATGTGATGTGAAGTGTATTAGGCTGTCTGCCAGTGAGGGGGGGTCAAAAGGGGGAGTAAGAAGACTTTAAACTTGATCCAATAAACTTGAAGGTGATTCCACAACAGTAGAATAAAGTAGAATCAAACCTGGAGTCAGTGTTCCTCCTCTCATCTCATTTTCCAACGTTTTTCTCCATCCGATGCTGTTTGCATGACGTCACTTCTGAGACTAAAACATGTTTTTCTTTTTACTTTTTATGCTTTTCTCTCTTTTTTTAATCTGTTCTTTTAGTTTGGAAGATTTTAGATGAAATTCTGAATAAAAAAGAACTAAAGCAGAAAAAGTTCCTTGACGTTTGGCGCCACAGACCATAAACTCACACCTCCTGCTGCAGGGCTTCAGCTCTAAGATAGAGCGCGCGGACGGTCCCGCGTGACCCGGTTCGGGCAGCGACTCACCTCCCGCTCCGGCCTGAGAGCCGTCCAGCCTGGGCAGGGAGGGGGACTTCCTCTCCGCCAGGCGCATCCGGACCTGCTCCTGGACCCTGCGGACCTTCGCCATGGGGTCCGCGGACGGGCCGTCGGACGGCAGCGCGTAGGCGGTCCGGGACGAGCTGGGCTGCAGGGCGGACCGGAAGCAGCTGTCCGCCGCGGCCGCGTTCATCCTGGCGGGGAGCGAGGGGCGGCTGGCCGGGAGAAGCGCGGACGTCGACCCGCTGCGCAGCTCCGTCCTCCGCGGAATGAAGCTCCGCGAGCTGCCAGGACATCGGAGGGCGGGGCCTGCGGGCTAAGAGGGAGGGGCCAGAATCCACCTGCTGCCAGGGCAACCAGCAGCTGATCCCACTGCGTTCCCGCCTCAGACCACCTGTTTTCCATGTTGTGCTTCTGAATTCATGACGTCACAAAAGTTCAGCTGTGAAGGAAATCATAGAAAAATATGTTTTTTATGTTTTTATTCACTTATTAATAACATTTGTTTGTTTTTTACAGGTTTTATTATGTTTAGTATTACTGTTCAAAGCTGTATTTTTAACTTTTTTAATTGTGTTCAATCGCTTTATAAATAAAATGATGATGATGATGCTCCGCCCCTTTCTGATCATCCACCTGCAGACACACAGATCCATGAACGCCTTTGGTTTCCTCGTCTGAGCTGGAATCTGGATCTAAACCGTACAGCTGGAAAACTCAGTTATAGGTGACGGGAAGTGGGGGCGGGCTTTCTCCATGCCAGCAGTCCCGCCCACAACTCAGAGGTGATGAACTACTGCCGCTCTGCAGAAACTATGGTTCTGAACTCCTTCACTACCCGTTGACCATTTCGTAGTTCTGTCTCCATAATTCAAAGTCCAGTGCCCTAGAAATTACCCAGAAGTCTCAGCGAAAAGCATCAATGCTCACTAGGCTGGCAAATATAGACCACAATGCATTGCAATTGAACAATTTTCATGAAAGAAATGTATTTTAATGTATTTTTTATAAACCATCCACATCAGAACCGCGTGGATTCACAGTAAAATATTCAGAATTATTAGGTTTTTTTACGCCGTGATCGTCATGTTTGCCCATAAAACAAACCTAGTAAGGTTGGTGACTGAAGGGAACTGCAGAGGGAGGGGAACTCGGACACACAGATGTTTGGACTTTGGCTAGAAATGGCATTAGAGTAAATAAAAAAACACTGGGAACGCTTAGAAAGTCCATCCGAAGATTATCAGAGTGGGACTTTAAACAGTATTTATTTGTAGTTCTGGGTTTTTGGTTACAACAGTCAAAAGAGACAGATTTTTACTGGAGGTTCATGTACTTACTCCTTTCTGTTTTCTGGATTTTTTTGTTACTCTAAACCGTTTAAATGTATTTACGTAGCTTTTTCTGTGGTCTGACCCTTTTCACCAAACCTCCATCAGTCTCAAATATTTGTGTGTTTTGTGTAGCGCTCTTCCTCTTGACCACACACGGTAACACGGAGGTTTCTCTGTCCTCGTTGGTCTGCTCAGCCCTTCAGAACCAGACCTGCAGCTCTGTAGACACGTCAGAGGATTTGACATCTCTAATTGTTTGGTCCTTTCTTTAAGCTCCACCCCTTTTCTAGATAAGTCCCCATCCCAAACACATTTTAAATGATAAAGATTTACGCTAATCTTTACCTTTTCTTTCTTTTTCTTCTAATTTGCTGGACTCCTCTGATGGTGCCTACATGCTAAAAGGTTCCTGCAGAGTTGTTTGGTTTTCCACATGGAGCAGGACTTTCTTTAGCGTCTCTGGTTGGCGGTAATTCAGGTGAACTTCCTGTTTGGCGCTTCTGCTGCTCGTTCCTGTTGCTGTAACTCGATGAAGAGTTTCTCTTTGGACAGATCTTTGTTTTACCAGATGTGGGTTTCTCTGAGGACCAGCAGGTGGGCGTGGTTTCCTTCAAAACGCCACAAACAAAGACTACTGATCAGAAGAAGACATCAAGTTCTCCTATTTTTAACCAAAGGATCCAATCAGCTGCTTCCATTTGGAGCCTGAAGCTCCAAAGACGACGGCGGAGGAGAAAAGGGAGCTTCGATTGTTTCAGGGTGCAGGAATGTGGAAATAACTTCACCCAGAGCTGACAGGCGAGGCTGTTTTTGGGGAGGTGGGGGTCTGGGAAGGCCAGAGGGAGGGGCTCTGCAGCTCAGGGTCATCTGGAGCTGACGGCGCGTTCCTCTGACTCTGGTCAAACGTTAATGACGCTGGAATTCAGGGGAAAAAATCCACTTCTGGGATGTTGTGAAAGAAAAACAGCAGAAAGAACAGGAGAGCGTTTCTGTGAACAGGAGGAGGACATTCCTGGAAGCAGAGTGAGGGTCACTGAGAGACTCCACAACAACAGCAGAGGACAGTGGGAGCAGCAGAGGCCCCCCCAAAGCCTTTGTGGTCCTGTGGAAAGCAGCGACAGCAGCTGAAGCCTCCAGGAGAAATACGACCAACAGCAGCAGCAGCTCCTGGAGGCCGACTGTAAAAGTTCTGCATGAAGATCGTTTCATCAGAGTCACAAAGACAGTTTCCCACGCCGAACACTGCCACCTCCTCTGGACCCTTCTGACCGTTTAGCCTTTAATTAAGCTTCTTTAGCTCCATTGTTGAGGCTTGGGAAATGAGAGATTCCAGTTTCTGCTTTGGTCTTTTTGCATTTCTTGAAGCTAAAGTTTGTTTCAGTTTCTTCTGCTGACGTTGAGCTAACGTTAACTAAACGTCAGGCAGCGTTTCTCATCTGGTTTTCTGCAGAAATGCAGCATTCGTCACCGCTCAGCCGTCCCCCGTTTGTCTTACTAAAGATGAGCCGCATCAGGAGAACTCAGAGAAAGCCGGATCACAAATGTTTGAAGGCCGTAAATCTCCTCACTGCACATTTTCTCAGACAGACGGGAACATTTTCACATTTTTCTCTCTTAAACCTTCATAAAAAAATAGATTATAGAATGAAAACAAAAGATCTGATGGTGAACGTAGACTTCTGCAGATTTGTCAAAGCTGGAAAAAAATAAAGGATAAATAAATACGGGATAAATGAAAATGTTCACCAAGGTGAGTACGGTAAATACTGTCAAGCATTTGGCTATTAATAATTATACCACGGTCCGGGTGAATACTCGATTCTGATTGGCTGCTGGGTGTACATATAAAAAGTGATAAATCTCAGGATAACCGCACGGTGAAAAAAGAAGTTCCGGTCAGCTAGCTTACATGTTTTGTATCACTCCGCCGCTTCTTTAAAACAACCTTTAGCTTCATCATTTGGACAAAAACAAGCGGTTAGAGGAGAACTTTCTGTCTGAACTGATGCTTTATTCAACACATCAGAACGATCAGCATAGATATATATCGCTTTATATCACCGAACCTTGAAGCAGACTATTTGTCACATAACAAATAGTCTGCTTTTTGTGAGAAAAGCGATCCAAATTGGAAAAAAAACAAGAATTAAGGACTAAAAACTGGTTACTATTAATTTCTTTTATAAGTGACCTTGGTCTAAGCGGGTTAACGGCCAACGACGTGTGCGTTATCACTTTTAAGGCGTTATCACTTTTAAGGCACTCCTTTGCGTTGGACGGTTCAGGCGTTAAAAAGTGATTAAGTATACTTTGTCAGCCATTAACCCTGACATATTTCACTCATTACACGTCCATTAAAAGTTTAACAAACCCAAAAGCTGTGATACTGTGACACATTAAAAAAAGCCACAAATTGTAGCTTTTTTTTTGTCTTCTTTGTATTTTTAATGGTCCGTTTCAGGACGATTTCGGTCGTGTGGATCTATATTACGAGCCGCAGTCCCTTTTAGGTTTCATAGGTTTAAACTTTCTGTATTAAGTTTGAAGTGTTTCGTTTTTTTAAAGTAAAAGCCTGTACTTTCACATTAAGAGTAATTTCTTGGTTCCAGCTGCTCTTCCCGTGGGTTTTACTTTGGCAGACAAACCGTTTTAGAAGTAATAAGTGTTAAACCCATCTAGATGTAAAGTAAAGCAGTTTGGGGGGGGGGGGGGGGTCAGATGTTTTGAAGCGAATCTCTGCTTAAACGTCTCCCCTCCTCAGTCCAGAAAAACAGATTCTTCAGAAGCTCCAGACACCTCCGTTTGGACTGAAGGAGTCGGGTGATAAGCAGAGCCCCCCCCCCTCCCCTCACGAGGCTCCAGGGTGGGGCCTGCGGTTCTGTGATTGGCCACATCCTCCTGCAGTTTGTTTCACTGTCATGTTAAAGCTCCTGTGTTTGTGAGTCTTCTCTCTGGATTCTGAACTGCTGACCTGCAGGAATCTACGGAAAATCTACGGACAAAACTATAGTAAAGAGTTGGTTTTGGACTGAACGCTTGTGATTTAAAGTAATCGTGAAAGGAATGTGGGTGTGGCAAATTCTAAACTCTGGTTGCTATGGTAACACATACTCCAGTGTGAAGACATAGACACCAATGGTCCCCCAAAAAAAATCTGCGGTTGTTCTGGACCATCAGCATACTTAATGTAATTGTTCCTATCATTATGGATTTCATCATTATTTAACTTTTACTTTTATGGTGAAACAAAAATTGGATGTTTTGGTTACTTAAAATCCGGTTCACTGTCAATAGATTGGAATAGAATAAAGGTTCTATTCATTCCGGGTGAGGGAACTTCAGTGGTGACGGTCTGAGGACCAGCAGGTGCTCCTCCGGTCACTGAATCACCGCCAACATTTCCACCTCCAGGCTCTGCAGCTCAGTCTACCTGACCTCCCCCCCCCACCCCTCCGTGGCTCTGGCCCGGTTCCTTCCAGCACCGAAGACGCTGTAGGGATGGTTCTCATTAGCAGGGAGGAGAGGAATTCTGAGCATCTGGGACTGAACCTTCAGCCATAAATCAGGACGGAGAGGAGATGCTGCAGCTCTCAGAGAGAGAGAGATGGGAATCTGTGGCATCAGAGAGGTTCAAATCCTGAGAACCCGGTCTTCTTCTGGGTCAGATGGAGGTCAAACGTGCAACCACAGCTCCTCTGGAGCTCATCTGCAGTTACTGGAAGTGTCAATTATGGTGGGAGCCCTCTGGGCCACGGTCCAACCCTCAGGTCTTCATCACTCCTCAGCTCCAAACTCCACCAAAACCCCGTCCCACAGCGTTCGGGCCAAACCCACGACTCCGCCCCTCACGCCATGTTGCCACAGCAACAGAAACAACACAAGGTCTGTGGCGCTGCTGGGAGAGACCGCACGAAACAAACGGACACGACCTTTAACCCTCACGGGGAGCCCCGTCTTCATGGCATGGCGTCACGGTTCAGGTTTGGAGTTTACAGACTCCGCCTACAGGATCACACGCGTGTCCTTAACCCGTCACGGAATATTCAAAGTTATGGATAACCTTTTAATATGTTGTGTTGGATACATCCATCAATTTAATTCAATAAAGCTTTATTTCTACAGCCCAGTATTAAAACAATGGGCTTCATACCAGTAATTATATAAGAAAATAAAATCATAAAGAACACAGTCATAGAATTTAATCTGTAATGGTTAAACTAAACAGACTAGGCATCCCTGTCCTCACACCCGCATTATCCATCCGTCAAATTATTTATTCATATTTATACTTAAATACACCACAGTTAAAATCTGAGAAGAAAATTATCCAAGTGGATTCTAACTCCGCCCCTTTTGAAGTCTTACAGCCTTTTCTCTAAAACGTCTTTTGTTTCAGAGAAACTTTGAAATACGTCGACAGAGAATTCTGTGGTTTCATCCAAAACCACAGAATCCAAAGGTGAGAAACCTTCTGTGAACCTTTGACCTGAGGTGACACCGACAGACTGAGTTCATGGCGGCGTCTTCTTCAGGGCGCGGTTAAAGACCTCCTACACTCTCCTGAGCTGAAAACACCTGTGGCGTCATTTGACAGAACACAACTTTGGTTCCGAACAGAAAAAAAAATCAAACCTAAAGGAGAGTTTATGCAGTCAGGTCCACCTCATCAGGTCTCTGCAGAGCTGAATCAGGTGTCAGAGATGGGCGGGGCTACCTGAGGTTAGGGGCACATTCAGGTTCTAGGACCAGCGTTTAGGATTCAGATTCCAGACTTGGGCTTCCTGCTGGCGTTTGCTTTCCTGGATCCTGGAAGTGACCTAGAAACCTGCAAAACTGAGTCTGAGGCTTTTTCTGCTGCTAGAAACACAAGAAAGAGAAGAAACTAAAGTCAGAGTCTCAGCGAGGAGCTGGAACAGGAAGTGTACGCTCCTTTAGAGGGAAAGGAGGGACGATACGGCTCAGCAGCAGCTGAGGTGACCTTTGATCCATCCATCATCCAGAGCAGCGACCGGCGCCGTGTCCGTTTGGCGCTCCAGCTCTGCGGAGGCCGACAGCAAGAGACTGCAGAAGGCGGCCGACACCACAAAAAAAAAACATATATCACTGCGTCTACGCCTCACATTCTGAGACGACAGGACAGCTTCACACCAAGATTCGCCGGACTATAACATGTTTTATTCTGTTTGTCAAGTGTTTCCACTTTTAAGGAAACTGTTTTTAAACTTAATTCGGTATAATTAAAATAACGGCTTCCTGTTTCTATTGCAGTCCAAGCAGGAGAAGATCCGGACCGGGGACTCGAACCGTCGGCCTCTGTGCAGGCCTGGAGTCCACAGGTGGCTTTTCTCGTTCAGAGAACACACGGGTGCCATGACGACGGTAGATGATCTCTAGACTCATTAGGGTCGGGACGGACCTTAAATCTGTTTTCATCCGGAGAAACGCAGCAGACTATAAGAAGCTCCGGCCTGAAGGGGGCGACACTGAGAGACCGCAGGAGCTTTAAACTTAAACACAAATGTCCAGATTAAAGTCAGATTAGAGAATAAATCTATGTAATCTCTGAGTTTAGTCAGGAAATAGTTCAAAGAAGGGAAAAACTAGTCTAAGCGCCCTCTGTGAGGGTCAAAGTTCATAGCCACATTTTGTGTTTCCGGATGTGAACGTTCACCACAAGCAGAGATAAAACCGACCGGGTTTACCTGAAACCGAACACCTGCAGCTCAGCTGAAGCGGACAGGAGGGGAAGTTTGAACCGAAAATGAATTTAGAGACATTTTACAAGGAAAACATCTATTTATGTATTAGATTTAGCTCAAAAGGGTCTGCAGCGCCCCCTGCTGGCAGCAGAACTCACCTGCAGGCTGGCAGACGCTTTTATTGGACTGACGCTTCAAGGTCCGCCTGCTCAGCGTCGACCAAGCGTCTGCTTTCTGTTGTTTTCACAAGCAGGAGGAACGGGGTGCAGAAATGTAACGCAGTTCCAGATCCTGGTCCATCGAAGACCTGATCCGGGTGGAGGGTCCTGAGGACCAGGGACTCCCCTCTCCTGGTTTGTTCTGGCTCGGGCTTTTGCTGCCCTCTGCTGTATAGTTTGGTCATTGCAGCTCATGGTTCTGCTCCTCCAGCAGCTTCAGAACCAACAGAACTTTGGCCAAAATTAAAAACATCAAGACCCTCAACTCTGACCTGCAGCATCTCTCCCCCCCCCTAGAAATCATGTGGACCTGCTAAAAGATCTGGATTCTGTTCTGGGGAGAACCTTGGAGCCATTTGGGTTTGGAGGATGCTGTGAAAGGAAGGCGGAGCTTTAGAACATCTAATGAAGAAGATCCAGAGGTTTCTGTCCTCGTCTGCTGTCAGAGTTCTGCCTCAGAGCTGCTGGAGCCTCGTTCGGCGTCACTTCCTGGATCATGGAGCGGCGCCACCAGCCGCCTTCGGGTCCTCCCTCAGTGTTCTGTTGGGTTCAGGAGTGTCTGCTAAGAACCGAGTAGAACACGATTGTTCTGCTTCTACTGAAGGACGACGCGAGGCCGGCGGGTTTTTGTAAAATACATTTAATCCCTTTATATCTGGGCAAACCACAGTCTGCCGGAGAGGAGGGGGGAGGGGGCCGCGCGGCCACGGGGTTCAAAGGTCAGCATCAGAGGTGGCCGCAGGACCCGGGTCCTCCTCCCGCCCGGCCGGACGTACCAAAGACGTGAGGAGGCGGGGGGGGAGAAGGCGCGAGGACAACCGCCACGGTTCTCCTCGTCAGCGGAGCCGCTGAGCGCCACGGCGAGCTCTTCACAGCTCCCGCAACGCACGACCAAGCGCCGCAGCGCCACGGAACAATTACTTCATTTCCCAGCATGTTTTTGGCACCAAAGGTTTACAGGAAACAGAGCTCAGAAAAGGACGGATGCAGGAAATGACAGGAGCAGTGGGGGAGGGGAGGGGGCGGGGTTTGGCTGATCCATGCTCAGGCAGAAAGCACTGTCAAGATACATTTATATACAGTTTATACATGAAACAGTGAAAAAACCTCCAACTGAGAATGTAAGAGCATCTGGATGCGCAGAAAGGCCGTTAGGAAGCGTCTGTGGTTTCATATCGACAAACGTGAGTCGGATCTAAGGGGTGAGGCGGCGTCTGGGGCTAACAGTGGGGGGGGGGAGACACGGTTTACATGGTCGTAAAGCGAGGACTACTTCCAGCAAGCGCTATACGTGGTTTTCCTGGTTACAAAACAGGAAGCGGGTCACGGCGGCCGTTCCTCCGGTCAGGGCGCCGGCCGCTCCGGCCCTCAGTACACCGGACTGTTGCGGATCCCGCAGCACAGCACCATGCTGAAGATCATCTCAAAGATCTGCAGGACAAAAACACGGGTCAGCACCGCGCGGGACGGTCACAGAGCAGCAGGTCCTGCTGAACATACGAGGAGCCCGTCAGCGCCGGTCACGTGACACGTGCACGCTCCTGAGGAATCCGTTTGTGTGGACGTCCTACTGACACCTATGGCTCACGTGCACGCCCCGTGCACGGTCAGGAAGGAGCCCATAGTCAGACCTTCCTAACGACTAGAGTGTGACGCGAGGACGCTGAGCGACAGCATCACCCGTACGTCATGACTTCCTTCAGCCTTACCAATACTTCACGATACACCTACCCCCCCCCCCGTGACAATGTTACGGTCCATTTTCAGGCGGTCCCTTAAGGTGGCCCTACGAGCCTCAAGGGAACTTTAAGATGGAGCCGCTGCTCTCTATGGCCCTCTACGGATGCGGACCACCCAAAATCCTGTAGGACCCGTACGGGTCCCCAGTACAGGTGACGCCGTGGTTCAGTGTCCCTACACCACACTCTAGTCTTAAGTGAGGTGGGAGTACTGGTACCGTACACAGTGACCCTGCAGCATTAAAAAAGCATGAACAGTTTCCCTCTACAGGTTCACTGAGCGCTCTACTACCGCTCAGCCTTCTGGGTTTCTGCGTGGAACAGAACCTCCAGCAGAACCAGACGGTCTCTAAAGGACTCTCAGCGGACCTTTAATGGAGGCGATGATCAGGAAAAGCATTGAGTGTACCTTAAGGTCCTTTAATTAGGAAAATGTCTACGATAAAGTGAATTTCTTTCCCGATCTCTCTGTCGGTCGACGGACGCCCTTCAACAGAGAACAGATCTGAACTCAAACTACGGACGACCAGATGAAGATGACTGAGCTGAGGGGTCTTCATCAGCTGAACATCCTTAAAGGATGACTTTGAGAAAAGACGAAGATCGATAATGGAAACACGCCGATGACGCGATTAATCACACGGCTTCATGTCTGCGGTTCCTGATCTCACCATGATGACGGCGATCACCAGAGCGGCGATTCCCACGATGTGGATCTTTGTGGAGAACAGGTCGTTGATGCTGGTGTGGCAGCTCTGCAAACAGGAACGTCCATCAGAACACGTTAAAAACTTTGACCAATCAGGGACTAAGCTGTAGGCAGTGACGCATGGATGACGTCCTTTCAATTCACAGAAGGGCCGACCGTTTAGAAATGGACCGTAGAGGAGAAATGAGTCATTATGGTCTGTAATTCTATTCATCGATGGGAATAGAGCTAAGAAAGAAAACGGCGTCACCAGATTTACGCCGCTACGATGTTTCCCACCAAACGCCTTGTAACCGTAGAGCTTCAGGCGCCGGTATCGGGTAGCAACAGTCACGTCCTAAAAAACCTGCATTAAGCGTGTTTTTGAACACGCTTCACATGCCTGATGTGTACGTAGCATACTGGAAATGGATCTATCGATCTGAAACAATCAAAGCTTAATAAATCAATAACCAATCCATGAAAGTAGAGATCAATCTTTTATGTCTTTCCTAATGCATATCTGCAGTAATGCTGCTAACGTATAATGGAATCTCCCATAGGACGGCTAATGCTAACACTCAGTCGACCTAAACGTACATTACTGACTAAATGAACGGCTTTATAGACTCACAGGCAGGAATTCTATTTCAAAAGTAACCATTTGTGGTCTAAAGCACAGTTTTTTGCTCAAATGTTCTGGAATGCAGTGTAATGCAACAGAGCCCCACCTAGTGGCCAAACTGAAACACAAGTTTCTAAACAATCAGCACATTTTTGTTGGAGCTTCTTTTAGAAATCCTGCAAGACTGAGTGGTGTTAACGTCATTATTACGTTTATTATTACACTCAAACATTTCACAGAATGTGAATTCAGACGCGGACAAAGTAGCGTTATGCTAGTTCAGTGTTTACAGGATCAGCGTGAATCCACCGATTCAAGAGTTCAAAGGCCGTGTGTTGGTTTGTGTCGCCGGAGACGGCTCGGGGGTTCAACCGAATCATGACGAATACCGAATAGACGGCTCAACCGAATTATGGAAATCATTTCAAAAAGATTTAAAAACAGAAAGATGGAAAAAAAAACGACTCAAGTGCAAGCGGCAAAAGACTCCTGGAAAAAACAGACCACTTTTCCAAACAAAAAATGTTTTTCTAGAGAAATAAGATTCCAAATATGACGAATATTTAAAAAGAAAAAAAAGGCTGCAGTAGCTAAACAACAAAGAAGAGAGATAAGCAGACGACACTAAAACACAAACGCTAAACGGCTAAATACTTCAGGGAAACGCATTAAAAGAACATTTACTGCCAAAGATATGGATTTATTCTTAAAAAGCATTAGAAATGTTTGGAGGCGGAGCCTTGTGGTGGCGTCACAGGAATCGGCATCACTTACGACGGTGAGGTATTCGTTGGAGCAGACGTCCGTCCCCCCGCTCATGCCCACAAACTTGCTGAAGAGGGAGGTGCCTAAGCCTTTCCCGCAGCATTTCAGCTGAAACCACAGAAGGCCGCCGTCAGTCGTTTACCGCCACTTATATTCAGACCTGAAGGCACGGCCGGGCGCCCACCGTCTCGTGGAAGATCTTCAGTCCTTGCATGGCGGCCACCTTCCCGTCTGATTCGGTCAAGCTGGTTTTCATGGCCTCGTCATACAGCGAGTCGTAGAAGGTGATCATCTCTTTGGAAATCTGTCAGGACGACAGCGATGATCAGAACTAAACCTCAACAAAAAGAGTCTTAGTGAGTTTTCACGAGCAGCAACAAAATGTGGCTTTGGCTCTCATCGTCTCTCTTTCTTTAGGGTTCGAGAACATGGTGGCGTAGGACGGCCCGGCCCGCCTCAGGCTTACGGTTTCTCTGTGCATGTATCCCAGGATGCCTGCGGCCACTTCACAGGCGAACAGGATGACCAGGCAGGTGAAGAACTGCGGGACAGAGAGCAAAGCGGTCGTCACCTGAACATGACCCGGAGAGCGTGCGGGATCTGAGCGGGACTCACCGTTCCCAGCAAGCACTGGGACTCCTGGATGGCGCCGTAACACCCCAGGAAGCCCACCACCATCATCACGGCGCCCACGGCGATCAGAATGTGGATGCCTGGAAGCGCAGGTGGAAGAGACTGACTCAGGTTTCCATGGTAACACAACAACAGAGGCTCAGGAGCCCAAAAGGAACGTCCAAAGTCATTTCTGAACCACCAAACTAAAGATCCTGTGGAGCCGAGCTGCTGTCGGTTACACGTCACAGACAGCAGGTGGCGCCATTTGGCTTTCTGTGATTATTTTTCTGCTCTGAACTGAAGGGGGGGCAGCTTGTTTCTTTAAAGCTGTCCTTTTCTTCCACATCTTTCTGATTCTAAAACACAAACATCTGAAGCACATTCTTGTCTGTGAGCTTTCCCCTCCTGATGACCGCAGACGGATGCGCAGACGGACGCGCAGACAGACGCGCAGACAGACGCGCAGACGGATCCGTAGATGGACACAGTAAATTCACATTCATGCCTGCAGATTTTGTGTTCCCTCATGTGTCCAGAACTGGAGGACCGTGGTCGTCCATGTTTTCTAACCAAGTCTCTTATTGGCTAAACACACCTGATCCAGGTAAAAAACAGCAGAATGCCAGCCCTCTAGACCTGGACTATGACAGCCGTGATAGTGCGTGGCGTGTGCGTGACTTAAACATGACTTGCGTGTGGCGTGTGCGTGACTTAAACATGACTTGTGTGTGGCGTGTTATACAACTACGGTGCCCAGAATGCCTGTAAATGTTAATATTCTTCAGTTATAAAAGCCACAGAGTTCAGTCTCCTTTTCTGCTAAAAGCTCACAGGACGGCAATGCCACAAGTCCTTCAAAATAAAAGCTTTTGGCTAAAGTTTTGGTGTCAGAAAAAAGGTTCAATTCCTGTTTCTTGGTGCATCGAAACATGTCAAGAATTTGGAGGGAGAAAACAATCTAAGCCTGTTGTTTCTCTTCCTGCTGGGTGTTCAGAGAGGGGAGGGCAGCTCTGTGTTCTGGACCCCCATCAGGAGTCCTGCATGTCCGCTTAGACATAATTCAATTCCAGACCACTAAGTGGAGCTGCATTCTGCCCCCCTCCCTCCCACATTTATCTTTATTCACCCAGGAACACGAGTGCAGCTAATTCAGAAATCGATATCTTGGCGTGTGCTGCCTCCGCCGCTCACATTTGGCTCCAGTGCTGCTGGGCTCTCTGCCATCAGTCTGTCCTTTCTCACTTAGGAAATGATGCTTTTAAAAATTCCATCTACTTAAATATCTCCGCCTTGCTCTGCGGTTTCATAACGCTCTCCTTCTGCCGCTCTTCAGAGCCTTCTAAGTCCGTTTGGTGAAAAAGAAGACGAGCGTGAACGTTGATTATTGATAATAATTTAAAAAAAACCCGGCCGAAATGACACGCCCACATAACAGTTTCAGGGTTTGGAAATAAACTTTGGTGTTTTAATGAATCAACTGGTTTAATGAGACTAAAGGTCCTCATCGTCTAAGCCTTCCGTCCCAAACCCTGCAGTTCCTTGGGTGACATTGATAAAAAGCAGAGCGTCATCTGCATAGACGGGAATCAAAATAATGTTCTACAAAGGAAATTCGTACAGAAAAATGACGCAATTGATGACAAATTCAAAAACAAGAACCTTGGGTCACTTGCAAGGGAACCCTGGGCTGAATCCCCATTTGAATTTTAGTAGACATGCACAAAAAAATTGCTAATTTATCGTAATCGTGATATCAAGCTGTGCAATGCGTATATCGCAAAAGATGGCGAAAACGCCAATAAATGGTAACCCTAAATGTCCTAAAACAATCTTATGGCAGCTTGAAGTATTTAACAAATCAATTAAATCCCTTTATGCAATTGACTAATCGGATGGACCCCTTTTCATCGTTGACCAATCAGATGAGCCCTTTCATGTTAGATGTTCACCTATGTAGATGAGGGTCATTTGGAGCGTGTTTTAAGGTATCTCCACTCTTGTTTGAATTAAACTGTTGCAGTGAAACGGAAATAATGTATTTAGTTGTTTTGCTTTTTGTTCATGCATCACTAGTTATATCGTCGTCGCAATATTGATCACTAATATCTGGAATCTCAAGCTTCCCTCATATTGTGCAGCCCTAAATTTTATGCAGTCCAAAAACAGATAAAGTTGGCTTCCTGTTGGTTTGGACTGAAGCCTGAAACCAAAGTAAATGAAGGTGAGAGGCCTTTCATCACTTCCTGCCTCTTTAAAACAAACTCTGTGGAACTGTCTAAAAGTGAAAACACCCAAAATTCCGAGGCAGAACATCTGACAAGGGATCTTCTGCACTACAGAGCGATCCATGTCTACTTTTGGACGGTCGCAGCTGGAATGTTTCCTGAAGACAGGATCTTCACAAATTAGCTTTGGAAGGACAAGTCACAGATTAGCCTTCAGAGGTTGACATAGCCCAGAAATTTGCACTGGCCCACAGGGCCAGTAGCTTTTGAAACTTACTGGCCCTGCCTGAAAGTTACTGGCCCGACACCGCGCATAGCGGGACCCGCCGCTCCGCAGGTGCTTGCAACTTTAGGGGGGTCCGGGGGCATGCCCCCCCGGAAACTTTTAATATGGTGCAATTTGGTGCATTCTGGTGACATCACTTATTTCTACACTTTTCAATGACTGAAAATAGACCATATCAAACTTAAATCTGCTCTAGTCTGTTTCAGATGTTTTGAAGAGAGCACTGCAGTGTAGTAGGTAACACTAGTTCAGAAGTTTTCATGGTGCTTCTAACGGCAAATATCGCAATAAATCATAAACCTTAAATGTGTTAAAACAATCTAATGGCAGCTTGAACCATTTAACGAATCAAATAAATCCCTTAACCAATCAGATGGAGCCCTGTTATGTTAGATGTTTGTAACCTATGTCAACGTGGGTCATTTGGAGTATAATTTTTAAACTGGGAATGGTTATTTGGTTATTTTGCTGTTTGTTTATATACCGCAAATTATATCGTTATCACAATTTTAATCTCTGATATCGCATATCGCGAGTTTTCCTCATATTGTGCAGGTCTAACTGAGATCTTTCAGCTAACTAGAAATACTTACTGCTTACAGTGTTGTAAAGAAAATTAAGTAGTTTAACATTCTACTGCATTTGAGTCTGAGATTCAGGTATTTGGAGTTGCCTTTGATTCTTTGACATTCAGCTTAAAGCTTAGTGGATACAGTTTCATCTTCAATGCATTCATTAAATATCTTGCTGTCCATAGTACTAATTCCACCCACTACTCCATCTAACATATTCCTATCTATTCCTGCCATGTCTTCCACATCTCTGACATGCTTCAGTCTCTCTTCAGTGACGGTGTCGGATTTATAATCAAATGTAATAATAACCCACTGGCTTGTGCCTTCGTTGTTGCTGTTTAACATTGTTTTGTATTGAATTGTTACATTCAATAAAGTTTGAAAAAAAAAAGTAGTGAGCGCGTGCCGCGTGGTGCTCGGCAGTGAAAGCCGCGGGCGCGCAGGCGGGAGAGAAGGAGAAGTGATCAAAGGTTTCCCATAGAAACCCTTGAAATCTGAACACAGGACTAGCAGAAAAACTAAATTTTGAAGACGAGGTAAATCTACACGTTTTCGCAAAATTTACTTTATTGAAAAAGGTGAAGAATATATAAACCGTTAGATATTTTAGTGGCCCGAGCGGACAAGTGAAAAGTAAAGTCTTGTGGTCCATACTGCTCGAAAAACAGGACCGGGCCAGCGGACAAATGGCTATGTCGAGCCCTGGCCTTTCACCAAAACTTTAGAATATCGATCCTAAAGGTTCCAAAGAAAAACCAGTGCAGAAAAACCGGTTCAAAAAGCAGATCTATTCCCCCAAAATGCTGCGTAAATCTATCTTTTGGAATGACGTGAAATGACCCACTTCCTGTAGGAAAACCAATCAAGTTTGAGCTTTATATGCAGGTCTGCAAGAGAGATGGAATTACCCACAATGCACTTGATTCATTCATCAGCTTTAGCATCACGTCCGCTTTGAACCGTCTAAACATCGGGAGCTGCTCTTTCTCTGAATGATGGGGATCTCATGTAAACCTCGCGTTCAGTCTGGATGTTTCCGTTTCTGACTCCTGCTTGAATGGATTCATGGAATAAAAGTGTCGTTACATTTTTAACTTCCTGCGTTCATCATTTGTCATTCATAAACTCAAAAGCAGCAGCTTCATGAAAATTGTCCTCTGCTGCTTCCCGTAGCTCCTTTTCACTGAAACCTTCAGGTTTACGGAGCGGAACTGAAAATCTGCTCCATCCACCTAAAGAGCAGAATTCCCACTAAACCTTCCAGGAAACATTTCTGCTGAAGGATGGCCGGCTTTGGTTGTGGGGAGACGGCGGGCGGGCGGGTTCAGCTGGTGTCACTCCTCCTAACGGGGCCTAAACTTAGCCCCCGCCGGGGTATTCCTCTGTTTCTATTTCTGCAGGAACGTTCTGGAAACGGCAGCTGGGTGCAAAATGGCCGTGGGACTCCCCGGATGAGCCGGCGGGCGGGCAGGCGTGAGTCACGCTGGTGTTTTGCTCCGTGTTCTGGGAAGCCACAGGAAACTCCCCGTTTCCTTTCACTTGTTCGGAGCGACTGGCGTTAAACTCCGTCAGCAGTAAATGACTTACAGCCTGACGCGGGTCCAGCGGCGCCGAGCGGCGCTTTCTTTCCATTTAGACGTCCTTCGTCACCTCTACGTCTTTTTTCTGAGCTTTTATCCCTTTCTGTTTTTTTTTTTCAGGTTGTACCCAAAAAAAAAGCGCCAAACTTTTCAGCCTCATGATTTTTGAAGTCCATTTCTATCAAAGTTGACGATGTTTTTGAATGAAACTCAGCAGAAATGTCAGCTTCTTTTCTGTTTCTCAGCATTTCTTGGATAAATTTGAATTATTTTGTATCGTTTGTAACGATTCTTTATGTTCAGGAGGAAACGGAACAAAACTAAAGCGGGGGGGGGGGGGGTACATGTGGGGGTTGTTACTGAGATTTGAGACAAAGAAAGAAGCAGATGTAGGAAAAATAGGCAGAGCGAGGAGGGGGGGGGCTATAAGGTGGCTTTAACACTAACCATAACCAGATGGGGGGGTGAGGCAGAGCCGCAGTGGAAAGAAACCCAGCAGCGTGAAGAAAACAGAACTCTGAGGGCGGGAGGAAGATTTGTGGGACTGGAGAGGAGGAGGAGGGAGGAAGGGGTGAGGAATTTTTTCCTACTCTGAAAGCCCCCCCCCCCCCCCTTTCTTCTTGGGCGGGAGCTGCAGTGTTTCTGTAGCGGGTGGGATGGAGGGAGAAGCAAAGTTCCACCACAGCGATGGCCTCCATTTTCAGAGCTTTTCTCCTTCACCTCCAAAGACGCAGCTTTGGTCAGGGAGGGGGTCACATGACCAGCCGCACGCCTCCTCTTAGCTCAGAAATGCTGCAGAGGAGTTTCCTCCCAAAGACTTCTCCTTTCAGAACTTTCTTCACATTCTTCTGGGCGTCTCTTTTGGCCCCGCCCTCTGATCTTTAGGAAACTGCAGTAAAATGACTCACTTTGGCCAAAATATGCTTGCGGTTAGCGAGAACGCTGCTTCCTGCGTCCAAACTACGCTTCGTCTGTGGCTGAGGTCATCAAAGGTCGACCCGTTTGGACCTTTGCTTCTTTCCTGGTTCTGGATATTTTAGGAGGATCAAAAAAAAAAGGATTTTTTCTTAAACGGCGACTGTCAGGCAGAAGAAACACCAACTGCAGCTAAAGTGACGTTTACCTGAAGAACAGGACGGAACGGAACAGAATAGACTAAAACAGAACAGAACAGAACAGAATGCTTTGCTGTCATCAAACAAGAACCAACAAAATAAATGAACTTTTGAACATTTAATGGGGGGGGGGGGGGTCGCTAACAACAACAATGGCGATCATCCTGCAGCTCGTTGTTTTGGATTTTGGTATTCCATATAAAAAATGATTTCATGGTGGGAGAAGACGGAAAAATGGTTGGATTCAGTCCACCCTAATGGAAATTTGTGTTTTTGGGTCAGAATTTTTTACTTTTGTTTCTGCAGTGACAGAACAACATCATGTTAACCTCAGCCCTCATTAGTTTTTGCTAACAGCACATCGGTTCTGTTGCCTGGTCCCTGAATGGCGCCGTGGCGCCTCTGCAAACGGGCCGAGTGTTCTGTGTCAGAGAGCAGAACCAGAACTGGTCCAGCAGCCACAAAGTTCATCATTCATCATTTGGATAAAAATTTTGTATTTATCGAAAACTGATAAAAAATCTAATTTGAACGACTAGACGTCGTATATTTTTAACCCACAATGCACAGCTGTAGCAGCAGCTGGACGAGCGTCAAGGCAAGGCAAGTTTATGTGTATAGCACAATTCGTACACAAAGTAATTCAAGGTGCTTCACAAAACAGAAAAATGCATTAAAATCACAATACATCATAGAAATAATCAACGTAAACTTTAAAAGAAAAGGAAAAAAAGATTTAAAAAGAAAGGAAGGAAAGAAAAGTGCAGATAGGACCTTTCAGTCATATACACGGTTAAACAGAAATGTTTTAGGTCTAGATCTGAACATGAACACAGAAGAGGCCTGTCTTACGCCTTCAGGGAGGCTGTTCCAGATTTTAGCTGCAGAATATTGAAACGCTGATTCCCCTTGTTTAGTTCTGACTCTGGGAATCAACAGGAGGCCGGTCCCTGAGGTCCTCAGAGTACGAGATGGTTCATATGGCACTAACATGTCAGAGATGGACTTTGGTGCTCGGCCATGGAGAGACTTGGACACAAGCAGAGCTGCTTTGAAGTCTATTCTTTGAGGTACAGGGAGCCGTGCAGAGACCTGAGCACAGGGCTAATGTGATCATACTTCCTGGTTCTGGTCAGGACTCCAGCAGCAGCATTCTGGATGTACTGAAGCTGTTTTACAGCTCGTTTGGACAGGCCGGTGAGCAGGCCGTTACAGTAGTCTAACCTACTGGAGACAAATGCATGAATAAGTATCTCCAGGTCTGGTTTTGACATTATGTTTTTGATTTTGGCAATGTTTTTCAGATGGTAAAATGCCGCTGATGTTACTGACTTGATATGGCTGTTAAAGTTCAGGTCAGAGTCCATGATTACCCCTAGATTTCTGACTTGAGTTGAGGGTTTAAGAGACAGAGAATAAAGGTAGCTGCTGACAATTTCTCTTTGTTTCTGTGGGCCAAAAATAATAACTTCGGTCTTGTCTGAGTTTAGCTGTAGAAACAGTCAACAGTCAACAGTCGAACGGGGAACCGGAAAACTCCAGAAGCCATATCACCAAACGGATGATCCACCAAACACCTGGGAGGGTTTCAACCGTTCCTTCCATCTGAAGGACAGCCGTGTGTGTGTGGTGGGGGGTCCTTACTGGTGTAGAAGGTGCTGGGGGGCTGCTGTCCGTCCACCGTGATGTCCAGAAGACTCTTGACCTGGTGGTCATGTCTCAGGAACAGAGCCAAACCCAGGATCACGCCTCCAGCGAGCTGCAAGAACAAGACGGACGGTTACGTCTGCATTTAGGGGAACGAGGACGTCCTGGTGTTTAGAAAGCCTCAAAGCTGAGAAAATGCAGGTATTCTGCCGGCTGATGAGAGCCGTGGGTGCTACCGTATCACAACCTCAGGACAAACACACAACGATGTTGTGTAGTGGAGTTAGTGAGGCGTTTTTGTGCTGTAGTTCTACTGAAGCTTCATGAAAGACGGCAGCAGAAAAATGCTCAAAAACTTTGCAGAAAGTCAGAAAACGTTTTTCCAAATAGTAAATCGAGTACCATCAGATAAATGTCAGATGCCACATAAATGTGTTTGAATGCGTTTTCTTTTTTTTAAACCATCAACGTTTTCATCTTCAGAACTCAGAGGACTCAGAAATCGTCGCTCATATCGATTAGATTTTCATTATGAAAGCTGAGAAAAACAAATCCTTTGCTTTATAATCCAGAGCACTAGATAATCCAGTTTATATTATTTTTTTGTAGTTTGGGATTAGGGCGGGAACTCGGACATAGCCAAAGTCTTTCATGTATCGGAATCGAGCTGTGGAATAAAAGCCTGGACCAAGATTCACCCCATCTGCCCCACTTTGACATTTTCCAGCTGTAGGAGGGGGACATGCGCTGGAAGAGTCCATGAGAGCTCTGAAAACCAAGCGCTGCCTGATAAAAGCAGGTTAGAAGACCGTCAGACGGGGGCCGTCCCTTTAAGAACCCAGGAATGAAACAAAAGTGTTCCAAAAACCTCAAGAGACTGAACGGGGGCAGAAAAAAAGCTTTGTTTTCCTGTTTTTAAAGTTAAATTCATCGGTTTTTGTAAAAAGATTCAGGAAAAGTTTCCTCTGAACTGTGACTCTGTTAAGATCACAGATGAATCACGAGAAACTGATTCATCACTGAACACAAGGACTTCACAAACTAAAGTTCTGAGGAAGCACTGAGCACCCAGCCCCCCCCCGTCCAGTTGGTGACCGCGGTTCATTCCAGAGCCACAGCAAGCCGCTGCCTAGCAACCAGATAAACAGCAGCGCTGGCGACAGAGTTCATCCGCCGTAACTTCACGTCAGGCTGCCGCGGGGAAAAGAGCCCAGCAGGCAGGAAGCGGAGCTCAAACGCCGCCGCGGCTGCTGCGGGGACATCGGAACGCCGGTACGGCGGCCGTCAGTAACCTCCAAACCACAACCGTGGAACCAGGAGCGGTTCTGCAGGAATCAACCACAGAACACGAGCCGATATGCAACAAGCCTCTGAAGCTGAAACAACAGATCGATGATGTGGGAAAGGAGCTCTGGCCCCCCCCCAGAGACAAACATGTCCCCCCGCCTTAGAGCTGAGACGGACCGGTTCAGGTTCCCGGTTCAATGCCGCATTCTCCGTCTGATCTTAAAGCAGCGTCGACACCAACAGGTGTGAAGCACTAAAACATCCTGCGACGACGATCGGTTTGCAGGAAACTAGCTGCATTTGTGAAAGGGGCCACTCTCGGGGCAACGGGGGCTGCCCCCCAGGACAGAAAAAAGAAAGGGCTTCCTTCTTTAGCACAACCAGTTAAAGAGAATCCAGACAGAAGCCTTAAACAGAAACAGTTCATTTAAAATTCCAGAAAGCTGTCGGTTCTGGGCTGGGGGGCCCTCCCAGCAACAGCCTATTGCCCGATTGGTCCAAAAATCTAAAAGGGGGCGGGGTAAAACTGACCAAAGTGAAACACAGTGGTCTGCTGATGTTCAGGGAGTTTCTATAATTTCACCATAAACTGGTTTCCTCACTAAAGATACAGATAACTGGAAGAAAGCGGATCATTTAGACTTTCCAAACCCGATGTTTTGGTCCGTTATGCGGTTTATCTCAGCTTCAAACTTCCTGTTTCTATGGTAACACCTGGTTCTTGGTGGAGCGGGCGGCACAGACGGTCTCGGCATTAGCTTCACTGGAGCTGTGAAGGGCGGACGTGGTTAGAAACTGCAGCTTGGTCAAATTCTTTCCAGATATGTCAAGATACCGTGGAGGGGTTGCCATGGTTACGGGTTTGTTTGGTTCAGAGTAAAAACTGTTCAGACACTTTTAACGATCTGCACCTGGATGCAAAACAGGAAGCTCAGTTCTGTTTAGATGTGTGAAGATCATGTGGGGCAGATTTTCTATTTTTTATATTATATTTTTGGAAAAAATAAGTAAGAAAAAGTAAGACGAACAGCTGATGAACACAAAGCTTTTTTTTAGATGTGAACAGAACAGAACAGCGAAGAAGGAACTTCCTATGAACATTAAGGTCTTGACATGATGGCGTAGCACCAACAGGTGGGTTTAGTTTCTCATGTATGCGCCATGGCACGGGGGGGGGGGGGGGCGGCAAAAGTGCTTCAGTAGACATTTCCAACCGCCGCTAACTGGAAAGAGCTGGCAGACAGGATCACAAATCTGAGGAAACCCACAAGTCAGTGGCAATGGTTCATCCAAAGACCATCAGGACAATAACCAAGTCATCCGGTGGTATTCAACCAACACACAAATACAAATAAACAAGTCCTACAGCAGCGACGAGTTTACATCTGTCTGAATATCATCGGGTTTCTTGACTAAGACGACTATTTAATGCGTCTTTAGAACCGGGAATTCCTCTGGAATTAGCAGGAATGCCACAAACAACCAGTACAGAAAGACTACAGGAAGAAGAAAGCCTCTGGTCTTGCTCTCGACCTCCTCGACTCAAGTCTGTAAGAGGTCATAAGATGGCAGTACTCTCAAGGCCTTAACGACTAGAATGTGATGTGAAGACACCGGGCACGGCCACACCACCTGTACGTACTATAAGTTCAAATTCCAATGCCATCCTACCAATACTTGACGATACATTTAGTATTAACAGCATGACAATCGTGTGTTTCATTTCCATGACGCCCCTTGAGGTGGTATTGCACGAGTCCAAGGATCTAGTTAGGCGTCAACTCCGTAGCCACTCCTTTTTTGCCAGGAAAAGCCATGATAAATGATGTGGGTGGAGCTTTGGTTGGCTAAACATGCACCAGTCACACTGGTCCAAATGAATCAATGTTTCTGAGAGTTCGTCCACAAATGCTTAGTGTCAATGTAGATTTTCTTACTAGTTTGCGTGGATGAAGATTTGGGTGATCCCAAAACAAGTCTGGCCTCACATTCCAGCTTAAACTGTTTGTTTAAATAAAAGATGCTAAATCAGGTTCATTCAGGTTCACTGAAACAAAAGCAAAACCCCGAGACCGAGGCTACCTTAAAAACGCCGCTAGGTAAAGAGAACATTGTTCTGACAGTCTACGCTCCAGCAGCAGATAGTAAGAACTGGAGAAAGTCATTACTTGGGTTGGTCAAACATTTTGGTGTGTTACACATCAGCTTCCCCAACAGAGTCTATTTCTCATGCAGAGGGTCGGAATGCTGGACATGCCTGGGGGAAGGGGGGGGGGCATTAACCATATAAGAGAACTGGACTAGGCGACCCCTCCCCCCCACGTTCCAAATAGATCAAATAAACAGCTATTATTCAGTCATTGTATTGGTCAGAAGAACCATTCTTTCTGTAATCCTTTTATTAACATGTATTTGACAATTCTCTATTTTTTTCCATTATATTTTCTCTTTTTTATTATTATTATTATTTTACTTCAATATTCAAGTTATAAACTGAAAAAGGGGCGTGTCTATCCAACCACCTTACTCCTGATTGGCAGCAGTAGTTACCATAGCAACATCCACTCGGACCGTTTACTGCTTACCAACGTCGTCATCAAGAGTAAAGCCTTTTTTATTGGTGACATCACACTCGCTCAGTCCAGTTCTCTCATACAGTCCATGGGTACAATAGCCTCTACCCACCCCCCCCCCACCCCCTCCCACAGCCACTTAAATCCATCATGAACTCGTGTTGCCTTCAGGTGCCCGTGGAGCTCTGACTTCATGCAAGCTCCTCTGACTTCATTCGAAGACTCTGGACGAAGATGCTGACTTCATAAAATCTTTTTTCAAGGGAAAAACAACAAATAATGACGGAGGAAAGCAGCAAGAAACTCCCAGATCATCTGGGTCGGTTTACACGGTTTCTGCAGCTAGCAGCTGTAGTTAAGGTGGTATTGAATGTTCCTACTGTGGTCAGAGGCTGAGAAAGCTATTTGGGGACATGACATCTGCTTTTATTTGGAAACATTTAAAATAAAAGGAGAAGTGATGCTCTAAAAATGCCGGTTCCCTTCAGAACCTTTGAAGATTTTATTGTAGCTTCACAAAATAATCCAATAAAAACCATTTGACACATCAGAACTCTTATGTTTAACGTCTGTGGAAAACTGTGTTTCATGTGAAACCAGGAGCACCGATTGTTGAAAATAGAAAGGGTGGAATGGGCGGGGCTACAAAGGTGAACAAATCCAAAAAGCGTCATTGTTTAAAAAAATAAGCAGACAAAATGATATGATTGTTTGGAAACAAATTTGTTAAAAACAGACCAGCAGTGAGCAGCGATGTTCCCAAAGCCGTCCGAAGAGCGAAGCTCGACATTCTCCAGACACAAAACAATCATTTACGACGCCATGATCAAGAACCTGCGAGCGCCACTGTAATTATCTGCATTAGACCGTCCCCGTGGAAAGGTGGCGGTCTCTGAAAGCGTTCCCCCCGCTTTGCTGAAAACTCTGAAAACAGAGTCGGTGAGGAGTCTGTTGCCACGGAGACCAGAGCTTTAAATAAACAAGCCCTGGAAACTCGGAGGAGATCCCATAAACTTCAGAAAGCTGCAGCAGCTCCAGCCTCTGCACCAGGAGGAAGCAGACTGTGAAAGTGAAGAGATTACAGAAACCACTACTGTCAGGGGGCATTAATCGTCTCTTTGTGCCTATTGATTTGGTTGTACTGTATGTGCAAACTCCATAAATAAATAAACCTGATCAACCACAAAAATTCAACTAGCTCCATCTACAAACAAATCAGACATTCTTTCCACTACCGAAACTACTCAACCGTTAACGTAATTCCCGCTGACGCCGGCACCGCCATGCATGAAAAGTCGCATTTCTCCGTGTCAGGCAGTTCTGATCAATTGTGTAAACCAACGAGGACTTATGGACCGTCAAAGAAGCGCGTGTAATTTAGGCGTCGCCGGCGACATCTTGAGATTTCTGACACACCGCGAACGCCGGCGTCTGGACCATGGTCCGTACCTGAGAACTGGAACGAGTGAGTGCCGCGTCATCCGTAGAAAACGCTTTACTTCCAGTCAATTCAGTCACCATTTCTTTCCTGACACAAACACCGCCACGTCGGAGCCAGACGCCGTCAGTAAGCAGCGATTGTCCCGGTTTCTCACCAATCAGGAGTGAGGCTGTTGGAAGGCCACACCCCTACGACTTCAGTCAGGAAATCAGTCAAAGAAAACGCTGGATGTGGGGGCCAGCAGGCTCCACCTCCTTTCATTGAGGCATCTGATTGGCCAGTTTATAACTTTAATAACTTGAACTACAGGAGAATATCATGAACGGTTCTTCTGACCAATAGAATGACAGAGTACCAGCTGTCTATTTCCCTATAGACTTCTTTGGGATTTTGGCTTCTTAGAGCTACTTCCTGATTGGAATGCTGGGGGGGGGGGGTCACTCAGTCCAAGTGTCATACATATTCAATGCTATGGACAGAAGGACGGTCTCCAGACAGAAAAGGACCCAGGAGTACAGCGAGGTTCCACTGAGCAGTCCGGTCTAGAGTGGTCCGGGTTATTCAGGTGAGCCTTTCCGCTCAACGTCGTCTGAGAGAAGATGGCGCACGGCGAAGACGAATACAGCAGCTTCCTTCTGTCGTGATGACCTTCAGCCTATCAACGGGTTTCAACAGCGGCTCCGCCCTAATTGGTCAGATGGTCAACCAACGGGGGCCAAAAAATAAATAAATGGTACAGCTCAGTCTGGCTTAAAGGGTCCATTTTCTAATAGAAACACTCAAAAGTGGACCGGACCGGACCGGACCGCTCAGTGGACACAAGGCAAGAGCGACAACAACTTGATTCTTTAATTTTAGGTGTTGAAAACAGAAATCCAGAGTGAATTGTTCATCTAAATGGAACCGACTGTGACTCAGAGCTCCATGAATCTCTGTTGTATAGAACTCTTTTTGATATTATTGACGCGGCTCGTTTTGAGGCGTAAACCTTTGTGTGGCATTTCAGCAATCCGCCTTAAATGTAAGCCCTTTAAAGGTGGATCTGGTGGTTTGGAAGATGAATGGAGCTTTTAGTGCAGACAGCAGGGTGGTGTAGGGGGGGTGGGTGGCGCAGTGCCACACCCCTTATGACCACACGTGAGTTACTCTGGGGCTTCTGAAACAGCGGCTGTGGAGGAGTGTCCTCTGTGCTCCATTCCTGCCCGTTAACCGGAATCCTGTCACGGTTGGTAGAATTGGACCAAACAACAAAACCTTGTCCTAAAATGACAACGAAGCCCATCATTGGTTTCCCTGTTTGCTCGCTTGAGCGATGAGTTAAAATCCTTAAATAGAACTGGGATTATTTCATAAATGTGGCTTTTATTCTGATTTTTCCAAGAATTAAACTTTTCCACTTGTTTTCCTGAAGCTCCCAGCAGCGGGAAAGAGAGGGAGGCTGCCCTCACATGTTTCCATGATCCGTTTAGCAAACACAGACAGAGCTTTGCCCCACCGCTGGAAACCACCAACAAGACGCACGCGCGTGCGCACGCACGCCCGCCCGCGCGCGCGCTGGGGCGGAGGATGTAAGACAAACAAAAGGAATTCTCCGAAACTAGCGGTCACCTCAAAGCATCCCCGTTACTTCCATCCTAGCCCCCGCTCTCAAGAGGGGACTAACCAACGCGGCGGAGGGAGGTGCGCCCCAAAGCTAGCATGATCCCAAATGAGAATCTCGTGTTTGCTCCTTTTTTTTTTCTAAATTAGATTATGTTCGGTAAGGTTAGTTAAATCAAATGAGAATGAGGTGTTCGGATTCCCACAGCGGGAAAAGCGGGACAACCGCGAGCAGAGAGAGGCCTGCTGGCGCCAAACGTGGGTGATTTATCGGTCATCCATAACGGAGCCCGAAAACGGGCGAGGAGACGGCGGGACGGTGAGCGCACCGCGACGGAGGAGACGCGGGGACGGCGGGCTGCTCACCCAGAAGATGAAGTTGCAGAAGAAGAGCGTGTACTTGATGCATCTGGTGCAACCGTCGACTCCCATGGTGGTCCGGGTTAAAGCTGGCCAAAGGACGGACTAACGGCGCGAAGAGGCGGCTGACGAGGCTGAGAACAAATGATAATCCCGACTCCAGAGCGTGGAAACAGGCGACACCCTGCTCCTCCCCCCTCCCTGCCCTTTGCTTTAGGCCCGCCCACAGATCCCGCCAGCCACGCCCACCTGCGACGTGTTGGATTTAAAACACCCACCTACCAATGAAAGACAGTAAAACACTTATTTAGTTGTTAGATAACCGATTAAAGACCCTTGCACAACTGAATGAAATAAAAAAAAAAAAGCCAAACATAAACATAATGTTTGGTAACATATACGTTTATTTTTAGTTTAAAGTTGGACTTGTAACACAGGCGTCTGTTGGAAAGTGTTCTTGGTTTTTTGAACCAGGGTTTAGTGGTTTTTTGAGGAACTGCAGTATTTGATTCTAATGTTTTTTTTAATCCAAGATAAAGTTTCTTAATTCAGGTGAAGAAATGAAATCAAACAATTACCATAACTCCATGATACCACCAACAATAACAATAGTACACACGTAAAACATGAACAATGATGAGAAACATGATAAAAACCAAATTAATTTAAAGTCAAATCACCAAAAACAAATCAACTACTAGCAGACGCCGGATGGAAAGGGAGCCAGGCTTCTAGCAGCTTCACGGTGTGGATGGAAAGAGGAACGGAGGAGCAAAGATCCTGAAGGAGGAGTTCATTAAGAATGTTCTGGAGGTTAGGAGAGTCAAGCAGGACGAGGAGTCTGAAGCTGGAGGTTGGAGATGTGATGAGGAATGGTGTCAGAGATGGGATGTGAGCTGGAGAAGGAGAAGCTCTGGAGGGAGACGGAGGAGGAGATCCGGGGGAGAGAGTGGTGAGTGGGACAGACATGTGATGATGGAGAAGTTTGGTGATCAGGACAGGAATGCAGACATGGCGGGGGAGTTTGCTAAAAGAACGGGGATGGCAGTGGTGAAGACATTTTTCCAGAGAAGACAGGAGGACAGCGAGTCGTGTTGAAGTGGAGGGAGGAGAGCACATCTAAGAAGACGCCGGGAAGTAAAGTAGATCAGAAATGGCAAAGATGTGGTTGAGAAATATATGGGAAGAAAGCTAAAGATGGTGGTGTGAGGATGACCCTGTTGGTAAAGAAGATGAAGAGGAGCAAGAGGTGGAAGTTGAAGAAGGAAGTGCGCCGTGGCTTTGAGGGAGGAGTTGAAACTCGTTGACAGGTTTCACAAGAGGGATGGACAGAACAGAGGAGAACTTTGACGAGCGGGTGAATGAGGAGATGTTGGAGAGCAGAATAAAAGAAGAGGAGGAAAAAGCAAAGATCAGTAAGGATGAAGAAGAGGAGGAAGAGTGGGAAGTCAGTTGGTTCTCACAACGTCCCCGTGAAAGTGTGGAAGACTTTAGTTGGTGAAAGGATGCTGAGGCTGGAGCTACCAGGAAAGCGGTCTAGAGGAAGACCGAAGAGGAGGTAAATGGATGGAGTTAAGGAGGACATGAGGATGGATGGTGGGCGCCAGGAGGGTGTGGAGGGTAAAGATTGACGTGGAGGATTCGCTGAAGGGAGGAGCCAAAAGGCAAAAAATGATATGAAATCTTTAAAACTTAATTGTTTGCATAAAACACTTTTAGCTCTTGGTGTTTAGATCTGAAAAGCAAACATTTTTGCCAAAACTTGACCCCATTGTTTTAAATATATAAACCTAATATCAACATTTCAAAAAGAACACATGTTGATCCTGAAGCTACAGTATCAAACTCCACCCATTTTTCAATGGCCGGTGGGTTTAAGCCTTTATTCAAACCAAGAAGAACATTAGTGTGTGAGTGAATCCTTTCAGGATGGAGCCACAGACGGTCCTCATTCTCTCAGGGGTTTGCCGAGTTGGTTCAGAGCTTCTTCTACGATGTCCAGCTCGTGCCGGATGTCCTTCACCATGCTGTTGATGTTGTGGGTGTCTGTCAGAACGTCCACACTCTGAGTGTAAGGGTTGTAATGCACCGTAAAAGGACGATGAAGTGTCTTTGCAAACTCCCTGCAGGCAAAGCACAGGAATGTATACGTCCACATAAACATATTTCAGGGGTAAACCCCAACTCTATATCAGCGTAATGTTGGGGGTTCTAAAGAGAAAAGGTAGCTTTAGCCAAACATGGTCATAATAGATGGTGTATGCTTCTATAGCACCTTCGTTTAAGACCAAAAGCATGTTCTATTCACCCATACACACACACATTCACACACTGATGCATCCAGCAGATGAATTTGAACTTTTTGTGGTTCAGACAGATGGTTCAGAGAGCAAAAGACATCATTTTAACACATAAAGAGGTCCTGTCCAGGCCGGCGTTTTATTGTACCAGCAAGGAAAACAATCAGATCTAAACATTTGTCATTCTTCTTTCAATGCTAGAAAACTTGGAAACCAGAGTAATTACACTCGATGGTAGAACGTACCTGTCTTTTTTTGATAAAAACCTTTATTGATTTATTTTCCAATTGTTATTTATTGTTTATTTTGTACCGTGTTTGTTGCTACGGTCATGTCTTCTTTTACCTGTTCCATATTGGACAACTGATCTAACTGAATTGGTCTTGAGGGGCTAATAAAGTTATATCATCTATTTATCACCAACCTTTTACCACCAGGAGCAATGTGGGGTTCCGTGTAAAGGACACGCCCACAGATGTGCATCTAGCATCGACTCCATCCAGTATTACTGTCTTGGATTCCCTGACAGGGCCCCAGGCAGCCTAGCTGTCCATCTCAGTCTCTTAAGTTTAAGCCTTTTTGGGATAATCATTCTATATGCAGATGACGGTCTGTTCTATCATTTCCAGCTGACTAACTTGTTTCAACTGACGGATTCATAAACCACTGGTAGATACTCAACATTGTCATGTTCTTACAGATCCAGGCATCACATGAGGATTTCCACTGAATTAAAATGGCTTCAGAAGTCTTAAGTGGACCTGTGGCTCCACCTCAACTCATTCCTTCAACTCAGAGAAACATTGTCTGATCTTCACACAAGAAGCATTTCAGTTGAGTGATCTGGTGAAACCCCAGAGAGAAACCCTTTCTGTCCTCTTTTGTCTTCTACATCTGCAAATGCTCCAGTGTTTTCTGAAAGCTTTCACTTACCTCATTTTGTTCTTGGCTTCCTCAAAACTTTCAGCGACAAAGTAAGCCTCTTGAAACGTGGTGATCATGCACTCCTGGTTGCATGTGAGGATGGGGTCAAAGGGGAGGATGTTGGCTTTGCCTGACAGTGAATGCTAGAAAAGAAAATCCATTTCAAGGGCAAATTCTTGTTATTTTAAGTGCTACAGAAGGGCTCTAAAGAGCAAGGCTATTGTATGAGAACATTTGATGTGTGCTGGTCCACCTTGAGCTCACTGACAGAGGACAGCAGTCCGGCTCCGTAGGCTCGCAGCTTGCCATCTTGCTTACAAAGGCCGAACTCCACGGTGAAGAAATAACACTGGAACAGGGGTTGGAACCGGACATCAGTCACTGCAGCAGCGCTTTAAACCCTAAAGGCTTCTTCTGTTTCCTTCTTCCCATGTGCCTATTGTTCTTCTAACTATAGGAGGAAGCCCCTTTCTTTTTTGACCATCGACAGCAACCTGAGCTGATTGTGTTTCCAGATTTATCAAGGCCAAACACCGCCGTAAACCTGCCTGTCAACCTTTGTAACAACCTAAAGGTAATTCTACTCAAATGTGCGGTGCGGACACGTCTCACCGTGGCCAGCTTTTTAACGGCATCATCCGAGGCACCGAGAGATGCCAGACCGATCTCCTGAGAGAACTGAGCGAAGCTGGGCTCCGCCAGCAGAGGAACGTGACCCAGCAGCTCGTGGCACGTGTCCCTGCGCTCACACAGAGGAGGATGGCTTCGTGATCGTCAGGGAGGGATGTGGCGCTTGTATGAGTGGTGCATACTCACGGTTCAGGTGTGTACAAAGGCTCTGAGCTGTGGCGGACGTACTGGGTGCAGTGAAACACTCTGAAGGCCAGACCGGCCAGGAAGTCCCGGGGGGACAGGTACCCCGCAACCGGCCGGATGGTGAACCCTGACCGCCCTGCGAGACACAAGCACAGCGCGGTCTGTACTGTTCTTACCGAGCCATCAGCTTTAGTGTTAGACACGTTTTAAATTTAGTTCTGAAGGCAGTTTTTGGCTTCAACCATTACCCTTCAGGAACTTTGAGACGTCCTCCAGCTGAGGGATGTTGTCTTCACTGTAGCAGCAGTCCCTGGTCAGCAGAGGGAGGTTCTTCAGGTACTCCTTGCAGGCATGGCTGGGATACAGCTTGTGTAGCTCCCTGAAGACCACGCCCCAGGTACGCACCTCCTCTGCAGTGTAGTGGATTTTAGGAATCGGATTTCCACTAAAAAATTGAATTTCATTGAAAGAAGTAAAAGCGGATTCTTGTGAAAAGCTGGAACATCAACAAATCAGACTTCAGAGGTAATCGCATCAAAGCAGAACAACTTTAGCAGCTTCCTGGTTTCCTGGAAACTCTTCTTCCTAAAACACCTGAGCAGAGATTTTTAAAGGAAGCCTTAGAACTTGTTAAACCTGCTTTCAGCTGAAATGTGGGAGTTATTTTGTATTTATATTACTTTATGTACTAATACTTTTATTTGACTTTTTTTTATCAATTCATCTTTCATACTCATTTTTAGTGATTTGTAACCCGTCCATTAAGGTTTAATGATCATTTCTCTGGAATGTAGTCTCTGTTTTACTTTTACATATTTTATTCCTTTTCTATATTGTTTTCACACGTGTTTTTCCTTCCTTTGTTCTTCTGGGGGGGGTGGTAATGGGGTTTATCATGAACCATTAAACCCTTGACATATGCTTTAGGGCTGTGGGAGAAGAGCCACACATGGGAGACGAGGACACAGAAACTCCACATAGAAAGAACCCACCTGGGATTTGGACCAGCACCTTCTCCCTGTGAGACAATGTGCTAACCACTGCTCCACCATGCACACCCCAAGTATAAAGCCAGATTTCTATATCGTTGTGTGTTTTATTATGTTGAAGGGGGAGGGGGGGGGGGATATGATTTTTATTTGCGATGATCTTAGTTTTGTTGTTGTTTCTAAGTGAAAACATATTTTTGCTATGTGTAACACTTTGTGTTCCATGTATGAACAGTGCTTTATAAATAAAGTTTGCCTTGATTTGAAGAGATCACTGCACGAATATCAATGAGCCAAACCCCGGAGCGGTGGGCCGACTGAGGAAACGGAGCTTAAAAGGAACCAAACTGCTTCACTGCCGCCTCACGAGCTGAAACGTTCGTTTGCACCCAGGAGACGCTACGTCACTTCCAAAAAGCTGATCTTATAAAATCATAACACGTTTTCAGGTTTTGGGTTGATAAATATTTAAGTTAGTTTTTCCAGTCTCTATGTTAAGACATCCGTCTTTCATGAAACCCCATCAGTTCAGTTCAGGGGGGTATTCCAGAAAGCAGGTTATGCTAGCTCCCTCTGTAAGTTTGAGGCTAAGGAAGTTGATAACCTCAGCTTTTGGTTCCAGAAATGGAGGTATGTTTCAGGTTAGGTCAAGTTGCCATAGCAACTCATGCTCTGAACATAACCTGGTCTGGAGCAGGTTTAGTTGAAGCTTAGTTTGTTTACAGAGAGGTGAAGCAGCATGACGTGTCCATTTGAAGATGATTTAGTGGATGAAGAAGCTCAGATAATACTTTTTCCACCATGAGAGGGTGATAAGACCACATATGGATGTTGGAAAAATAAACGTTTTACTTTGATCTAACTTAATTATTTGCTTCAGTTAAGATAAATCATTTTCTGTTAAGTCAGTTTAAAAATAACATGTAGTTATCAGACAGTTATTTTACTTTCATTCAAATTAATTCAATTAAGTTGGTGTAACTTTGGTGCTGCTGTTAGATCGGCACCGCAAGGGATTGTGGGATACCATTCCCTTTGCCTGTCTGGACGGATTTGGGTTTAAGTGTGGGTTTTTGACCAAATGTGTTTAGTTGTTTAGCTTTTTTACTGTGTTTTGCCGAGTTATTAATCCTACTATGCTTATGTCTCTGCACCATGAGTGAGAGGGAGGGAGAGGATGATTTTATATAGCACCCCGTGTAACTATATAATGATAGCGATGGATAATTCCTAAATGAATTTATGCACTCTGAGCATATTGTTTTGTTCTTTTTATTGTTATACAAATGAGAATATCCGCTGGCTCAAATTTAGACATATGAGAGTTCAAGAAATATAATAAATTAAGATGGAAAAACGATTAATTGAATTGGAGTAATATGACATTTAGTTAGATAAATACGTAAATATGAGTTGTATAAACAATTATTGAGTTTTATAGACGTAAGAAATTAGGTTGAATAAAATTAACTCAATTACTTGTTACCAATAGAAGTAATTCATTTAAGTTGACAAAATTGGATAAGTTACATAAATATGCGTCACAAGGAAAATTGAAATAAGATCAGAAACTCGTGCGTTTACTTTGTTCTTTTTCTACAAGCAGAAACTCTTTCTTTTGCTGATGATGCAGCCGTGTTACTTTTTTGATGGGTTTATAATCTTCATACGCCGTCATTAAAATCTCAGACTCCGTCTCACTGAAGTATAGCGTTTTCTTTTTTCTCTCCACGCGTTTCCATGGTGACTCCGGAAATCGGCGATCTATTAAGAATGTCTTTATGTACCGTGCGTTAACCCAGGGTTACCAAGTGGAGCGTAATTACGCCAACTCATATCCGGTCTTTTGGAACCGACATACCCAGAGTAAGCAAGTTCAGGCAGATTTCAGGCAGAGTTCAGGCTTAAAGTCAGGCTAGTTTAAACATGCTTCCTGGAATACCCCCCTGGAGAGGCTTTAACCCAATTTTCTGTGATCTTCAACCGGAGAACTGCTTCTTACTGTTTGAAGGTCATGGCCACATCAGCAAAGTATTGTCTTCTTTTGCGGTAAACGCCGTCTTTAAATCCCTGCAGGGAGACAGTTGGGTCACGCCTTTCAAAGTAAAAGCATTTCAACTTTCCAACGTTCCTCCGCGGCGGCGCCTCACTTACCGGATGATCGGCGTCTAAGTCAGAGCCGTACATCAGAACCCGGTTTGCACACTGGTCCAGATCGGAAATCTTCTTGGGGAACCAGGGGACGCCGTCCGCCTCCAGAGCATCAGCCCTGTCGTCTTCAGCCAGGGGAGAGCAGCCCCCAAACGGCGTGATCTCCACGATCTGAGCATGCGTGCTCAGCAGCTGAGTCAGCTCCTTCATCTGCTCGTGCTCGCTGTCACAGTCCACGAAGACCTCAAAGTCCGAGTCTCTGCGTCTGGACTTCCGGGACTCGATATGGACCAGGTGGACGTGTTTTTCCTGATCCACCGGGATCCAGAAAGACAGAACTGTAGAGCATCACCTCAGCAGAAGCATGTGCAAAACTGACCCGGCAGCACCAACCTGGAAGAGCTTCAGAGCCTTGATCAGACCCCCCACCTCATTTTTCAGAGTGAATATGATGGTGGCAGTTCTCTTCCTGGAGCAGGCCGGCTTTCCCAGACTTCCACGGTTCTCGTCGGCTCCTCTCAGGGTTTCCTTGAAGGTTTGGAGGCAGAGAAAAGTTTCACAGAAGAAGAAAACAGGCCGTGTGGATGGGTGGGGGTTGAATATGGCATGACAAGGGGGGAGTTTCAGAGAAGGGTTCTGCTCTCACTGCCCTCTGACCCTTTGCAAACCTTTAAAACAAAAGGATCAGATCTTCAGAATTCCACTTCTGCCAGAACAGAACATGTTTGTGTGGTTGAAACTGGGCGGCTTTGTCACTGTTTGTGTAGATCGTTGTCGTGTGGAGAGAAAAGACACACGCCTAACTGGAACGTGCTTCCTAAACAACAGGAGGTCAGAGAAGATCAAAGCTCGTCAAAGACGCACGGCCATCCGCCGCTGGATGGGATCTGGTTCGCTAAGCGGGAACTCTGGTTGCTATGGGCGACCAAAACCTTTAATACGAGAGGAAATTAAGAAAACTGCAACACTCGTTTATCATCCAAAGACATGGAGAGTGTCTGGTTGCTATGGAAATATCTTCCATCCATCCATCCATCCATCCATCCATCCATCCATCCATCCATCCATCCATCCATCCATCCATCCGTCCATCCATCCATCCGTCCATCCATCCATCCATCCATCCATCCATCCATCCATCCATCCATCCATCCATCCATCCATCCATCCACCTTAGAACATTTTATAACCCAGTGGACCATTTTTAACATCAATTTGACTAAAGTTGTTTTTTTTTCTGGGGAGAATTTTGGCAAAACCACTGGAACAAAGTTAAAGTTTTTCCCTTCTTTGATGTCTGCAGGTGATCAAAAGCCACGCCTCTCAGTTTAAAGCACAGGTTTGGAAACGTTAAGAAGCAGTGGAATTTTCTTTTCACCCAGAGCTCCAACCCTCAGTCCGGCTGGGGAATCTGTGCTTCCACAAGTCCAGACTTTTACTCTGAAGGTTTCAGATCTCGCTTTTCCTTTTCTGCCACAGTCAGACCGATGGCAGAAAAGCAGTAAAAATGTTACCAAAACCATCTCATTGCAAATAAACGTAAAATAATTTATCTCTCCTATAGTTTTAGCCCTCTGTCCAGCTCTCCCGTGTACTTGCACACATCTTTTTGTACTTTTTTCTGGTGTTTCCACTTCTCCATCAGTCAGTCAGTTATTCAAACTTGTACAGGGATTCCTCTTTCTCTCCTAAATCTAAACTGGGAATCTCCATCAGTTTGACAAAAAAGTAAAACGATCTTCCTGGCTGAGAGTTTTCATTTAGAGGTTTCTGTATTTTGGTTTTGTTCTTATCAAAATAAATGTTCTTTAACTCGGTCATCCTTCGCCTTTCTCTTCAACATGAAATATTTTGATCCTTCATCAGGACCAGCAGTAAAGAAGTCACTCACTTTGCTGTGCAGCGGCTTCTCAGAGTTCCCAGCATCCGAGGATCCTTCGGCTCCGTCTGGCTTCTTGCTGAGCATGGCTGAGGATCTCTGAGGGTCTTCTCCGTCAGAGCAGAGTGAGCCTCCGTCTGCTCACCGCCTCCGTCCTTATGAGGCCAAAGTTTAGGGGAGGAGCTAGAGAGAGCGCGTCATCGTGACGAGTTACCTGACAGCCGGATGCCGCAGTTCCTGCTTCACTAAAGGCCGGTACCGGTTCTGTCAGGTCCACCTCTGACTGATGGACGTCCATCAAGTTGCAGCAGAACAGCACTTGGGGGGGAAGGAGGCGAAAACGGTTGGTGTGAATCCATGAACGCCTGTAGTTCAGGTGGATGAAGGTCCTCCTCTTTAGAAGTTTCACTTTTCTACAGATGAAATTTCACTAGAAGTGAGATTTAATCCTCATGATTTCCAGAACGCTGAGGAAGAAAAAAGAGGAGAATCTGGTGGAGGTCAGAGACGAAGCTGAAATGGATTTTCTGTAATTCAGAGACACAGCAGTCTGATGGATCAGGGATCAATGAGGCTTCAGAGGTTTGTCACTGTGGGCTTTTTGGTTCCAGACTGTCCAGTTTTTCAGAGTCACGTGTTCAATACAGAACCTGGAACGGCCTCAGATGAACTTCTGCTGAAGCAAACGTTCATTTTGACAAAGAAGTGTTTTCATTTCTGTTATGATTAAAATAAAGAAGCAGCATTTCCTCTGATTGATGCACCTGATACATCTCCGGTTCCCATGGCAACGTGGTGTGATGCAATGTCTTCTGTTTCCTGTCCAGCAGCTGAGAGCCTCCGGGGGATTTTACGGTCACCGAAGAGTCCCAAGAACAGTGGAGGTGCAGATCGACCCAAATCCAGCAGGTTTCGTGTCGGATCCGCACCAGGAGAGACAGATGGGATGAGAGGAAACATCAGGAGTCCGGAGGAAAAGTGAGGAAGACAGGATGACAGAACAAAAAGGCAAAGGCCACAAAAGTTTCTCAGACTTGAAACATCACAGCAATAATTTCACACACAGGGTTATTTTTTAATCGGTTCCCAGGTTTGGAAATCTGCTGTTTTCAAGGATCATTCATGATTTTGTTGCTATGGCTACAGTGGGCGGAGTCAGACAAATCTTAGCCTGAAGTGTGTCGATCTCAGCGGACTTCAGTGGAAGTGGACAAGCTCATGGCGAAACCTGACTTCAGACTTCTTCAGGGACTTGTTCCGTGGCTCTGACCCAGGGTGGGCCAACGTTCTGACTGGGGGGCCACAAAGGGTTCTAAAGTCTGACAGAAGGGCCGGACCGGGACCGGACCGGGACCGGACCAGTGGAGTGTTTTGGTAATCTACCTCATAAGAGAGAGAGAAACACCAGGGAATGTAGACCCAAACATCAGGAAAAACCAAAATGTAGAGAAATGCTGCTTTCATGTGGTGTTGGAATAATTGGAAAAATGGGTATCGAGTTGGAAAGAACTTTAAAAAAAAGACAACAACACTACAGGAAAACAGAATAATGGTCTGCACTTAAATAAAGGTCAATATACCATATCAGAAAAGAAGATTTTCCTGAGAATTATCGATAGAACTTCTTACGGTTTGGCGGGCCGCATGTGGCCCCCGGGCCGTGGTCTGCCCCCCCCTGATCTAACCTGCACTAAAAGCTCCAGACGCCCCAGGTTCATCTATAATTAGCTGCTGCGTATTAAGCAACAAGCAGGAAGTCCACGCCAGGTTCTCCAAATGTGTCTGAAACAGCAGGAGGCCTGGCGGGTCCAAACCCGTTTACGGCCGGATGTGACCTTCACAGAGGCGGCCATCAGGTCTGCGGCGGCGGTCTCTGCCGGCAGGATTCTGACCTGGCTGGAGCTTCTGTGAGAAGCTTAATGAACAGCAGCGTGATCCATCTCCTCGCCGCTCATGCGATTACAGCAGGCGAGCCTTTGTGCAGCGCTGATTCCCATTCCTGCAGCGTCTCATTACGCAACCATTTCTCCGGCCTTAACTCAGTTTCTGCAGAACAGACCCAGCAGAGAACTGAGGGAACAAGACGGCAGTCGGGTTTCCATCCTGACAGCATCACGGGTCTATCTGTGGTTCAGCTGATCAGATCTCTGATCAAAAGAAGCTGTTAGTGCTGCACATCTGTCAGATCAGAACCTTTTCTGCTGAGCACTAACTTTGAGGTTTCCACTTCCCTTTTCTCCTTCCGCTAGACTTCAGCAAACTCACAGAAGAGACTTCCTGAGTGCACGAGGAAGAAAACGTTCAATATTTGACCCAAAACATGAAGCGCTTCACGTCAGCATGACAGGATGATTGGGTTGAACCCTTTTGACTTCAGAAATGTTTGTGGATTCTCCAGCTAAAAAATCAGAGAAACTTCAGAAAAATGGAAGCAAAACCCAAAAAGGAAAACGAGTAAAAAACGTAAAAACTGATGGTTTAGTCCGAGTCAAGAGACCTGAAGACGGAAATCTGAGTTTGTTGTTGAGAAAAGATTTTAAAGAAATAAAAAAACGGAAAGTGAGCAGACGGTTTGAAACCACTTCTTCTTATTTTTGTCCAGATGTTTGGTGGAACAGAAACTCTGAGGAGCAGAGGATGATCGGGTCGCGGTTCTGATTCTGCTGCGTTTCCAGCATGTGGAGCGGACCGCCGAGTCCACCAGCTGATCATCAACCAATCATTCAGCTCAGAGTTCAGACGCTTTTATTCTCCAATTCTACAACCAAATGACGAGGAAGAGCAGAGGAAGAGGATGCTGGGAAACAGTCATTTCCTGATGAAAAAACACTTTTCCCCCAAATAAAAGCCTCTGATGGACGTCAGGTTCTAAAGGACATTTTCATCATTCATGTAGTTTGGGGGGGGGGGCAGCTTCCTGTCGTCTGCTGCCCCCTGGTGTTCAAAGAGTCCCGTGATTTCTGGGACTTTAACAGAAAAAGGGTTCACATCCACGCCATCTCTGCCGATCGGTGTAACCCTTATGCTGTCTAGTGGGGTCCAGATGACCCCCCCCCCCCTTCCATTGAGGTGTTCTCCCTACCATGACAAAGGTGGATAAAGGTGGAAAGATTTCATGTAATCCATGGACACCAGTGAAGATCACAAATCATTGAAGAAAAAAGGTTCAGAGCTCTGTCTAGTGGGTCTAGATGACCCAACTCCCAATGTTAAAGTGTCTAGGGATAAATCCGGGGTCATCGACCTTTACCGCCAAAAGAACCATTTCTAATGGACCAGAACCTGGCGGGAGCCGCCAAGTCCCTCTGCCCTTGTCACGTTTTTGTGGCCACGAGGCCTAAAATATAGTTTCTTAAAGATTTACAGTAGTTCCATTATAGTATAGTTTTATTTCTCTACATATAAGAACTGTAGGTTCTCTTACTTTGACAGCAGAACATACAAGTTCCTTTCAAAATAAAATACACTGCAGCAGATTGAATGGAATTTAAAACTTGTTATAAAAAAGACTTTTATTGATTTTCTTCTTTCACTGTCTGTTGTAAACATCACAACATTTGCACAGAATCTGATTGAATACAATGATTGTCAACACACACACACAAAGACTTAAATCCCTCTGGAGGTTTTCTGACCTAAATGACTGAATCTGAACTAAAAACCAACGGTTTACTCTGAATGTTGTTCTTCGCACCCAAAGCGCCACAATGAAGGAGCAGAAGTGGCTCCGGAGCCTCAGGACGTCTACTGGTGTAGATGGTGGTTTTGTAGGGTTTTCACTGTTGCCATGGGAACAGTGTGGACAGCATCAATCTTTTCTTTCCTGATTTAAAGTCAAAGATTCTGGTTTTTGAAATGCTGAGTCAGCTGTAACGTCTGTGATTTCGGGTGAACAATGTGTTAACTTTCAGACAAACTTCGGCTCTTTTCTGTTTTCCTCTTTTGGCAGCAGCCAGATGGACTCTTCCGCCCCCTGCTGGCTGCTTGTGGTACATCCCTGATCTGAGACTGGTTGAAGTCTTTCAAACGTCCACTTCTCCAGAAGGTGAAACGTTCAGAGGTCATCGTGTCTTCAGGTAGTGGAGAGAAAAAAACGTCTAAACAGGTTCTGAAACCCACGCCACAGGAGGCGGAGACGACTCCGCGCGGGTTTCAGTCTTGAAAACGCACCTCTGCCTGCAGCTGTTTGGTGACGAAGCTGATCAGCGTGGCGGCGACCTGCTCCTTGAGGGTGGCGTTGCCGATCACCAGGGCGATGAGCTGCGCGGCGTTCATCCAGTCCAGCCGGCCCAACACCCCCATGACGTCCTCACAGAGCTTCTCCTTCTGGGTCTTAGGCAGCTCCATCAGAATCTGAGGCAGAGGCTGGAACTGCCCGCTGGTCATCCAGCTGCCCAGGAGACCGCCCACGGCGCCGCCTGACGAGGACACGGAGGCGGGGTTAGCACAGCCCTCCGTGGAGCAAAGAGTCCTTTCTTCTAGTTTAGACTTCAGTTCAGACATGTGAGACACGGGTTTCCACATGGGACATACAGAACATACCAACATATGTCAGAAACGTGTTTTTGTTTCAGAAAATCTAATCTACAGACTTTGTCAAACTCCTGTTTGGACCATGAGAATAACAGGGAAACCCTTACAGCTTCACTGAGGGGTCATGACCTTGATGTGTGGACCACCTGTCTGCCCCGTACAGGTGTGCCAGCCCCTATCCACCCATTGGGACGAAGCAGACTGAGAATAACCTGCTAAAACAGCCCGACTACGTAGTTCCTGCTGTAACGTCTCCGTTTGAAACCAGAACTTCATCTCAGAGACTTCCTCTTTTATTCCAAAATAATAAAAACCCGTTTGGTGACCATATACTCGCTTCCTGATCCATAAACTCTGCAGGGTGGGGTCAAGCTACAGAGGAATGATGGAGGGCCATACCCACAGCAATTCCTATGGGACCACCAACCAGGCCTCCCACAAACGCCGTGCCTCCCGCCACCGCCGCTCCTTTGGCGGAGCTTTTGACCGCCACCTTGATCTTATCGTGGGCCGATATCTCACAGCAGAGGCGCATGATGTCGTCCATTTGTGGAAACCTCTCCATGACCTGAGAGAGGAAGATGAACGGAGGAAACCGGAACAGGAGAGGAGGCGTCAGGAAAAACCAAAGCAATGCTTCTCCATTTAGATCCGTACTACCGTCTGCATCCTGAAAGAAATAAAGTGAACAGACCTTCTCCAAAAAGGTTTGGACCTCTTTGGCTTTCCATACCTGCTGCCGTACCGCTGGTATTTATTCTATTAGCTTTATTCAATATAAACAGATTTACAGAACATGTAGACAAGTGGATCCAAAACAAACCAATGACTATAATAATTTAACACAAAATAATTAACAGTAGGAGACAAAGAAAAATCAACAAAGAGGAAAAAATTCATTCATTAAGGGAAGTAGAAAGTTTGACCCGTCCAGTTCTTATTTACAGTCTATGAGGATTTTTTCCCTCATCATCCAGTAGAACATCAGAAGCAACAACCAGTGTGACTTTTCCAAAGAATTACTGTGTATCATAAACATAACAGGAACAACAAAAAGGAAGTTTGCTAGTAAGGAATAAAAGAACTAAACAATAATTAAAAGAACATTAACAAGTAATATTGTTAGGAGTCATTCATTAAACAAAGAGCAGCTATTCTTCCAGTGTTACATGCCTTGGATGTGTTCATCTGTCTAACATGTTCATAAAATTCAAACATCTCTATTATTAATCCAGTAAATGTTGGAATTGTTTTTTTTTTTTACTCTGCATTTATGGATGTAAATTTAAGATTTGGAGAATTAACAAATTTATACTATTTTCTACCTTTTTGTCATCAGAGTTCAAATATGTCAGAATTTGATTGAAATTTAAAATCTTAATGTTTAATTTGATGTTGATAAATCGTTCAAATTGGATCCAGAATTCAAGTTAGAATTTACAAAAGTAGAAAAGTTGCACTTAAAATAAAACAACAATTGTTTATTTGAGAATTAGGATATAAACATATTTGTGGGGTAAATGTTAAGTAGAATTTTTTATGCATTTCTTTAATTTAGTTTTTTATACAAAATGTATCTGGCAATAATAATCATGCTTTTTTCCAATTAATATAATTTTAAAGAATGTTCCAGTATATTACTCCTTTAGGTGTTGTGCTTCTTTTTTCACTGAAAGTATTAAGTATATATTTATTGTTGCATTTTTATTGAAAATATCAATACCATTATTATTAAGAGAGTCTATCAGAAGCTTCTTGATATTGAAGGTGAGAGGTCATCAGTTGAGGTTTCATTACTGTTTTCTTTGGTCTTACCGTGTTTTACCGGAATCGGTTCGCTTTCACTTTCAGATTTAGCCTCGAATGAAGAAATCACTCTAGGTCACTTTTTAAAACCAGACTGTCACGTTTAAAAGACGCTGGTCTGGATGTGAGGTTTGATGATCAAATCCAGATTCAGACCACTAAACCGAAGAGGAGGAGGATTTAGATCCTTTTGAAGTTTTCCGACTTTCACATGGAAAACATTCATCGCTACACAAAAAAATAATAATAATAATAATAAAAAGTTCGACTCAAGTTCAGCTAAAACAACAAAGTTCACATCTGGAGACTTTAAGTGTTTCGGGATGCATTTCTCACCTGTAAATGTCCCCGGATGATATGAATTATTGAAACACAACTTCTGAAGTTGGATCGTTCCAGTTCAGAGGCGGGAGGGGCTTACTTCCGGTTACATCCGTACAACTGTCGTGTCAATCAAAAACTGGAGAATTTAAAAACTTTTTTCTTTTTTCTGGAAAAAGTTTTCAAAATCTCTTCTAATCCAGTTTTAACAAAAATAAGAAAATAATTTAAAACATTTCTGGGTTCGGTGTTTAGTTCGGAGTTATGCGCATGCGCACTAACATCGCCATTTTTAACATTGGCGCGGTACTTCTGGTATAAATATCAAATATTTAAGCACCTTTTTAATCTAAATAAAAGTACAATTTTCACATATTTTACGAAATTGAAGAATTATTTTATGTTTAAACGTATTTGATAAAAAATATTTATCGAATATAGAATATAATATCTTTTTATAAGCCATAGTCTTGATGCTTTATTAAAAATCCAAACAGGCAATTTTTAATCCAATTATGTGCAATGATTAGGTTTTTCGTCCAACAAATAAGACGTAAAAATACCAACAACAAAAAAATCTGTGTAAACAGTTAAGGAGTGGAGTAAAGCAATTCTGATTTTATTTATGTTTTCTTCCAATATCAATGACAGAAGCCCGATTTAAAGGCTGGTTTAGAGGTGAACTAAACTGGAGTCTCTGCAGCAACATTTTCGTGTTTAAGGATCCGCCTGTCTGTCCACCGCCTGTCTGTCCACTGCCTGTCTGTCTGTCCACCGCCTGTCTGTCCACCACCCTCACAACAGCTGAGCTTCTAGTGTATAACAGGGAAACTACAAACCCTTGCAGGCCCTTTGCAAAAAGTAAAACACCTGAAGTTCGTTTCTTAAGTACACTAGTGTTTTTATTAAGTATACTATTGTTTTTATTAACTGTACTTGTGCCATAGCAAGTCAGCTTTAGGCATGTTCATGTAGCATTGGAAGTAAACTAAAATGCAAATTGTATTTATTTGTACAGCGCCTTTCATTCCAGCTGAAAACACAAAACACTTTACATAAAGGCAAATAAAATGGTCCTAAAATATGAAAATTAATTAAAAAACAGAAAACACAGGACCATCGTACACAGTTCCCTCCCTCAAGAGACCCCCCCCCAGTCCCCCCAATATAATTACCAACTTCTTCAGACTATATTGGAACATTTGAAGTATGTTCATAATTTAAGAAAAATATCCTGCCTCACTTTTAGTATAACTATACTACTGGTACACTGAAATGAAGTACTTTTACTGCAGGGCGATGGTTGTTTCATTTATTGGTTACTGTTTTGTACTATTGTATTCTACTCGACTGAACTTAAAATAAAAGATTTCTTTTAAAATATGTTCCAACTCCCAAATGTTCCCTCCCGGTTTTAAATTTGGTTTCGTCCGTTTCCTTTCCGAGACAGACTTGTTTATGTGTGACGTAGCTGTAGCACGAGCTGGGTGCTGCGATCTGATTGGGCAAGAGGCGGTGACGTCAGGACTGAGACGGCCCCCCTTTTCAGAGGTAAACAACTTTTCCATCGCGTCGCTCTCAGGGAACAAAACAACACGATCCGGTTCGACCGTCAGAACTTCTCCTGGACCGGGTGAGCGTAGAGGTGAGTCTTCTTTCATGTGTGACGCGGTGATGCGGCCGCTCCACCTTTGTACTCCTCCGCCTTTGTTCTGAGACTGACGGACACAAAGTAGTCCTGAAAAAACCCAACAAAAACAACAATCTCCTCTGAACCAAATACACCGGGCGGGGGCCACGCCGCCAGGTTGGAGCAGAACTTGACATTCAGCACCGACAACCTGACATCTGTGGCTTCTTGTGGTTGTGGGTCATGACAGACCCGTCGGGTTTGTGTCATCCTCGGGGCGGTGGGAAACCTGGATGCAGTTTCTTGGAAAGAGCCCAGCTACCCCCCCCCCCCCCCCAACTGCCTTCCTGGCTGTCTGTGGAACCGGGGTGGGGGGGTTGGAAAAAGAACGCAGTGTTCACCAGAGGTCAGATATTTTAGGTCCAGTGCGGCTCTAAGACTGAAGCAGAAGGGCTGCAGTGCCTCCAGCGACCACTAGAGGCTGGTGGCAGTAGAGAGGAAGTTCTCCCTAATACAAGTTTATGGACGTTTTTGGTTTCAGAAGCATTCTTTTTCCAAAAACGTTCTACTTTATTTATTAATTGTGACAACTGATAACATTAAAAATTTAAACATCGTTTTTATGTGTGCAGTGCATGTTGGGTAGTTTTTGCTCTGACGCCACATGTCAATCATCATAAACATATCGCCAGATAAGGGCGGGTGCAAGGCAGCCGCTTAGACGATGAGAACCACAAAACCCCAATGCATTGTGGGAAACTGTCATTCTTGGTTTTTGTTGAATTTTGACCAACCAGGGACTCAGTCTGGAAGCGGCGCATGGGTCGTGCCAACCTTTGTGAGGGGCGTGTCTTTCAGCCGGAGGCTGGACCTAACAGAGCTTCAAACGTCACTCTGATTTTGGCCGAGTGAAGTCTGCCTACGATGACCTGTTGAGTACACATGTAGATATTTTTGGTGTTTAGGTCTGACCTAAAACGCAGCAAACCTCCCAACAGTTGTCCAAAACCGACACCTGATGTAAAAGGATCTATTTCCTGCAGAGAAACCATCAACATTTGCTAGTTATTGGATCTGGTAAATCTGTGTATCATCTGCAAAGAAATCTAACCTTGTAGAACATTGACTGCATTTCAGAACTGGACTGAGTGGCCCCGCCCCTTCTCATTTGATCTCATAACAAAGCCTCAAACATCGTCTGTAGAGACCAAAAGGAGTCCATTCAGTCGTCTGCAGTGTTTGGTTTCTGCTGCTCTGGGGTCGCGGCGGCAGCGGCGGCTCGTCCTGCTGATATTTTGTCGCGGCAGCAGCAGAAACTTCACCCGCCGTCTGCTTTTCAGGTGAAACAGGCGCAGTTTCAGGCCGTTTTGTTTTCTGCAGACTGTGACAGAAGCGTGGAGATGATCGGCAGGATCCTCTTTAACCTGCTGGGGAGCGCAGGAGACGACCAGGCAGACGACTGCGTCCATCACCTGACGGAGATGGAGGACGAGGGCTGGGTGCTGGTCAACCTCCCAGGTGAGAAGTGGAGCAGGAACGGGACTCGTCCTGGTGTGACCTGTTGAGGTGAACTGGAGCTGACCTTTCTGAACAGAGAACGTTGGCGCTTCGGCCTCGGGGGCGGACTCTCTGGAGAACCTGCTGATCGAGCATCCCAGCATGTCCGTCTACCAGAGGAGATGCAGAGAGGAGGAGGAGCTAACCACCGATGAGGAGGAGGAGGAGGACGCCTCCAGGTGGTTCTCTCACATAAACATACGTCAGCCATCTATGAGGGAACTTTGAGCTCTTTTCACTTTTTAGAGAGCAAAGCTTTTATTCTGAAGGGAAGTGAAGCCGCATGAAACCTGCCGACAGCCTGACGGAGAACAACACAGTAAAATCACAGGAAAGAGAACATTTTTAGAGCTATTTCACTGTGGTTACCGTGATAATTACAACGTGGACTTTGTACAAATATTGTTTTAGAAATGTTCACACAGGTTTATACTTTGCATGATTTGGTGCTTAAAAGAAGAGAAACGCAGCGAGCACGAGTCCGGATGACGGTAAAATCCACGGTCCGGCACTATTAGAGAAGTTCACGAGCAGTAAGAAAACTTCAGCCGTAGATTCGAGCTGAAAATGACGACAGGAACAAAACAGGAGTTTAGGTGGCTGTAAAGAAGCCTGTTTAAAAAAAGGTCTGCAGAAAAGTTTGTCGAGCAGCAGAACAGATGCAGCTCTGGAACCTGCTGCAATGTCCCGGTTCTGTTCAGGAGGAAGCCTCTCAGACCCAGCAGAACCTTTACTCTCTGCAGGCCCCCCCCCCCCCCCCCGACACATGTTTTCTTAATTTCTGCTTTCCGCCATGAGGCGACAGATTCATTCCACGTCCTGCTACACCGTCAGAGCTTTAGGAAATCCTCCGGACCTCTACTGGTTTAACCCTCTGCTCTGGATCTCTGTGCCCGTGCAGGCCGGTCACCGTGGCGCGGCGCCCGTCCTGGCACCTGGCCGGTGGCGGGATTCTGCCGGCGTGGAGCGAGCCGCCGCTGGGCGTGCGGAGATCCTGGAGCCCGGCGGAGAGGAAGAAGCTGAGCCGCGGCGCCCTGCACAGGCAGAACCTGGCCAGGGTTCGATTCTCGGCGGGGGCGAGACGCTACGGCCACTTCAAGCAGCCCTGCCAGCGACTGTACAACTACTGAGCTCCGCCCCTTCCTGCTCTGGTCTTCTCAGGTTTCCTGTCGGTGCTGCACCGCCGTCTCTGTGCAATGGAGGCGTCGCGCGTCACAGTGAATGTTTGCCAGAAAGTGTGAGAAACGACGAAAAGGAGTGGATTACTTTGTGTCATTTAGATTACTTTGGTAGAGTAGAGAGTACTTTAACTGAATGGAATTGTAGGTGGAAGGTGGAAGAACACGACCTTCTTCAGGCGTTTTCCTGCTGAAAATTCCTCACATAAAAGAACTTTTGTACGACAATTGTTTGGAAAAAATGCTTTTTATTTGTGTGTTTCTGAAATGTTACAAAAAAAGTAAATAAAAACTTCTTTTTTTAAACTGCAGGCGATTTTTTATAATAATGTTTACTTCCGAAGGTGTCGAATCTTTTCCATAAACCTCTTGACTTTGTCGGGGTCAACGGCGTCGGTCCAGTGGCCCCCCACCTTGAAGTGGGAGCCGATGATCCAGCCGCTGGCGTCCAGGTAGCGGTCCACGTTGTCCAACGTCACTCCAGAGCCAATCAGAACGGGGATTTTCACCGCACGGCTGACATCTGCAGAGACGGAGACGCCGCTGTTGAGAACCAAGCGAGGAAACTGCTGAGTCAGCAGATCCTGCAGCAGAGACGGCTCCTCGCCGGGACGGACGCCAACGTTTCAGAAAAATCGGAGTCATCACCCGGAGAAATTAACGGTTTTCTGACAGGTGAGTAGTGACAAAACCGTCATAATCTGATGGAAGATCACATTTTCATCCAAAATTATGACATTTCTGAAGATAATGGTGGGCATCCACCATTCTCGTCATAACGTCCTTCCATAACGAGCCTTCAACCCCGCATGGCTTCCTGTCACTCAGGTAGAGCGCTCGCCGTTTCCTGAAGATGGACAGGATGTAACGTCTCTGACGCCACGCAGACCGTTAGAGTTTACCGCACACAACTGTCATTACAAACATGGGCGGGGCCAAAGACAAGTAGTAGGTTGTGATGGCCCCACCCACCTGTCAGGAAAACTTGTCTAAATTTTACACAAATTTGAGTTCAGTGAAAATGGAAGTTATAATTAAAACACATAAAGCAGTGAACACGAAGAGCCCTTTAGAACCCAGGTGAGCTGCGACAATAATTCACATTTCATTAAAAATCCTTCTTTAGTGTGCCAAAGGTGATAGATCATCATATATATGGATATAGTTTCCTCTGAAAGGCTGAAGAAAAGCAGGACATAGGCCCTTTAACATGACAACTGCCCCCTGTGGCCATTTGAGGAGGTGCAACCGTTGATTTTTCTCAGGGGGGCAGTTTGGCTTCATCATAGCCATAAAGTCACACTTTGCCTGAAGGTGGCGCATGTTTACAGGTCTGGGTCACAAGTTTGAGTTTCCCCGTTGAAATAAACTTTTGCCACACTGATAATATAAGGGACATTTCTTAATATGAGAAACTCTCAGGGTTTTGTCTGAATTGTTCCTGAACCCCTAACAGACGACAGAGTCCAGGACGATCCGGTGTCCCGGAATTTGATGGATTTGAGACTCAGATCACTACTTTCGTTTTTTTTTAAACCAAAGTAAAAACCTATTAAATAAGAGCATTTAATGAAGGAATCTTTCTAAATTAAATTAGATTTATATACATTTTTTCAAACGACAAATTGTTCATATGCAATGCATTGTGGTCTATATTCACCAATCTAGTGCATTGATGTACACTGTTTTTTTGCAGAGACTCCTGGGAGATTTCCAGGCTCTGGATTTTAGAGTTGCGGGTTGGGACCCTCGATAGCAGTGAGGGAATTCGGCACAACTTTCTGATGTGTTCATGGTTACCATAGCAACGATGAGCAAAGGGAGGAGTCATTGGCAGGAGGCTGAGTGAGTGGGGGGCCCAGTTACCTCTGAGCTGGCGGGGGTCCGCCGGGTCTCCGGTAGCTGCTCCAGTGAGGATGAGTCCATCTGAGAGGAAGAACTGGGCGGCTCGAGCCGTGTCCTCCGTGGTCACGTCGGCCGTGAGGGCGTGAGCGCTGAAAACACACCGTCCACACTCACATGACTGAGCAGTTTGGGGGGGGGGGTCCCTCCTGTTGAGGCGCCGCTTCGGTCCATTGGGTCTAAAGATCTCACAGCAAGCAGGTGGTAGTTCACACCTGGACCGCTTCAGGTGAGCCGGTGATGAAGCAGAGGAGGCTCTGTTCAGGAGTTTTAACGGCGTTCCTGCTGTGATCCACATGTGGACACATCTGGCTGTTTGTTGGCTTTAGGGCCAATCGTTCAGCGTTTGGGTTTGGACTTCTGGGGTTCAGCTAAATAATAAAAAGGGGAGGGGTCAGCGTAGGACACTGAGAATTTTGGGGGGCATTCTTCTGTTGGGGTGTCTTGGTGTGAACCAGGGGCCAGATTTGATGAGATGAGATTGTTTGCAACGGAATACTTTTCATTCCTTCACATAAAACACAAATACAAACATTTTAAACTGAAATTACAGTGAATTTCTTATTTAAACACCAGAATTAAAACAAAGAAGTATGGAAAAAAAAAAACTTTTGTCCATCTACAATCTGTGTTCATCTGATATGTTACACATTTTTCACTATTTAATGCTGACTGTAAACTTCTATATTGAAGTATTTGGACCTTCTGACGCTCAAGTAGCCACAGCTTTACGGGATTTCTGCAGTAAGAAATATTAATTTCCACAGACTTAATATTCACATTCTTTATGTTGGCATTCACATCTTTTCGGCATAAGGCTCCGTTCAATTCCATGATATAATTTTCCATAAAACAAAACCCCCCCTAACTGAGCCCACAGGTGGAAGCCGGGGAGGAGGGAGGGGCGACGAATGAGCACTGAAGGTAAGAAAGAATGAACAACTGCGCATCTGGGCTTAAATAGGACGCTGAGCAGGTGAGTTAATTGACTGAACCGCCCCATGAGTAACCTGTAAAACACTGCAGTGTGCCTTCCAGAAACTGCGGCGGGTCGCTTATTTAGCAAATCACAATCGAGTAATCGTACAGAAAATGGTGCTACGGGCCAAATATGATGGATGTCATGACAAGAGCCTTCGGGCCACGTTGGGCCCATGGGCCGGACTTTGGACATGCCGGGTGTAAACTGTATTGCGTTGGCCACAGCCTACAGCAACCACTAAATCAAGGTCTCAGCCCCTCAGATGCTACTCTCCAATGAAATGATCTGATGAGGATTCATTCAGATGTTTTTCTTTAACTCTAATGCTGTCTAGTGGGGTCCAGATGACCCCACACTTACATTGACGTGTTCTCCCTACCATGACAAAGGTGGAGAGGATTTCATGTAATCCATGGACACCAGTGAAGATCACAAATCATTGAAGAAAAAAGGTTCAGCACACTGTCTAGTGGGTCTAGATGACCCCACTCCCAACGTTAAAGTGCCTTCAAGGCTTCGTTTTGAATGAAAGCACAGGTTAGAGTGTCTTTGACTGTATCTGAGAACTGGAGCGAGTGAGTGTGACATCACCGGACAGGTCGCCGTCTTCCGGCACAGTCCTCACCTGTGCTTCTTTTTGATGTCGGTGAAGATCTGCACGTGCTCAGCTCCAATCTGCCGGCGGTACCGCAGCAGGTCGCCGGCGCAGGCGTTCAGGAGGCCTTCATCCGCCACATGGGAGAAGACGAAGCCCTCTGCCCGGACGAAGTCCAAACCTGGAACCACGCAGATGCAGAAGCGTCGCCGTCTTCACTTCACGCCTTCAAACCCGCCGCCTTCTCCCAGGAACCAACAAACCTGACGCCAGGGCCACAGCCAGGGCCTGCTGGTTAGCAGAGGACAGGATCTGCACCCCGAGCGGCAAAGACGGACAGGCTCTCCTGACGGCAACGCAGACCGCCGTCATGCAGGCGCACACCTCAGGACCCACGTGGAACGTGTAAGGAACATCGTGCATGTTCTCCACGATCAGACCGTCCTGAAACAGCAGCTGGCAGTCATCCCGACCGAGAAGACCCACGAAGGAACACCAGCAAAGACCGCACTCACCACCCCTGCTTCACGGTACACGTCTGCCTCGCGGCACGCCTCCTCCACGATCTGGGACATCGCCAGGCGTCCCAGAGGGGAACCTGAGCGAGAGGAGACGTTCCCTCACACCGGATCAAGTCAAACAGCCCGACAGCAGGAACGGAGATCCAGTTTCTGGGATGAAACTAATTTTCTTTTGATTTACTTTGAATTTACAGAAATTAATTTAAAAAACAGAAGCATTCCTGGAAAAGAAGAGTTAAAAATGAAAGTTACTGCTGAGAAATAGATCTATATTTCTGTCTAGTGTGAAATGAAAACGCCTTAGAAAAGTGGAGACAGTTTGGTGGGAAACTCAAACTCCTGTCTTCATTGCTGAAACGGGAGACTTTACCTGGCAACGCTTTGACGTGAATCATTCCGATAACCACCGACTTCAAGCGTCCGAAAAGCTCCAGGAACTTCATGTTTGGGTTTGGCTGAAACTCCAACTGCAGGAACTAAAGTTCAGCTTCCACCGAGGGACCGGATCACGTGACGGAGCAAAGGTCAGGGGCAGAGGTCAGAGGCAGGCCGCGTCCACCACGTCTGTTAGGATCCTTCAGCCAACAGGAGACGCCGAAAAACTAGAAGAAGAACAAAACGTCTCTGCCGAAAGAAAAAAGTTACTAAAGTATGAAGTCACTTTAACTTTGTCACATTTGACAAACAAACACAAGCATTCATAGACACAAACACACTCTCTCACACACACAGATACATCCTGACAGATATTTTTATATCTCAAACTCGTGGAATCAGGATTTAGGAAACTATTTCATAAATTATGACAAAAAAACTTCTTATTGACAGTCTTTTCAGCCACAATTAAGTTTTCCAAATTAGTGGATTAAAATATGAATCTGTGGTCTAAGATCTTTGTTGTTGATGTCTTTGCAGTGTCCTAACATAATTTCAGTTTCTTTGCAGCATTAAAAGTAAAAAATTGGGGAAAAAACTTTTATTTTTAACAGCCTTAAAGTTTTCAGTAGATTACATGTCGCTTGTTTCCCGAAAATCTTCTGCTTCCTGGAACAAAATCTTTAAGTGTTACAATGATCAAAACAGTAACTTCATCAATATTTGTTCACCCAAGTAAAAGTAATCAGTAAGGGGCAGTAAAGTTACTCTTAAGAGCTCAATTTAACCAAAAATTTAAGGTAAATGTAACGTGTTACTTCCTCTCTCGGCGTGTCTCTGTGGCGCAGAGTAAAGGAGGGGAAAAATAGACACTTAAGGGGCTTAATAGGCGGGAACATCTCAAAAATCGTCAAAAACATTCATATTTTCGCTAGTTTCCAGTTCTCTTGGCGGTTTTTCCCGGGAGACCGCGGCTTTGTTTACATCTGACAGGCTGGCCACGCGGAGCCGGCACACTTCCGGACTGGTGGCCACGCCCCCGCAGCTGTCAGCGCTGCGGCCACGCCCCTGCCACAGCTGCAAAAGCGGGATTTTTCTTTCCCGGCGGCGGAGCAGCAGCTGAAGGCGCCAGCAGCCGTCAGAGCCACTCAGAGTCCCGCGCGCGTCCGTCAGGAGGTCCATGGAGGAGAAGGTCGCCAGTCTCCGAGCTTTGGCGCCAGTTTGAAGCGGCTCCGCCCGGAGGGACGCTCGGGTTTTAGGCGCCAGGCAGCTCCAGGGAAACCCGCCCGGCCTGCGCAGGCTCTGTGAGCGGGCAGCTCCGCCTCTGACTCCCGGGGACTCGGAGCGAACTTCAAGGAGTCTCTTGGGGTAACTTTTCGCTTTTCATCGGGGTGTTACGCGCTGAAAGGGAACTGTGTATTCGGTGTCTCGGTAAGTCCCGCTCTGCGTGGCCGCTGGCAGGTAAAGCCCCCGCGGAGCGGCTGGAGAGGGCGGTGTGATTGTGAGGGCTCCGGGGGGCTCGCGGTCCTCTGGGGGGAGGGCACGCGCCGCTTCTTGTTCTCGCGGGCTCGTGCGCCCTCAGAGCCCGCTTCTTCCCCGCCACTTCTGCGCCGGGCTTTGTCAGGAGGAGGCGCCGCTCGGGTGGGGGTTGGGTGTTTTCTGGAAGCCCGGAGCTAACGCTGGCGTCCCCGCAGGTTTGCTCGGAGTGTGGGCCAGCGCGTCCGAGGACCATGCGAGGACAGCGGTGAGTTGCCGTGTGTTTTACCCCGCGTTCAGCGCTTATGTCGGGGGGAACGAGCCGCTCTGACGGCGCCGTCCGTCGGCGCAGCCCGGTTAGCCGTCCGGCTAACTAACCCCCGTGGCCTCCTCCTCCTCCTCCTTGGGGGCTAAACCCTGGGAGCCCGCGCGGAGGTTCTGGACGCTTCTGGACCACAAAGACACGTCTGTTGTTGTTTCTCCGCAGGGAGCAGAAGGAGCCCACGAGTGTCGCCCCCACGGAGAGGTCAGAGAGGAGCAGAAAGAGGAAGGCAGATGTGGCCATTGTACGTGAGCGGACCAGCTGGTCTGAACTGGTCCATCAGACTGGTTCTGCTCTCTTTATGGTCCAGCAGAACCCAGCAGAACCTTCAGCTATGGAAGCCCAAACATGACAAAACTCACAAACCCTAAGGCCACAAAAATGGATCCATTGAGCCAGAAATTCTTTCCAAGACGTGATTTTTAAAATTATTTAAACTTATATGGATTTTTATTTCCAGGAGGAGGTTGAGGTTCTACAAACACCCCCACAAAACGGTTAAACAGATTTACGTTTTAGTTCTCTTCGCATCCAAACTTGACACCATTTTTTTCCCATTGACTATAAAAACGGCTTTGGATGCTAAATTTGTCTCATGTAAACACGATAAAACTTTCATTCATCAATAAAAATAACGGTTTCTGCGCTTGGAGGAGGGGAGTTTTTGAGACGTATCTAAATTAACATATTTGTCAAAACTGCTTTTTTAATTAAATGAGTCACGTGACCAACGACCGGATGGCGAGGTGCTACTTGGTAGGAACTGGCGGACTTGTTGCAGGGCGGGCGCCCCCACAGCGCCACTCAGCTCATCAAAAGTTGAGCGTGTCGTTGGATCCAACAATTCCACATTTCCCAAAATGTGTTTCCTCCGTAGCCCCTCCCACATGCGAGGAGCTCGCCACTCCACGGCCTGAAAAAGGCCGCCGTCTCTCTTTGTTCACGTCCGTCGGCGTGTTTTTGAATGACGTGTCGCGTCAGTCGGTTGTGTACAATTGTGATTTAATGGAAACGGTGTTATTGCAAAAATGTTTATTCTGCAAACTTCTAGAATTTACATAAAGTTTGGCGCATGAGTGTGATGGAAACTCTTCAAAATAAAAGAACTGATAAAAAGGTTGTTTGGTTTATTAAAAAAATGACGTTATTTATTTGAACGTTTGTCTCATTTTAAGATCGTGGAGACGAAACGAATAAACGAGAACAAAAGCTACAAAAATAAAACTATAAAGCTGTAAAAATCGTAAACACTGTTGGTCGTGAAATTTACTAAGACAACCTGATTTGTGCCAAAAAAAAAAGAAATTAAATGAATATGTTGATTGCTATTTATTGATTTAATATATTTCTGTTTTTCAAACTGATGTAATTGATCATTGATGAATGGAAAGTAGAAGATCATCTGGAATCAAAGTTGTTTGAGCTTTTATTTTGATAGTTTTGTCTTCCACATGAAGTGTTTCTTTCATCTGTGATGAAGATTTTGTGTCTCAAAGCTGCTCAGAAGTCGCCGTCAGTCGTTGTGTTTGCGTCTCAGTTCCTACAGGATCCTGACGAAGACGTCGCAGAGATGACTAAGAAGAGGCAGCATCTGGACTGTGAGGTGAGGCTCGTTCCACACTAAATGTGGCTCCAGGACGCCGTTTGCCGCCGTTTCTGTACGGATGATTCAGATCCAAGTTTGATCTGCCGGAAAGCTGTAAAATCTCTGGTTAACGACCAGGAAACGGCGCCCCGTTTGCCTCTGAACTGCTGTTCTGAGCCTCTCTTCTGTGTGAAGGTGGACTGGAGCCCCGACTCGAACCGGGCCAGCCCCCACCGGTACCGGGCCAGCCCCCATCAGTGGACGCCGGAGCGCCACCAGCAGATGAGTGCCGGTTTCCTGCACCTCAACTTCCACAACATATTCGTGACCCCGGTCCACTGCGCCCCCCTGCCGGCACTGTGGTGAGTGTAAACCCCGCCTCCTCTGGCTCGGCGCCGCGGAGACCCGCCGCTAACGGTCGCTCTGGCTTCTCCAGCTGGGCCAGCAAAGACGTGGTGTGGAGCAACATGCTGGCCAAGGACAAGAGCTACTGCAGGGACGTCCGCATGCTGGACAAGCACCCCCACCTGCAGCCCAGGATGAGGGCCATCCTGCTGGACTGGCTCATGGAGGTGGGTGCATCCGGAGGCGGTCGGACGCTCCCGCCGTCACCCCCTTCTCTGAAAAACTGAACGGCCGTGGGAGTGACGGTAAACCTGCTCTGCTGCATTTCTGCTGCAGGTTTTGTTGAGCGGCGTCTGAACGTTGTTGTTGGTTTAAGGTCTAGATTTTCAGGAAAAACCATGCAGACCTTCAAAGTAAAAGCCTGTCTGGTCTGGGCTTTGAACCAACAAACGGGTGACGGCGGCGTTTCATGGCTGCCGTTAACTGAACGTGCGCCAAGATGAACTGAGGACGGTGTTCAGGAGCTGAGTGAGCGTAAAGCTCTGACGGCGCGACCGCTGGGTTTGGGAGCCGTGTTCAGGGGGGGGGGGGGTGTATGTCACTCGGGGGCGGTAACCTTTGGCTGAAATTTGCAGGTCAAATCCCAGCGGGAGGAACCATCTAGAAATGAATGGGACCAAAATCTCTGATGGGGCTCAAAAGAATATTTCACTAATGAAACCCAGAAAAACGTGTCGGTGATATCCAAAGGTTTTGAAATTATTATGGGATGGCTACACGACCTACAGCGTGTGGCAAGATGGGAAATTTGGCGTTTTTCTTCCACATAGAAATGTTATTGTTCAATTGATCTCTGCAATATTTCACCCACATACCGCCAGGTGAAGTCTACAACCACAACCCAAGTCATTTTGACCTTTTGACCTCGGGACATCTGGAATTTTCCTAAAATAAAACAATCTCCTTTAGTACCTTTTTAAAAAAAAAAAAGTCAGTTCCTGGGAAGGATTTCAGTCTGTTGCCTCCTAACTGCTCAAGCGTCATTTGGTTGTTGATTTTGAACGCCGTTGGCGTGGCAAGCTTGCAAAAGTGGCGTTCCTTTTTTTTTTTTTTTTACTGAAATGTGGTCAAATTTTAATACGTGAGTCGTTGGCTTAAGCAGAACGAAAAGACATGACATACAAAATTAACCTATTAGGTTTGTGGCGTGGTTAACAAATCCTCCGTTGCTAAGAAATTCCCCAAATTTACCTTTTCTTATTGCACTAAAAGTTACACAAACCTGTTCAACATCTCCATAGCAACCAAAGCAAATGGTTGCTATGGAGATGAAACCAAGAGAAAAGCATAAGAATGTATTTTTACTATGAATTGTATCACATGAAGGGGGAGAGCGAGCGGCGAGTAGCAGCCGCTCTGACAGTGAGGGCGGGTCAAAAGGGGGCGGGTCCTGCCCCCTTACAACTTCTGTCGGGTTAACCCTTGTTGTGTTTGACATTTGTCTGCTTTGAAAACGGTGTGTTTAAATTTAGCTAAATGTTTTTACCCTCAAATATCAAGAACATCAGGAAACGCCCATAATAATCACTGCAAGCATTTTAGGTTTAACCAATCACTGTGTAGACGAACAGGCTCCGCCCATTGCATATTCTAAAAATGGATAATTGATGGAGGAATTCCTAAACCCGTTTGTTTTATGTTAACATATTTCCAGGACGTTTTTGTCCCTTTTAGTTTTCCATACTTGTGTTTTTGTGCTTTTTTTTTTTCTTCACATAAATTGCAGGAGGAGGAGCTGCTTTGTCATTTTTGTTCATTTTTTCTGGCCTCTAACGTAAAGCGTTCCCGTTTTACCTGCTTTGGTGTCGTCCCTCTGGCTGTGGTGCGTTCACGGTCCACCGCAGCGTCCTGAACTCTGAGTTTTCCGTCTGCAGGTAAGCGAGGTCTACAAGCTGCACCGAGAGACGTATCACCTCGCTCAGGATTACTTCGACCGCTTCATGGCCACGCAGAGGAACGTGCTGAAGTCCACGCTGCAGCTCATCGGCATCACCTGCCTCTTCATCGCCGCCAAAGTCGAGGTTTGTTTGAACGCGGAGCCGCCGCAGGTTCAAAGCGCCCGTCGTCTGAAGGCTCCTTGCTCCGCCCCTACAGGAGATGTATCCTCCAAAGGTGCACAACTTTGCTTACGTCACCAACAAAGCCTGCACAGAAGACGAGATCCTCAGCATGGAGATCATCGTCATGAAGGTAACTGGCGCTTGTTCAGGTCGCCGCCGGACCCGCGGTTTGACGTCTGCAGGAAAATCCAAAAGTTACTTCTATCGACTTTTTCTTTTGTACATCAAGTGACTTTCATAAAAATGATTTGACCGAAAGTAAATCTTTGATTTAAAAAAAAGCAGAGAGACTATTTCTTTTTTAAGATGTATTTGAACATCAGAGAAATGCTGCAGCACCACCCTGTGGCAGGAGGTCTGCATGACCGCCGGCAACAAAAGTCCTACATCTGAATCTGCTTTTCTCCGCCTCCACAGGAGCTGAACTGGAACCTCAGTCCACAGACTCCCATCTCCTGGCTCAGCGTTTACATGCAGGTGGCCTACCTGAAGGAGACGGAGGAGCTGCTGGTGCCCAGATACCCTCAGGCCACCTTCACACAGATTGCAGAGGTGTGTGTGTTTGAGCGCAGGCGATGGATGTTCGCGGACCTCCCAAAGATCGCCCGGTGTAGTCGTCTGGTTTGTGAGCCCAGAGTCCTTCACGCAAGCCGACACCTCGCTCTGACGCCGCACGGAGCGGCAAACGCTTCAGGAAGCTGAAGACGGACGGATGTCCTGGTGGAGAAAACGCTGTCCGTCGTCCATAGCAACCGCATCCTTTGGCTTCTGATAACCCTTGTGCAGTCTTGTGGGGTCAAGATGACCCCACCCTTCCATTGACGTGTTCGTCCTACCATGATAAAGGTGGAGAGGATTTCATGTAATCCAGTGAAGATCACAAATCATTGAAGAAAAAGGTTCAGAGCTCTGTCTAGTGGGTCTAGATGACCCAACTCCTATCATTAACGTGCTTCCAAGGCAAGTTAATGATAGGAGTGGGGTCCGGACAGGACGCACAAGAAAACCGTGTCATCTGCAAAGAAAAGAACCTGTGTGACCCTTGTGCTATCCAGGGCACCTTAACGTTGGTAGTGGGGTCATCTGGACCCCACAAGACAGGTATCGGCTTGTTCAGCTCCCTGTCTTGTGGGGACCAGATGACCCCACAAGACAGGGTCCAGATGACCCCCGCAAGACGGCACAAGGGATAAATGAGCAAAGTCTATTCTATATACCGCTGCACCACGCAGGTTCGATTCCCGCCTTGCACGCCCATGAGTCAAAGTGTCCTTGGGCAAGACACTGAACCCCACCTTACCTCTGGTGGTAGGCGGGCGCCAGTGTTTGACAGCGGAGCCGCCAACAGTGTGTGAATGGGTCTGTGACTGTAAAGCGCTTTGTCCTTGTAGGAAGAAAGGCGCTATATAAGTATACGCCATTTACCATTTATTTGAATCTAAGAGGGGTGGGTCGTCGTCCTTGGCAACCAGCGGTCCATTTGCCACGCCCACATGGGTAATCTGAGATCATGGGAGGACTCGGTGGAGCTGGTGGAGACGTTTCTCCTCTGTGGCGTCTCCATCACTGCATTCATCCACGCAGGGCGTCCACATGTCGGCGAGACGCTTTTGTTTGTGAGGTTTTTCCCTCCACTTGGTGGCGTTAAACCGTTGGATGGCGAGGCCTTCTGGAACCATCCACGACTCCAACCAGCTCAGGCCGAAGGTTTCTGACGTCTGTCCTCCACTGTTGCAGCTGCTGGACCTGTGCATGCTGGACGTGCGCTGCCTGGAGTTCTCCAACGGCGTCCTGGCCGCCTCCGCTCTGTTCCACTTCTCCTCGCTGGAGCTGGTGGAGCAGGTTTCAGGTGAAGCCTCAGTTTGTGTTTTTCTCACCTGTGCGCTTTCGATGTGGATTTAAAAAAAAATGGCATCTGGCTCCGCCCCCTTCCTGCAGCTCTGAAGAGGGTGGAGGTCGAGGAGTGCGTGAGGTGGATGGTGCCGTTTGCGGTGGCGCTCCGGGAGGTCGGCGGGTCGGCGATGAAAGCGTTCGTGGGAATCCCTGCGGAGGACGTGCACAACATCCAGACGCACGCCGCCTACCTGACGTGGCTGGTGAGTGTGCTTTTATTTTGTAGGGACGCTGCTACCTCTGAACATGAATAATTCTGTTATTGTCATCTTATTGAAGAAACGGGTTTTTAAGAACATCTAAGCCCCTGAACATGTATAAAACTGGCAAACATGCGACGCGTCGCTATGGCAACCGCTTGATGCTGAGGTCTGAAGGCTGAGGTAAAGAACCGACCTGCGGCTCGTGGAGACCGTTGAGCGTTACGATACGGCGAGCAGGCGTTTGTGTGGTTGCCATGGCGACCAGACTGGCTTTTTTTTTTTTTTTTTTTTTTTTTTTTTTTTTGTAGTTGTTCAGGTTTGAGGATCTCTGAAGGACGTCAGGAGGTTTAGCTCTGAAGTGTTGGGAGGAAAGAGCGCCGGTGCCCTGCGGTGCTTTCAGAGACCTCAGGTAATATGCGTTCTGCATGCAGGAAAAGGCCGACGCCTACCGGGACGCGGACCTGCACCGGCACGGCTCCTGTGCCGTCCCCTCCGGGGTCCTGACTCCGCCCCTGAGCAGTGAGAAGTCGGAGGACTGGGTTCAGACGGACGCCGCGGCTCTGAAGAAGAGGATGTGCGCGCCGTCCAGACCGCTGTGATTGCCGGCAGAAGTGGGAGGGGACGGAGGTTTCCGGTTAAACCGGAGACTCCGCCCCCACCAGTGACTGAGCAGCTGTTTCTCGAAGCGACTGCGGCTTTTTACTCTATGCAGATCTGACGGCGTCCCCGTCTGCCCACCAACTCCTCCCAGGAGCCCCGGCTCCAGGTGCTGCTATGAACCGGGCGTTTCATGATGGAGACTTTTCTTTTCTTCTTTTTTTTCCTCCATCAGCAGCTCGGCGACCTCAAAGGACGGAGACACAGCCGAGCTTCAGAAGCTCCGGTTTTTTAAACCCAAACCAGAAAATTCAGAGACTTTCTACCATAAATGCTGCTACGTGTTTTCAAATAAAAGTTTTTATTCCCAGTTGGGCTCCGCCGTCACTCTCACAGCTGCCCGTCCTCATGTGGTGCAGAGGAGCCTCTTCTCCACCAGGTGGCAGTGTGACTCCGTCACAGACGAGTCTCTTCCTCCTGTGGCTCAGAATCAAAGGAGAAGCTGAGTTTCTGTTTGTAAAATAGAAAAAAGATTCACATTTTAGACTCTGGAAAAAGAAATGAGCTGTGAGGCTCTGACCCGTCTCAGGTACCGACACCGTTTGAGAAGTTTAAAAAGTATTTTGGTGAACTGCTGTTTCATTCAAAAGAAGCTGACCAAAGTCGAGACGGTCGGTTTTTCTGACCGAGGATGAAAGGAAACTGAAAGACATTTAACATGAAAAAAGTTTGTTTTCAGGAAAAGAAATGAGTAAAAAAAACACTGAAGCTAAATGTGCTGAAAGTCTAAAGAAACAGAAGAATTTTGCTGGTTCTGAAGCCTCTGCTGGTAACTCTGCTGCACTGCAACACCAGAACCAGAACCAACGGCAGTGCCGGGTCAGAATCAGAACTCCGGTTCGTTTGAGAGACTGAGCGACCTGCAGGAAGTGGATCGGGTCTCTGAACCGGTTTGTCGAAACCAGAAAGATTCCCACAACCCGGAACCACGTTCAGAAGTTAACGGATGTTTCCTGTTTTAAAGTCCAAATCTGCTCGAATGAAGTTTATTATTATATTAAAATTAAATGAAGAAATAAATGTTAAATCTGAGACTTTGGTATTAAAATGAACTCGTAAAGCTGATGAAGAAAAGAAAATGATCCTAAAGCCACAAACCGACAGACATGTTCCAACAGGAAACAGTCGGATCACAATTTCAGAATTAAAGTCCAAACCAGTTCAAGAAATAATTTTGAGAAACGGAGTTTAAACTTGAAATATAATTTTGATTTTGGCTGAAATGGCAACTAATAAAGTCAATATGTTAGAAATATTAAAACATTTGAGAAATTAATTTAGACTTCTAAAGAAAAAATATCATTTTTCCAGGAAAAAAAAAGTCAAAATGAAGACATTTTCATATGAATTGAATAATAAACTAAGGTGGAAAATCTTCATAAATGGAATGTAGTTTTAATCTGGTTTTATAAGAATTTAAAGTTAAGTGAAAAAAGTACAACAGAATAAGTAAAATATAAACGTCAATGCTTCAAAATAAAAGCCTAAACACAGAGTTAAGAGATCAAAGTAAGGAGATCTCTAGGATTAAGACAGGAAAAAATAGTTTTGACTGTCAGGATGATGTCAAGAGCGACAGCTTTAGGGCCAGTTTACAAATGTTTTTAAACTACCACTTTAAAGTCATACATTATCGAGAAAAAACCCAACGTTTTCCATTTATCAGAGCCTAGTTTGAAGATGAAAGACGATTTCCAGATAGGTTTCAAAAACAGAGATTCTGAACCTTTTGGCGACTCAAAATCAGATTATTTCCAGTGGAGCCGGCTTTCCGGGGTTCAGTGTCGGTAAGGCTGACTTTCATCTGTAAAATAAGGAGCTCAGAGACGCGTTTGGGTGTAGAAGACCGCTGCAGCCTTTATTCTCCTTTTCATTCACAAACCCTGAAGTTCATCTGTCACATAACGTCATGAACCTGTCATCCCAACACCAATGCAGAAGTAAACTGTTCCATACGCCCCCTCCTGCAGATGACGCGTCCCGTTTCAGCATAAAACAATAAAGAAGAATGAAAATAGTCTGTTATGTTAGCATTAGAACGTTGAAAATGCCAGAAAGTGCTGCTCCTCAGACAGAAGCGTCAGACAGACGTAGAGATCTGGTCTTTAATGGAGGAAGAAAGGATTTAAGTGGACATCTGCAGGGACACAATGTCTTCATCAACGGCTGCAGAGATCCTGCAAACCCCCCATCAATAAATAAAACAATAATAAATTCTAAATCAAACAAATGAGCTTCCAGACATTTGGAAGGTTATCAATAAACATTCAGATCACCTGTTCAACTAAGTTTAGTCGGTCTGCTCTGCTTTATACGATACTACACGATAGAAAAATCTTGGAAATGTATTACTTTAAATCTTGTAACTTTCTTTTTTTTTTGTTTTGGAGGCCCTAAAACTCCGTCGTAGTCAAGAGTTCAGTCCAAACTCTTTAGAACAAATTCCTCATCCCCAAAATAAAATCTGAGTTTTTGGCCTTCAGGATCTCCTGAAGGCCTAAAATCCACCATGAGGATGTCTTCTTTTGCTTCTACTTCATTCTGCTTAGTCTCCACTAAGCAACAAGGAAACCCCTCACTTCCTGTTTTCTTCAACTTGTTTCACACGAACAGAATGTATGGTTTTTAAAAAGCTTTTGTTTTCATTATTCTAAATCATTCCGTCTCTGTACGTTTGCTCTGGTTCGTGTTTTCCTGACGCCTCTTCCGACATGAATACGGCTCTTTATGATCGGAGGCCCGGCTGCCTGCAAGCCGCCGCAGCTGCTGTTAAAAGACGCTTTTACAAAAATCTTCTGATCATTATTCTGCAGACCGAGCAGATGCTGACGGGCAGAAGGCCTCAGCCTGGCTGCGCTAACCCAGAAAGCCCGGCTAAATCACGTGGTGCCGAGCATTGATTGATTAGCAACAATATCATTACAGAATGAATTTAGGAAGGAGGACAGTGTGTCCTGGAAACACTTTCAGGATTCAATAGTAAAATCATCCTTCTCTGCTGCTTTACCAGCTGCGAGCGCTTTAATTGCGGGCTTAATCTCCGTCTCAGAGACTGCTCTTTCCAAATATTTCTTATCAGTGTTCCTCAACACAGACAAAGACGAGAGTATTGAAAGAATTCATTGGCTTTCCTTCAATTTAATTTATGTTCTGACTCATATAATTTTGAATAGTGGTTTCAGAGCGTGGCACAGTGTTGCAGTGATTAACACTTCCTGTTCAGAGTTTGTTCGTTGTCCTCGAAGCTCGTTTTGTAGGATTTTGCAGCCACCATGTGCAAATTTCAGAAGAAAGCACTATAAATAGAATAAAGCTTTATTTATTGCAACTTTGTAATTATATAGCCTATGTAGTAAAAGGATGAGGCCTGCTCGAAAAAAGCTAAAAGCTGCTAACCTTTCCGAGGAGTTTGGTCCCAAATACTCAAATATTTCGAACCAACTTCTGGTCAAACTGGTTCAAAAGGGGCTCAGCTTCAAACCAGTTCACAATTATTACATTAACATCATTTTCTTATGTTACGAAGCAAGAAATCTACAAAAAATTAAGATAATTGAGCAGCTGCAAAGGCGCTAACCTTACCAAAGCTGCTAATTTTGGAAAAATGCCAGTGATGCTTATGGAGGAGAAGGCTAATGAGAAGGTTAAACAAATTAAACGTCGACATTACTGCGTGGTTACGACACAGCTGCACACGGGATCCTCGTTGCACCCCAGGATTTTTATTTTCCTAAAAAAAATGGCAGCGAGGAACACGTCTCTATTTTCAACTAGCCCTAAATTACTCTAGCATCTTTGTGCTCATGCTTGTTCAAGGAATCTCTGATCAAATTGATTACAAATACAGACAAGCTAACTGCTAACGTCTCCGGGCTAAAATGTGGGTTAAATAGCATTGAATGTACCTGTAAAGAGATACTAGCCGCTAGCGGGGTAAAATTGTCTTTTGCTAACATTTTTATGCTAATACCTAGTCAAAAAGAGACAGCAAAGTGATGCCATGCTAGCTGCTAACATTTTTATGCTAATATGTTGTAGCACTGAATTTACTTGTTTGTTTTAAACCGCCTATTTACCAATATTTTAATGCTAACATTTTGTCAAAAAGTGTCGGTTAAAAAGCAAGATTGTGTCCGAATTTGTCAATTAGATTTTCGCTTAGTGAATTTGGTGACGTTGTATTCACCGTTTCAAAAAGAAAAAAGAGCAAAAGTTGGTCTTATAGTGTCCAAATTGCTCTTAAAATCCAGGACATTAGATAACCCCGCACTATAAAGTTTCTAGTAGTTAGGGGTTAGAGAGGGAACTCAGACACAGCCCACGAGAAATCATGCTAGCGGCTAGTATGTCTATGCTAATAATAAGGTAACCTTGAATTTACTTTTCTTTAAACATGTTATTTGATGATATTTTGAATGCCAATACCTAGACAAAAAAGAGACACAATTAATAAGTGAGGTACTAGTTGCTAGCATCTCTATGCCAATATATGACTAAAGTAGCATTAATTTACTAGTTTCAAACAAACCTACTATTTACTAACATTTTTATGTTAATACTTGGTCAAAAAGAGTTAGCGTATAACAAGTGAAGACATGCTAGCTGCTAGCATGTCTGGGCTGATGTGTTGGTTATTCTAAATATGTTAGTCAGTATAGTATTATGTAAATTGTACATTAATCACAATACAAATGAACTCAGGAATGCAAACTAGCATTTCAATTCTAATAATTGGCACAAAAGCTTTACAATGTAATAAATGCTAGGTATCAGCATTTTGTTGCAAATTCAATCAAAAACCTGGATCTAATTCAGTTTGTCACAATTTTTAAAAAATCTAATTTGTTTGTGCCTTTTGAATATAAATCAAGAAAGTAAATGACAATAAGAGATTTGTGAGCTCCATACTTCCAACCATAGATGTACACTAGAACAAGGGGCCTAGTCGGTGCTCCAGGGATCTTTCATGGTTTACGTCTAATTTGCCATGAACAGACATGCTGGTTTCTAGCCTTTTTTGGCTGTGGCTTTGTTGAAGCTGTATTCAAGTCATTAAGTTATGATTTTGAGCAACTTGACAACGGACATCATCCAGTAAAGAAAGTACGCAAAGTGCTAGCATGTTCATGCTACATGAGAAGAAGGGAGAGTCTATAATTCGATTGGGGGGGGTCTAGTTCACAATCATACCCCGTTTCACCTTACTGATCAGATCAGCATGTCAGCTGACACTAACCCTTGTGCTATCTTAGATGACCCCACCCTTACTTTGACGTGTTCTCCCTACCATGACAAAGGTGGATAAAGGTGGAAAGATTTCATGTAATCCATGGACACCAGTGAAGATCACAAATCATTGAAGAAAAAAGGTTCAGAGCTCTGTCTAGTGGGTCTAGATGACCCCACTCCCAATGTTAAAGTGCCTTAGGGTTACACAGGTTCTTTTCTTTGCAGATGACATGGTTTGTTTTTTTAAAGCTGCTCTTTACAGAAAGCTGTTTTTTCCTGAAAAGCAAGACCATCACACTAAAGAGTCCAACAAAAATGTTCCTTTAAATGCCCAAAAAACAACAACAGCCATAGTTAAACAATGGGGTCATTATTATTATTATTATTATTTTAAGAATAATTTTGTGAAGCAAACACAGTGGTAAATGAATTGGTTCTTTTAAAGACGCCTAAGTATCTGTATCTTTAACACACACCAAAGAGTCTGGAGAAATTCATAAATCTTTTAGCTTTAAGTATAATAGAGCATGTGTGGATTAGGACTATTTAATAATGCGAGCACAAAGGAGGCCTTGTTATTTTAAGGGATTTCAGAGTGTGTTTGTGCGTGACACCGCTTCCTGTCGACGGCGCTGCACACATCCCTGCTTCCCCTTTCCATTGTAATTCCTTTAATTAAAGTGATTTTATTCACAGGCACACAGCTGGCAGCGGCTACTTTCTATCAGCCGTGTGAGTGGACGCGGCGTTCAGTGGGAGGACGTGCTTCCTATGGAGCGCTCGGTGCTATTTTCATCTCCCAGCTGAGTTTGTTGTGTGTTTTGAATTTATTAATCATTGATTTTAATGTGCTGCCTCTTGACAGTGGCAGCTACCCACACATTAATTAATTCCTGCTTCCCAGCCTTACAAAATGGCATTTAAGAAACAATGAGAGGTCGGCTGCTGTTTCCTCTGACCTATAAATGGAAGGCGTCAAAAAGCAAAATGTCAAAATTTGCTTTTATTTGTTCTTCTCTTGGCAGATTTTATTGCTGGCTTTTATTTGATAGAGCAAGATAGAAATGAGGTTATTCCAGGTCTGCAAAAACTGATGTGTAAACACAGTTGTGTCGCCTTTAATATTCTGCTCGTCCTTTTTTTCTTTTTCTTTTTTTTTGGGGGGGGGGGGTGAATTGCAATAATGTCTCTTTTGTTAGCCGTGTTTTGCTCAGTGAACCTGCTTTGCATACGGCGTCTCGCGGGTCTTAAGTTGAGGATAAAGGTGCGTTCCCATCAACAATAGAAGTCTGTGTTTATCCTTTGAGTTCTTTAACAACTAAAGGTTTTGCTTCTGTGCGCAGGAGGAAATAGAAAAAGTGAGATTAGATCTTAAATTAAGCATATGGTACCAGCATTTGAATAGAGTTGGGATTTGAAGGTATTTATGGAGGAATATTCTTTTTTTATTTATCGAGCAGACCTGAATTGTTCATCCATTTAAATGAGTGGCTTCTCTGTGTGTTTGAAGAGATAAAAGCTCGTTCTCATAATCCGTATTGACTCTGTGGGACGGGTAAAGACAGGAACTGGTAAGTCCCTGCGGCGCGGCGCCCCCCAAAGAAAGGGCCTCATCCTCGCTGGCCTCGCCGGCTTCCTTAAAGCTACAGATTTCCTTACTGATTGCTCTCAACAGATTGATTTGCACATGCTGGCGGAGAATTCCCCAAACTGTGGGCGTGTCTGAGGGAACCTGCTTCAGAGGAAGCAGCTCAACCTCAGGTGGAAGTAACGTTTTTGGTTTAAGACCCAAATCTGAGGCAAAGTTCAGGATCCGCAGAGTTAAAGGGGAGTATTTGTGCTCTTTGTTTGCTCTGACGGCCCTTTCTGCAGGTGTTAAAGTTCACCTGAACTCTGGTTTGGACCAAACAGGAGAACTCTACGGCGGCCTGTTCTCTTGCAGATGAACTCTGGTGCCGTTTACTTTAGTGTGAATGCAAACAGACTGTCCTTAAGGAGGAGAAACGAGCAGCCAGAGCGGGAATCATGAAGAAGTTTCGAAAGGTCTGCTGGTTTTCTCTTATAAGTTGCTTTTTGGTTACCCAGATGCCTCAGGGCAATAAGGCTGAATCCAATGTGCTTCTCTACCCTGTTGCTCCTATTGTTGGGGTAATTGAAGCTGTAGTGGTGCCCAAAAGTTATTTTTTTTAAGGAGGAGTCGTAGCGATGTATGGCGGGCCACCCCTTCTCTGAAGCCCAGAAGTTTCCATTTAAATGCAAGTATTTTACTGTTCAATGTGATACTTATGAGTTTCTGTTTTTGCATGACTTTTTAAAGTTATGTATTCTCCGACGCGCTAAGCCGATGATGGGTGACTACTGATGACGTCATCACGCGATGGTAGCGTCTGAATTTTAAGACACTATTTTTTCCCCCCACAGGGATAAATGTAGGGATCTAGGGGTAAGGAAGCAAATCGGGTTCAGCTTGAATTGTGTTCTGGAGAATTTTCTTAATTTTTTTCCTTTTTGAAATTGTAGAATCTTTCGGGCATTTTCTGGTTAAAGAAGGAGTAAAAAAAACATGTTTGGAGCTTTGATCTGTCTGAGAGATTATGTTAGCTACATTTACCAATAATATAATGTATAATATGTATTAAATCTATTAATATATTTTGTGTGTATGTGACGTGTTTTATAAACAAAGTTTGATTTGAATAGCTTTAGTGGGTTCTGCCTTTCTGTCGTTTTCGGCCCGGAAGTTGGCAGCAGGAAGTACCTCTGAGTTCACCTCCTTCAGACCCCGTCAGCTGTGTGGTTGGAGGAGGGTGGTGCTGACACACCAGTGAGTCATTTCCACACTGGATTTTCACCCCCACCCCCCACCCATAATCCTGCGCGAGCTGCTGCTCTTCAGTGGAAACTTCGGCTTTACTGTTTGACAGGTTCAATTAGACTCTGGCGGAGGAAAAAATCGCCGCTTTCCCACTGTTCGTGTACCTACCGTGTCCCAAAGCCCCCCCCCGCCCGCCTGTAAAGGCAGGCAGAGAGAGATCCATCGATCAATGGCAGCCGTGGAGCGCCCGCCCCGCCTCGCTTCGCATTGTTTCTGTGTCATCTCGCAGCCCTGTTGCCATGGCACTGAAGATGGCACTTCAACCCTTCTGCTTAATGATCTCTTGGATGATAGCCTACTTGTCAGACATTCATGCCCCGCTCTGTTGAAACGCAATGCTCATCTGAGCATTTTATTCTAAGCATAACTGGTGTTATGGGTTATTTAACAAAGGAGCTGCCTTAAACAGTTTTTCTGTTTCCTCCTCCTGAGCCGTGTTAGCAGAAATTCAGAAATTTAGCATTACATCTGCCGCTTTTCTGGCACTTAAGCGCTGAGTGAGAGATTACAAAACTCTTTGTGTCACTGTGAAGGCAGAAAATCCTAATTGGGGAAATTGGAACACAAAAAAGAGCAGAGCATTCAATCCATATCCATAATCCTCCACGTTACAATGCTCGATTTTAGTCATTGCTGTGATTGAGACAAAGGTGGTGCCTGGAGCCATCACGCTGCTAAGTGAGGGAATGTGTGGTTTTATTATCCTATGTTTGGCAGCATCTGTGCGCTTTTGGCCCCAGTCAGGAACTGAGTTATCCTGAAAGGCAGAAGCTTGAAGGAATCTCATCTGCAGAGAAGAAAGTGAATAATTTAATGAGGGAAGCGTCTGTGAGGGAAATCGAACATTTATTTGTCGAAACAGAAAGACTCTTTTGCGGAAACAAACTCGTAGCAGCGAACAGAATGTAGCTAACAGGCCAACAGCCTCCATCTGTTGTTAGCATAGATCTCAGTAGGTCACAGTCACTGCATCCATTAAGAGAAACCCTATTGATTGGCATATCTGTGCTAATGCTAGGCAAAAATCTACCAATCACATAAACTGATTTGTAGAGACGAGCTAGCTGCTGGCGTTTATTAGCTATCTTTGTATTTTAATGCTCTGATCGGGCTGATGCAGTATTTCAAAGTGAACTGTAGTCAATCTGACAGCTTCTAAAGTGTTTTCTGACCCACTGAGTCGTGGATAAAACGATGCTTCCCTGTGGTTTGGTGCAGTCTGTGCTGGCCAGAAAATACAAGAAACACCATCAGATGAATCCAAAGAGTCCCTATAACGAGATACAAGTCTAGAAACACCAACTCCCATGAAGCACCTGGGTTTTTTTTAAACTGCAGGACTGAACTTTAGTAAAATATCATCAGTGTTTATTTTCTACAGTTAAATTCGTCTGCATGATGATAGCTTTAGGTGTTAAAACTGATCACATTCATTAATTACAATGAGTCTTTTTTACAGTGGGGGTCGTGACCCCATGACCTCACCATGTCTGTTTGGGAAAACCATTATAAGTGTGTTCAAACGTTTTGGGCCTCTGGACAAACACCCACATGGTTAGTCCGTCCCACTGACACATGAGGGACTTCACAAGTGAGTGACCCCGCCCCCCTGGTGTTCCAAACAGGAAGTGGCTCCAAGGAGTCCGATAGTCGTCTTTAAAGAAATAAACATCTGCTGCTCAGTCATTCTATTGGTCAGAAGAACCGTTCTGGATCTGATACCTTTCTTTTTTTTAACATTTTCTTGATAATTTTAATTTTTTTAATATATTTCGCAAGTTATTCAAGTTATAAACTGACCAATCAGATGCCTCAATTAGAGTAGGTGGAGCCTACTGGCCCCCACCTACAACGTTCGAAACATTGAATTGGCCGATTTTGTGTAGTCAGCTTTCAAGTGAAAGGGGTGTGGCCTTCCAACAGTCTTCCTCCTGACTGTTGAGAGTGGTTGCCATAGAAACGAAGACTTAGACCATCTCAGATCAATTACTGCTTGCTGGCGACTTCTCACTCCAACATGGCAACATACGAAAAATTGCCTTAATTTGGTTCACATTGGAAGCAAAAGAAAAATGTCCAAGGCTGACGACACACTCACTCGGTCCAGTTCTCATGTACAGTCAGTGGTCCGTCCATGTTTACTATTGAGTTCCTGTCCACAAGTCTGATCTCCTGCATTTCAATCACCCTTTATTCCTGACTTTTCAGTCAACACACAACCAAATATACTGTGCAGCCCAAGGGTCTTTCTTTCATGTGACTATAACCTTATGCAGATGATACCCTGCTTTATCTGTCCATCCCACCAATGGATTTCTGACCTACAACTCTACTTAAAATGTAATTGGTAAATGACTGCAACATTTTAACACCCAATCAGTAATAAAGGGAAACATTTGATTGGCTCTAAAAGCAGTTCAAATATAAGTAGGATACAAGACGTGCTCTGGATAAGAAAGAAGTCTCTCCGATGTACACAGAATATAAACTACTTAGGCCTCCTTTCGTCCTTTTTCCACCCCCCCCCCCACCCCCCCAGCAAAGAAAAAACTATTAGGAGTAAAAACTGCAACTTTTGCATCCAACTTCACTTGAAGTCAACTATTGCTGGCAGCCTGAATTGAGTGGAATGTGTTGCATTGTGTTTTGTCTGTTGAACACAGGCAGGCAGCGATGTGAAGCGACTTAATCCTCTCCTCCCTCTCAGAGAGCAACACAATGAAAAAACACTCCTTTTTATCTGCTTTTATCTCCTTTTGTGCCGAAGAGCTTTAAAGATTCCTGGTCTTTATCTCTGCTCTCCTCCCATAATGCAATAGGGAAATGCTTCCTGTGTGTCATAAACAGGTATTGAAAGGCCCAATTAAATTAAACTAAAAGATCTGTGAAGAAAGTGGAAAGTACTCTCACTTTTTCCCACCCTTGTTATTCTGCAGCGGGAAGAAAGTCTGTAAATTGACACTGAAGTGTTCTGTCTCGCCTCAGACCTCCTTCTTTGCGCCTTCCTGCCCCCCACCCGCCCACCACACGCTGGTACATATTAAAAGGCTTGGCTAAAGCTTGCTGATATGGGACAGAAATGTAGTAAATGAGATGACCATCAACTGCTAGATTGGTTTTCTCATTGTGGCAACGGCTTGCTTGGCATCTGATTGCTTTCTGATGTGGACACTTAAACAGGCTGACCTTCGCCATCTGGGAAATTAAAATTAAAGAAGCCACCCGAAATAAAGATGTAGCACTTTTAAATGACCTCGTTTGTGTGAAACGTTTCAAAATAATGTTTGTTGTTGTGGGTTTTTAGTGAAAGGTCGTTGTCCTTCATTGAATTTTGACCCCAGACCTCTAGGGTGTTTTTAAAAAACCATTAAATATTTATTGTTTCGACTTAATTTGGATTCCATTTTTGTGGTTTTGCTCTCTCTAGCTTACAGCCCCTCGCAACCCCATGCTAACATTAGCGGTGCGACCACATGAGTGAGCAGTATCAGAGCCATCCAGCCGTCCAGTTTAGATCCAGATTCCAGCTCAGACGAGGAAAACAAAGACCTTCACGGATCTGTTTGTCTGCAAGTGCAAGCATCAGAAAGGGGCGGAGCTTGTGGTTCACCCAGCGTATTTTCTGCTTTACCACTGAGAGCTTTTTAAACGCCATTTTTTTTCATCTGCTCCTGATTCACAGTGATTTGAATAAAGAAATCCTCAGAAATGCCATTTTAATCTAGCGTTTCTTTGTACAGAACGTGCTTAAAACATGGTTTCCATCATTTCAAATGGCTTGAGGCTTCATTAGCAGGGAAGAACCAAGGAGTTTAAGCAGTAGGAAGAGCTGATGTGTCTTTTGCACAAGCCGCGTCTCCATTGAAAATGAAATTGAACAAATTGGATATGCGATAATGAAGTCGCCTAAACGCGACAATTTGGACTTGTGCCGTGTTCGTGGCTGTTTTAAACCGTATCTTCTGGTTGAACTCGGCTGGTGTGTCCAGTTCGTTTGTCCCTGTTGATTCCTCAGCAGAGGCTTCAGATTGTCGAACTCAAAGCAACTGAGGCTTCATGTGCGAGAAACGTTAATCAGCTGCACCGCCGGGTCAGATCCCGCCCACACAGATCTGCGTCCAACTCCTCCTCCTCTTCCTCGCACACTTTTCCCACCCCACGCTTTAGTGCTCAGAGGGCTGGGAGAAGGCCGGATTTGCCGTTGATACCTGTGAATGTAGGTTAGATGTTTCATGGAACTTGCATCAGCGTTTGGAGGTTTTCATTTCTGCTCCACTGCGGCATTAGGGGGATTCTCTTCTTTCGAGTGGCAACTGTCAGGGAATATTTTGGTGCATCAGAAAAAAGAGGGATGCCTTGAATACACACGTTATTAATAATTAACTCTGTGCTTTATTCCCCTTTGAAAGTTATTATGCAAAATTAATATTTCATACGGGCCCTACATGACAAGACAAAGGATAGTAATGGCACAAAGTTTGACAAGTCGGTCTGCTCTAAAATTATTGGCCTTCATCTTATATTTAGCATTCAAGAGATGCTTTGAGATGAATCTCTATTTTTGTTCACTTCCCTATTCATGACTTTTTCTTTCCCACCCCTGTGTGCAAAGTGCTTCATTTTGAATGAAAGCGCTGAGCAGCGGGCCCCCAGTTTGGGGCCGTGACTGTCTTTAACTCCCCCAGGAAGTGCAGGATGTTCACAGCCTGCAGCCACCAGAAGACACTCGGAGAGGGAGCAGCTGCCCCACCTCTTCATCAGCATCCCTGCTGCACCTGCTGCTGGAGGTCCTCTTCCTCCTGGTGTGCGATGAGGCAACGCTTTGACATCAACAACTTTTGCTTTTATCCAAAGCTTGGATTCTGTTGGAACGGGGTTCGTCTTCTGTCTTCCTTAAAGAAAACATCACAGATTTATTAGTTGTTTTATTTAATTTAAGATTCTGATGAATAATGATCCTCCCTGATTCCCGTAGTTTTCCAACACTTATTCTATTTTCAATGGAACTGTTGTAAACAGGGCTCCGACTGTATTTTAGTTTGTTTTCCAGCGAGGATATACTCGTATGTTTCCGTTTTGTCCCTTGTCCTGCCCCATAGTTGGCGCCAGTTTACTAAACAAGCAGCACTGCTACTTTGAGTGACCAAAGAAAAGGCGAATAACTGATTCAATGCAACCATTTGAAGCCTAAAACACCTATTTAACCGTTGAAACAATGAACATAATTTCATTTGGAAGTGGAGAACAGCAGCTTCACGTCGATATGCTACATGTCAGAACACGCTGGAATTACAAAAATGACATAAGCGGTCTTAGAGTGTGTTGACAGTGACATCTTTGGTGTATAAAGGGTTACCTAGACAATAACTCACACTCCCAATACCAATCGTTTCGGTGGTCATGCTAACAATGAACATTTCACGTAAACCTTTAGCTTTTAGCCTACAGATGCTAAAACTAGCACCCCCCCTTTTTTATTTTATTTTTCTGCACTGAAAACTATCTTGGCTATGCATTAGCTTACAGAGCCTAGCAATTAGCAGTTATCGTGTTCTTGGTGGAATTCCTTCAATCCCTCGTTAATCAGACGTTAGCATAACTCTTTTCAGCTAGCATGCCTTCTTGTTTGGAAGTAGCTTGCTAGGCTAACTATTACATCTCGCAATCATAACCGGTTCACTTTTCTTCTGTTTAAAAAATAAATAAAAACCGTGACACAGCGACACCCTTAGAGACCACCTTTATTCATTGTGTATCATTTCATTTTTTTTAAATAGCACGACGACAAAAGGTGGAAACAAAGATTAGCTAATCCCTATATTCTATTAAACGTAAACATCAGAATAATTTTCTACTTTTATATGCCAGTATTTGCAAAATATTTCCTCTTTTACCACACTAGAACTCAGCTGACAACTCAACATTGGGAAGTCCCCCATTTTCAGTCTATACAATTTTATTTTAAATGGCGACCCTAACGAGTTACGATTATTTCCGTTTAAGCTTAAAAACAATTCTTTTTACAATTCAGAACGCTTTTGTTGGCGTCTATTTTCAAAGCGATAAAACGATTGTTGTTGTTTTCCCATTTGGACCCAATCCTACTCACTAAAACTTTACTTTGTGCTGCCAACCATAACGGTTACAGTTTATTGACATTTTTATGCTTTAAGAAGGCGTTGCAATTGAGAAAACGTTATAAATGTCAATTTTGAAAGGATTCAAGTTGTTTAGGTTTTTGTTTAATTTCCTACCATAACTGTTATGTTAGCATGCATGTTAACATGTTTGTTATTCATACAGTATTTTTTTTACTCACAATCGGATCTGGACTGTCTGCGGGTGAAAAATGGTCAAACCTTTAAGGGGCACACGGGTAACCCGGTTCAGATTTCAAGGCTGTTCAATTCCTCAAAATCCTGTGGGATGCTCAGAGAGCCTGTTGGTGATGTTCACGTGAAACGTGCACACTCCTTTTTTGCAGCCTGACTGTTAGAAATGAGGAAGTTAGACGGAATGAAGCTTGACGAGCATCATAGGTGCATTTAACTTCCCTTATCCTGAGTACTTGACGATACACTTACCACACGCACGATAGTGGTATGTTCCATTTTCTTGAGGTGGCCATACGAACCTGAAGGATACTGAAAGACAGACCTGCGGCCCCCTGAAGATACATGAAACTCCACGGAGCGAACAACTCAAAACCCCTGGAACCGGTACGGGTCAAACCCCCCCGGTGATTTCAGCTGTAGCATAAACATGGGAAAACTGGCCCTGTTATGCAAACAACAAAGCGTGCTAACTACACAGATTGTTTTATCACTAATTTGATTTTAGGTTAACTGCTTATTTTATTGAATGCATTGTTTAATATATATATGTAATGTTATGTAAATATGTAATTTTACTTTGATCTTTTAAGGTGATTTTTAACATCTTCCCAGGGACTGCAGATGAAAAATAGCCCTTTGGCTAACTCTGGCATATTGACAGAAATGTTTATTAATATGCGCTGTCCCCCCTATTCAAATAAATCTATAAATCTACAGGCCAGTGGGTTTCCGATGGTACCTTCTGCTCAGCGCGGCGGTCGGGTGGCGTTTCCACTTTCTGTTGATTTTCCTGTGCAGTCCATCAGAAAACGCCTCTGCCCTGAATGGACGGGCTCGACTTTAGAGCAGGTAAACATGTATGTGTCATGTATTCTTTTTAGCCTTGTAAATGTCTCTTGAATTTTTCTCCAGCCCCCCCTCCACCCCTCTAGTCGGACTCTTTGCTCATGATATGCCACAGAGAGACACAATTATCCACTTCATTTGAGTCGTGGTGCTAATGGCGGCCTCTTGGGGAGGGGGGTGATAGGTAGCAGTAATTGTAAATGGTGTAATGAGTGTGGAATGGCCACAGTGGAGCGCTCCACCATTACAGGTGAACCCCCCCCCCAACAACAAGTAAGCACCCCTCCCCTCTGTTCTCCTTCAGGGTTGAGCAGAGACACAGGAAATATTAGCCTCACAGACCATTACTCCCGATTGGCTCGGCGGCCGCGCCTTCCTGCCTCGTTGTGCAGATGGCCTTCTCACCTCTCGCTTTGCCTCGCTAAAAAGATGTCGCTGCTTTGTGTCCTAAACATACCATAAGCACCGCCGGAGGATGTTTGCGTCTGCGGTCCCGAGATGGACGTCCTCGCCTCCTGACATCTGGGACAACATCCAGCCCGGGTGACGCTAAAGAGGACGAGGCGGCTATAGGAAACGCCGGGTTGGATGGACGGACAGATGGTATGGATCAGTTTCATAGGGAAACATGACAACCACTGTAACCATGCCAACAGTCCTGATTGACAGAATGCATCACAATGCCAGGGCGGTCAGTGTTTACAGCAGCATCTGATGGAGACTGCTGCCAGCAGGATGTCAAAACCATGGCGGGATTGTTTTGGGGAATTTGTTTCTCACTGATATGGATTAGCAACAATTAAACTTGAATTTTAAAGCTTTACTTTTTCCTAAACAGACTATCGTCGCACAGAAGAGCACATTAGAAATACGCCGTTATGAGAATCTTGTTCAATAATAACGGAAGTGCCGTTTTAAAGCATTTTGTAAATTCTAATCTCTTTGCTTATTTTACCGTCGATACCTGGACCCTATACCCTCTAAACCAGGGCGGCAAACTGTTTGACTCGTGGGCCACTAAGGCTTCTAAAGTTTGACGAGGGGCCGGACCGGGCGCAGAGGTGAGAAAGAATCTGTATGAAAACATCCTTTATTTTATTTTTTAAAAATTATACATGTTTAAAATATGAGTGTTTTGTTTAAAGATCGGTGGCTTTCATTTCTATTTTAGTGCCAATTGCCCCAATAGGTTGATGTTACGACGGGAAAAACTCAAACTTCATGTAGTGTTTCACAAAAATGCCCGTCCCACTGAGAAAACCCACATGATCATCAGAAACGCCACATGTATGCAGAAACAACTGCACTTAAAGATCAAAGTAATTGTAGGTTAGAGCCCAGAATCACATGAAACATAAACCCTTAATAAGGAGGATTCCTGTGAGGCTGGAACCCGTGAACCTGGTCTACATGTAGAGCTTGTCCCCATGAAGCCGGTCCCCGTGAAGCCAGTCCCCGTGAAGCTGGTCCCCATGAAACTGACCCCTGTGAGGCCGGAACCCGTGAACCTGGACCACATAGAGCTTGTCCCCGTGACGCTAGTCCCCGTGAGGCCGGCCCCAGTGAAGCCGGTCCCAGTGATGCCGGTCCCCGTGAAGCTGTTCCCCGTGATGCCGGTCCCCATGAAGCCGGTCCCCATGAATCCGGTCCCCGTGATGCCGGTTCAAATGCAGCTGTTTCCCGTGATGCCGGTTCCCATGAAGCCGGTCCCCATGTAGCCGGTCCCCGTGATGCCGCTCCCCATGAAGCTGTTCCCCATGATGCCGGTCCCCATGAAACTGGTCCCCGTGATGCCGGTTCCCATGAAGCCGGTCCCCATGAAGCCGGTCCCCATGAAACTGGTCCCCATGAAGCCGGTCCCCATGAGGCCGGTCCCCGTGAATCTGGTCCACGTGAATCTGGTCCCCGTGAAGCCGGTCCCCATGAAGCCGGTCCCTGTGAAGCTGGTCCCCATGATACTGGTCCCCGTGAGGCCGGCCCCTGTGGAGCTGGTCCCCGTGAATCTGGTCCCCATTAAGCTGTTTCCCGTGAAGCTGGTCCCCGTGAGGCTGGTCCCCATGAAGCTGGTCCCCGTGAAGCTGGTCCCCGTGAAGCTGGTCCCTATGAAGTTGGTCCCCGTGAAGCCGTTCCCATGTGACAAGCCCTCAATTACTACCTTAAAGAAGCGTTTCTCTCTCCCGCTGGTGACATCACAGTACCTGCACAGAGACAGGTGAGTGAAGACTCTGGGGTCTCCCAATTATCACGAGTGACACGGAGTCAGCAAATTACCTGCCAGCTCAACGGTGCCTGGAGTACCGGGGAGCGGCGGGGAGCCCGGCAAACGTCTGATGGCGAGGAATCCTCACCCTCACACACACAGCCGTCCTCTCTGTCTGCTGCAGCTTTTCTTTCTTATGATCTGATTGTCTTTTTCAGGAAAAAGCTGCTGGAGACAAAACTGCCGAGAACTTTTCCCACAGGATGATCAGAAAGTGTGGCTTGGTGACTAAAATACTCACATTTGGGAGGTTTGCTCGACTTCCTGTCCAGCCAGAATGAGTTCCACTGATCTGGAGCTGCAGCTGCTTGTAAATCGCTTCATCAAAAACTTACCAAATGATTGAAAACCTGCAGCTCCAACCCTGGAAACTAATTTTAAGCTAATTATATATAATTGCATGTCAGTCTCAACACAAGGCAGCTCTGTGTTTACTATGACAGGGTTGTCAGAGTTAACGGTCCTCTGCTCGACAAAGTTCTGAAGTGACAAAATGTGTGTTAATCCATTAATAGGGAGGTTTTATTTTGAATCATTTCCAGATGATCAGTTTCAGTTTCTTTACTCCAAAGTGAGGATTTAAGGCAACCATGCAGGCGATGGCGGCCATGAAGGAACGGCGAGGAATGCTTTCTCCTCATGTTTGCTCCAAACTCTGCGTCGGGACGAGACCTGAACTTTGAATCCTGCTTTAGCCCCAAGTGAACTCTGGTGTGGGTCGTTACAGTGTGGATGTAGGCTGATCTCCAGTAGAACAAAGGGCAACATTGCCTGATTCTGTGCATTATGAGAAGTAAAATAATCCCACAAAGACCTAAAGAAATGTAGAAAGACTCTACATTTATCTATTAGAATAAGGGTTTAGGGGGTGCATGGTGGTGTAGTGGTTAGCATATCAAAGGGATAATGTTCTGGTTCAAATCCCGGCTGCGTTTTCTTCTCCAGGCACTCCGGTCTCTTCCCGTAGTCCTTCAGGGGTTAATTGGTGTCTCCTCCCCCTGTGTGCGTTTGAGTGTGTGGCTGTGCGACCCTGTGACGGACTGGTGACATGTTCAGCCTTCTTCCAACAGCGGTGGGATAGGCTCCAGCAACTCCATTAGCCCAACAGGCATTCAGCAGGTTCAGAAAACGAATGGATAGAACAAAACTATATTCATTGGCTGTGGTGACCCTGCTGTGGTGACCCCTGAAGGGATAAAGCAAAAGGTAGACAAAAAAAAAACGAATCTGCAGAGATGCTCCAACTCCTCCTTCCTCCTCCAGCACTGGTGGGAGGAGCCAAGCTTTCTCAGGCCAACCAAGAGGCAGAATCTCCGCCGGGCCCTTGGTCTGCCATAAGCCCCCCTCCTGGTTGGACCCGCCCGACATCAGAACCACCACAGCTGGTCCCTGTCGATGAAGATCAGGAGATGACTGGAGGTCTGGGTCTAAACTCTGGAACATCAAAAAGACTTTTCCTAAAAAAATTTCAGAAACGTCTAAAAATTCCTTTAATGATATAAAAAACAGTTTATGTTATGAGTGTATGACAGTTGCAGAAAGAACAGCTTTTGTTTGTTTTCTGTTAGAAAAGAATGAGGAGCATTCATCCCATTCTAGGCTAATTTTCCATTTGTTAACCCATTTTCAGGACCTGCTGGCTTCCTTTCAGGGTCACATGGTTGCTGGAGCCTATCCTAGCTACTGTTGGAAGACGGCGGGGTTTGCTTTGGGCCGGTTGGGGGATTTTGTCCTTCGGGAACTTCCCGTCGTCGATGATAGTCGATGAAGTACCTGAACGTGCATCCACGACGATCACAAACACCTTTTGACCTTTGACCTGAAGGAGGGTTTCCATCTCTGTTTCTCTTAAGGCCGCAGTCGTTCTGGCTGGTCTGATCCAGGGCTGGTTCTGAGAGTTCTGCTTGAATTCTGCTCTGAAAACACGAGTTGGCATTAAATTAACATAAAAAGGTCGGAACTGCAGGAGAGTCCTGTTTGGAAGTCAGACGGATTTAGGTGTTGATAAATATTTTTGTGATTCACTTTTACTTTTTATTTAACCAGAGAACGATCCCAAATGTTACCAGAAGAGAAGATTTCTGTCCATGCTGGGAAATGCTAAAAATAACCCTAAAGAATTCAACGTTAAATTAAATCTGAAAAGGAAATTTAAAAAACAAATGTCACAGAAAAATCAAAAGACTCATTTTTCTTTAAGAGAGATTTCAAAATAAAAGCTTCAGCATCTTTTTCTTTTGAAGTCAATTTCTATTTTGATGAAGACATAAAACTGCAGGTGAAAAAAAAGTGTTTCTGTTTACACATAGACCTAAATCCTGGTTTTAAACCAGAAATTAAGGAAATATACTTTGAATATGTTGTTAAACATTCGTAAAACATATTTAAACCACATGTGCCTCAAAAGTGTTTTTTAACCTTCTTTATTGATCTATTATTGATACATCATTTGATTAAAGATTTTTGAGAAATGTCTTTTATAAAGATATTGATAAAGAGTTTTATGGAAAAACGGATCAAAGTGCAAATGTTAATATGGGTTTAAAGGCAGAAAAATATAGATTAGGAATAAAAGAAATGAGTTCAAGCAAAAGATATGTGTATATCCATGTTTTAATGTTTGTTTTGATTAAATTTCTATGAGAATGGACCTCAAAAATATTCATAAAAATATAGATTTTATGTTCAATTAAGACAAATGTAAAGTGACCTTAAGATTTGGATTAAAGATAATAAAATGGAAACAAACACACGACTATTTTCATTTCAAAATGATTTATTTTTCATTTTAAATTAAAAAAAAACCTCAAGTTTACAAAATATGGAGAATAATGTATAAACGCAGTTTTATGCTGAAATTCTTCATTTTTTTGAAACATGAATTTAGAAGGATGTTGATTGATTCTGTCCTCGTGGTGGAGCGGGTGTTTTGTCCCAGTAGGGGGTGCTATTGGCCCTGGTTTCTGATGGGGGGAAGGTGTGGGAGCTGAAATGCCACCACAGAGGTGTGGGGGGGGGGGGGGGGGCTGCTCCTTATTCAAACTTCTGTGGATGACAGGGATTTCCGGTGCATTCGAACCCCGGCCCCTCCCTCCCGGGGGCCCACTCCACACCCCGAACGCAGCGAATCTGGGGGCAGGATGGGGGGGCCGTGCCCAGCCGGGCAGAGCCCCCCCACCCCCACCCGTCATGTGATCAGGCCGGGATGAAACGTGTCAAACAGCTCCCTGAGTTATTAGGCTGTCTGCGCGCGTGACCTTTCCGCAATCAAAGATATATGACTTAAGGGCTCGGCTTCGCCATGGCAACGGCTCCAATTTGCCGCCGTGAGAAAAGGTCTAATTGTTGCAGAAATTTAATGATCTCGCCCCAACATCAGATTTTATGAACTGTTTACGCCATAATTTTCTTTTGTTAATGCGTGCCGCCTTAACCCTTTCCCCGCCGGCCGCCTGCAGGGACGGAGGAGGAGGAGGAGGGGGGGTATGTGGGCCCCCCCCAACCTGTTAGCTCGTCTGTTAAAAAAGGGCAGTTTTGTCTACAGGAGCAGCAGCTGCTCTCAGCGATGCAGACGTCAGTAATATATTCTGCAAGGTCAAAGACAACTGAGATTAAAACGTCTAATCAGTTAATTTGTTTTATTGAGAAGGACTGCCGTGTGATTGGACACACAGGGGGGGGGGGGAGAGATGAGGTGGTGGTGGTGGGGCTCCTGAACTCCACGCTGCAGAAACCGGCCGTGCTGCTCGTTTAAAGCTGATGAAGCTCTGACACCCTTTGTTTTCCCTCCCCTTCCCAACACCCCCCACCCCCCACCCCACCCCCTCAGCGCTCATTTCCAATCTATGGCACATTCATACAAGAGTGATTTTATTAGTTGCTGAAATAGACTTATATTCTATATCTCATTAAATATTCAAAATAAATTCAGCATATTTGAGTTCTTCATCCATATTCAGCCGTTGTAACGTGGATCAGAATATTTTGATTGAGCCCAGACACTTTGAATTTCTCCTTTTTCTGTGTGCAGATAATTCCATTCAGAGGAACGAGTTGAATCACAAGTGATCTCATTGTTTTCTGCTCACAATCAAACGAGCGGGAAAGCGTTCGGGTGCATGGGAGGGGGGGGGGGACGGCAGAAGGTGCCGCCGGTCCGGCCGGTGCACATCCTACTGATCCGCCGCCGCTGCACGCCAAACACGCCGGCCAGAGTGTACACTCCAGTCTTAGGGGTGACTCCCCTGACCTTTGAGGTGGGATAATAACCTGTGGGGCTGGATTACAGATTACAGATTACAGGACTTTAACTGGATCATTACAGAAAATGCTTCTTGTTCCCAGACTGGATGATCATTGCTGATATAGACTGTTGTTATGGAAAAAAAACCATCAAGAAACTCTTTGTAATTCTTATAGGTCAGAAACCATCACAGAACTGTAAATATGTGGCCTCAAAATTACTTAAAATATAAAAATGTGTCAATAAAACAAGGATTAAATACCAATTTGGAAATATTAATAATAATGAACATAAGAGGTCAAAGTGTAAATGTAATTAGAAATACGGCCTTAAAGGCGGTTTTGAGAGCTATTATTGCCTTCAGAAGGAGAGTTTAGGACAGTAGTTTACTTGTAAATAGTGTGATTGCCTTCAGATGAGGATTAAAGACAATATTTAAATTATTAATAGTTTTATGGTCTTCAGAATGAGGCTGAAAGAAAGTGTTTTACATGTTAATAGCACTTCTGAGGGATAAGTTTGAACTATTCTAACCTTCTAAATGAAGCTTAAATACAAGAATTTACTTCTAAATAGTATCATGGGCTCCAGATGGAAGGTTGAATACTTGACTTCACTCGATAATAGTATTATGGTCTTCATATTGAGGGTTACATATCGTATATTACTATAGGGATGCTCTTTATTCCTGACGACTTCCTGTTTCCTTTAGAAACTATTGAAATGTGTCAGACCAACCACTGAATTATGGGAAATCTGCTCAGGGGGAGGAAACCACACTTTGTAACTTGTTACATTTACTCGAGTAACTAAGTTGTACTCTTCAAAGTAGCATTCCGGGCCGTACTCTTTATTCCTACCTAAATTCAATGTTACCCTGTGTTACAAGGGAAACCGTGAACACATCAAACCGGAGCAGAATTTGGCTATAGAAGGTAAATATCTGATTCTGCACGGACCCGCTTTGACTGCAGAACCACATGTTGGAGCAACAAACTGATGTCGGGAAGTGGAGGGAACCCCGGAGAGACGGCAGAGTTGAGCTTAAAAGACCTAGATCTGTTCTTTAGACTTTCAGAACAAAACAATATCCAAATTTATGACCATTTATTTCCTTTGGCAAACTAAAGAACCATTTTTTTATGAAATAAAGTTATTTTCGAGGCTCTTTTTTCTACCAGCTAATTAGACGACTAGATCTTCAGACTCCGCCTTTCTCTCCTATTGGGTGCCGCCCATTTCATGACATCATCCTAGAGTAAGCCTCAGCAGCGTGTCTGCATTTCTCCCACGAAAACAAACATCCGAACTTTTGCAAAGATGGATGTGCGTATCGTTCATAGAAAAGGAAAGAGTTTAGCCGATAGCTAGCTCCACGGAGAAAGTGGGCGGGTGTGTTGGTCTGGGGGGCGGAGCTGGCAGCACAGACTCTTCCTGGAAGGGGCGGTTCCTCACTTTGTGAGACCCGCTTGTTTTCGTGGATTGGGAGGGGTTGGTGTTCAGAGAGAAGGTTTCTACACTCAGAAATGCGTGATTGGATCAAAATATCACTTTGGGGATGTTTTTGTGAGGAATAAACATTATAAAACACTTTAAAGCTCAGAAAGTTGATTTGGCTTCATAGAGACCCTTTCATGTTGGTAAAAAGCTGCACCGCTGTGTGAGGATAAAATTAATTTACACTAAACATTTATTATTAACTTAAAAATAGATGAAACTTGATGCTATGTCTCTGAGAAAAAGAAATAAAGCGCTGCTCACGTGCGTTTTAGGGTATCTGCCCACAAACTCTAGACGAGATGAATTTATTTTTATTCAGTTCATTCCAGCCTTTGTTTTAGAAAAAAAACCTTGAGACTATAAACTATTTTAATGACGTCAACTTACTCTGGCGATTGTTTGGGTGACTGTTTTTTTACCGTTCCTCCAGTAATACATACTTTTTAAGGAACGTTACTCTTGCCTGATGCTTAGATCTTAGGAACATTTGGATCCTCCCAGCTTTTCCGGAGGCCAACCTCTCTCATCCTTCAGCTCCTTTCTGTCGTTTTTCCAACATGCATGGAGACGAACGTGTTTCTGTGAAAGTGACCTCCATTAGGAGCAGCGGAGGAGATCCATCCAGGGCCAGTTTGCTTCTTTCCAGCGGACGGCCCTTGATTTATTGGAACCCGGAGCCAAGTGACCGTGATGGAGTGGATTTCCATTTTAAGAGAAGAAACGGCTTCATCTGGTGAGGAAACGCAGGAGGAGGAGGAGGAGGAGGAGGAGAGCCATCAGAGGAACCAGGAAAGAACGTCTGCGGTACCGTGGAGCAGATTAGGAATGAAGAGGAGAAGACGAAGCCTTCAGTTTAGTGAAGTTAAAGTGGAGCGTGCAGGCTGGGGGGGTTAGAAAGGTCAGTGATATCAGATATTTAATCCTGCGTTGGGTTGTTAACATCCAGTAAAGCCTCATTCAGGGGCAGAAACATTTTAGAGACGGGCGCTGCCAAACCTTCAATCATGCAAAGGTTGTGTAATGAAATGCGGACTTTGCCAGCAAACGGAGGCGACGCAGAAACAAAATCATAAACAAAGAGCGTTGGGGGGGGGGGTTGTTCTCATCTTCTGGGCGACGCCTTCATCTGGAGGCGTGATGGAGTGTTTCTTAAATGAAAATACACCTGTCTTAAGGACAAATATGTGCCACTAATTAGCTGTCTAACCTAAATCTCGCGGTGCCAGATGTTGCAAAACTGCAGAGAGACAGAGACAAATGGCAAGAAGCTGGGCACGTAAATTTAGCCGAGGCTTAAATCATCTTTTCCTTGACCCTGTTAGACAAGTTGCTCAATGTGATTCTGCAGCCTGCAGGAAACTAATTGTAAAGATAGACCAAGGTATCGCTTAATCTGTCTCATGCTCCGCCCCCACCGCCTCGCCGCGGTTTGTTGGGTGGACCGAGCCAAAAGCTGGATTACGTTTTGATCTGTATCCCTGCTTCCAATTCAGATTTCCATTTCAGTTATGCGTCGCGCCCGGGTCCTCCTCTCTCACAGAGGAGCAGCACGAACATCTGCGCTCGATGACTTTAGAGGAGGAGACCTTGAAAAACTTTCCAGGTCTGTCGAAAGTTTCTGCTGCTTTTCTCCGCCGTCTCCTCCACGCCGCGTTCCTCATGTTGTTGTGGAGGCGTCATCTTGCGTCTGTCGCAGGGACGAAACCGTTAGAACGATTCAAAGCAGCGCAGCAAACCTGACAAAGTGACACCTCCGTCAGGGGAGCAACTTGACCTCTGACCTTTCTGCAGGTACAGGCAAGCCTGTACGGGGCGCACAGGTGACCCGCATGAAGCTTCAGGGTCGATGAGCGCTCAGTGAACACGAAGAGAGAAAAAGTTGATGCACATTTTTTCTCTATGGGCATGCTGCAGGCGACGGGTCGTAGGTCACTCCTACAACACGTACGGATGACAGGGCGGGAACTAGGTGAGGCGCAGGTGTGTCCAACAGATTTTTCATTTTCAACCCCCAACCAAATCCTGCAGACTGTACAAGGAGCCCGTTAGAGCTGTGCACCTGACTAAAGTGTGGTGTAAGGATGCCGTACGACAGCCTCACCCGTATGAGGCGTAGAAATAGCCTCACCCGTGTGACATAAGTGCGTGGAGCTTCCATTGACCTCTTCACGATACCACACACACGACAATGGTACATTCTGTTTTTATGGCGCCCCTTGAGGGAACTGCAAGACACATCTGGACTCTCCTTAAGATGCAGCCGCTCTTCTCTACGACCCTCCACCAACCCGGACGACCCAAAAACCCACAGCAACCGTATTCTGCCATCAAAAAACTTCAAGAGGAGCATAAACGGACCCCTAAGAGGCATCCGTGCACACTAGTTTTTCGAAGAGACTCATGGGAAAATCTGATTGGTCAAAGTTCACCGTGGTTTCATTTTTAATGGATGTTCAATCACCACGACTTTTTTAAGTAGAGCCTATAACCTGTCCTGTGCGTGTCAACGTGAACACGAGAAAATTGGACGCGGAAGCCCAAAACATGCTTCTTTGGAAGTGGTTGCTTGAATTCTGGTTGCTGAGGGTGATGGTGAAGTGCGAGTGAGCACAAGGGTTCAAGGGATTCAGGGTGTATGGTGCTCGCCAAAGGTGAGTCCGAACTAGAAGTTGAGTCTGTGACAGACTGAATCTGTGCTGATATGCTGTTGGATCGGTTCTAATGTCTGGAACTGTTTCACGTTTCAGTGGGGTTTGTAAATAAAGGTGGAGTGGTTCAATCGCAGTGCGGTTAACTCTGACAGTGAGGAACGTTGGAATCAGCTGATTAAACCTCATCCTCCAATCTCCAGAATATGCACCAGAGCGTCTCCAACCACAGCAAGTGGACGGCGTTTTGGCACGGGGCCGTGGTACAGGTTGACGTTGACAGCAGCTCCATCTGGACCCACAGAGACCAACTTTACTGTCCATTCATCCAAGCCCGTGTTCTGGATAAGTCTCACAGGCCCGTCTGTTACGGTCTGTGCGGTTCAGTCGGTCCGAGGTGAATTCTGCTTTGCTGGACAGAGACGGCGTGAACCGTTTCCCCACTCAGTTCTTGCCAGAATCTTTCAAAATGATTCAACTTTATTTACGACAAAGGAACAAGGAACTGTGGATGTTACATGTTACAGAACATATTTAAAATCTAAAACTTAGTTGAAAATTCTAAAGAAAGGCTTTTAATATGGTCAGTCAATAACACGTTTCCCATCAGCCATTGTGCTTCTGTCACAATTTTGTAGAGAATTTGTAAGGAATGGTCTTAAACTTATAACATTTTTAATACCACAAACTGTTGATATTTATTCATCTTTAGATCAAGATTTAAATCTGAATGCCATATATTCTAAATTAGCAACAGACTTTTGGGTGAACAAAAACTTTTTTGATTAACTTGGTTTCCAAAAAGCTTGCTGGGAAGATTTAGGGGCGTGTCTTATCGCGTGATGACGTCATGTCTGATCTTCATTGTTGGGGTAAAAATAGGGAAGCAGTTTATAAATATGTTTAATTTCTATTAAAATATTTTGTTTTTTTTTAATACAAAAGTTTATTGATAAAAAAACAATCTGTAGTTTTCATTTTTCTTTTCTCTTTTGAGGGACTATTTTCTCGTGTGTCCCTCCGCCCTCCAGCCCCCGTTCTCAGCACACCCTCCGCTCCGCCTCGTTTCTCCGGTTCGGGAAATCAGCGTCGCCTAGAGAGTGGGACCGACCGACCGACACCGGTGTGACTCATGACATCGTAAGTTCATCAAAAACACAAACCAAATAGAAACCTTTGGGAAAAAAGATAAATAAATGCTTCAAAAACACAAAATAAAAAAAAACCTCCAAACAAAGTTTTAGTGTTATTTTTCGGAATGCGAAACAGATTCACCAGTTTGCTAACTTTCCTTTTTTATTAGTCATTCAGTTACGGTTGAATAGTTTCAACGGTAAATTAAATGTTCAACTTTTATAATAAAAGTTACTACTGTTTAGTGGGAAGGTGTGTAAACTGTCTGAACAGGTCAGTTTTCTCTCCAAACACAAACTGACATAAACAGGCTTTTGATGCTATGGTTAGCATGTTAGCTAGTGCTTTTGCCGCGCGAATTGCGTTCGGTGAGAACTTAGTAAGTTTTATCCTAAACGTAACCCTTCTTCTGGTCCCTTCGGCTCAGATAAAAGTTCAGTTCTGGCCGCACATATTTGAAAAATGACCCGTGAAAAGTCACTTTCTTTATGGAATTTCGTTTTATTAGCCGTAAAAGTGAATTGAACTATCCGCACGTGCTTGTTTGTGTTTGTTAAACTTAAATCAAACTAGAAACGATGATTTTTGGGAAAAAACATTTGTTGAAAAGTAACATCATACATTTCTGCCAACAGGCCGAAGCCCGTTATAGAATGAATTCACACACTTTCCTGAAGGAAAAGGACCTTAATCTGATGTCTGCAGACATGAAGAGAACTATAAACTCTGTTAAACCAGAAGGATGGCTGTTAGTCATCAGAACCATGGTCATTTAACAGAATATGGACCCCTCGTTTATTTTATATCTCAGCTTTACCTTATTATAAAAAATAAATAAATTTAAAAACTAAAAAAAAAGCTTAAAAATGCTAAATTAAATTGATTGATTTCTAATGAGATTACTCCACTTTCTCCAAAAATGGATTAATGATTTTTCCTAATGAAACATAATTTGCACATATTTTTAACTTTTGATACTTAATCAATTTTTCTATGAAGAGTTTTGAAACATTGTCTATTTTACTGATATGGTATTATTTTTTTTAATTATGTATATGATTTTTATAATTAACATAATCAGTATATATCTTAGATAACCGATCTGCATTTTCCATGTTGATTTCTAAAGTAGTTATTTTGTTCATAATATTTTAAGTAATTCATCTTTGTCATGTGCTTTATTGATATCTTAGTTCTGTCTGATAAAGATATGAATCAGATAATGAAAGATCATGTAATAAAATGGTTATGGCAGAACAGGGGTGGGATTATATAAATTCACTTCCTTCCACTCCCTTTCAAGCAATATTTATTAATATATCTAATTATCATAAGTTTGATACGTCATTGTATGAATGTATAACTGATGATTGTAATGTTGATTGTAATTTAAACCATTTCAAATCAAAAATCAAATATAAATTCACCAAATAAATATTATAGTAAATTAAAAAAAAGAAGTTTATTATTTCAAAGCCTATTTTCAAATCTTAAACTTAAAAAATGGTCAAGGTGAGGAAGACTTTTGACACAACTTTCATTCATTCTCTGACTTTGTTTATATGGTTGAAAAGTTCTCGCCAATCGACCACTTTTGTTTGTGTTCCAACACGAACCTTGACAAAGATGGAAAAAAAAAAAATTAAAATCTATCTGCACTTCCAGGATGAGGATCTAGAAACTGCTTAGCTTTGATTGGTTCGACCTCTTAAAGAGCCATTTAGGTCAGATTCTCACTGACCATGGCCCAGTGGGAGCCACTGAGTCTTAGAAAAGGACAGAATTGCTTTGAATTATGTTCTTACTATTTTGACAAAAACACATAATGATTGTGTTTTTGTCCTCTGTAAAACGCAAACATAAGGGGGAAAAAATAGCTATTTTCTTTTCTAAATATGAAACAGGTGATACATTTTTACAGTTTTTTTAAATCATAAATCTGCAAACCTAACTAAACTTAAAACAGAGCTAACTAAGGTACTCATGCTGTGTTTTTTGAAACTCTAAGGGACACTTTAAGTCCTCTAATTATTTTTGGAATTGGAACCTTGCATGGACAAACCGCTAACTATTATTCTAACCTTTTAACTCCCTACATTCGTTGAGGTCCACAGAAATGGGTTTTAAAGGGCCTATACAATGATGTTCTTATGCCTTTTATGGTAGACAATATCCACATATATGATAACATTAAAAAGAACAATTTTGTTAAATATGAGTTTTTTGACTGATGTTTTTCCCAGAAGTAAGACGACTCGATCTCTGAGGCTCCGCCTTCCACTCCTTGTGCCGCCCATTTCATGACATCATCCTAGAGCCGACCTCGGCCGTGTGTCTGCATTTCAAACAAAACAAACAACATCTGAACTTTTGCAAAGATGGATGTGCATATTGTACATATAAAAGGAAAGCGTTTAGCCGATCACCGCTAGCTCCACCGAGAAAGTGGGCGGGTGTGTGCTAGCCTGGGGGCGGAGCTGGCACTACAGACTCTTCCTGGAATAGGCGGTTCCCCCTGGTCTTCATCAGCTCATGAGAACCAACCTGTTTGTTTTCCGTGGATTAGGAGGGGTTAGTGCTCATAGAGCAGGTATTTAGAGGAATACTCATCACTGCATGCATGATCAAAATACCGCTTTAGGGTAACTTTGATGACGGGCGACTTCATGACGTCATCAAGAGTTAGTCCAAATTTGAAGACACAATTTTTCCATATCCAACGATCTTGGAGGGAGAATTGTAGGGGTGGGGAGAAGCTGTACGGTTAAGGAATGAATACAGATTCTTCCTTGTAGTTAGGGTTAGACTGATGATGGTTGAGTCTCTAAACTTGATTAGTGGAGACAGACTTACTCAAAATGAGACCTTTAACCTAAAGACGCAGTGATTGGATGAAGTTGGGTCAAGAAAAAGTTGCAAGAATTGGTGGAATTTGCAGGAATTTGTGCGATCGTCCTGGAGGGTATGGAGTTGCTCTGCTTCCACTGTGTTTATGTGTGCTGGTTTCAATCCTGTCACTTCTTCTTTTCTCTCCAGATGAACACCAACATGCCTCAGTGGGCAAGTGGAGCCGCTCCGGTTCTCCTTTATCCAGGACTTTGCAGCAGGAAAAGCACCAGAAGATTCTCCAGACTAACTGCCCCTATTTCACGAGGTAAGAAGAGTTTTCTCCATCACTTCCAAACTGTTTAGATGAATTGAGATTCAAGGTGTGTGTGGAAAAAGCAGAGCTGGAAGGAAAGCTTCTATAAAGAGATAAAGGGGGGAGGATAAAACCGGCACCATGAAGAGCTCTTATTTAAAGACGGGATAATGAGGCACAGCGCCTGTTTGCTCAGAGTAATGTGCTGCACACCTTTAGACTCGTGCACACATGGCGGCGAGCTCCCTCTCATTGGTGCACCAACCTGCCAGTCATCGCCTCAAACAGCCAATACGTCCCAAAGGTAAATACATCCATTAAAGGCCCCCCAGGGTGGGATTATGAAAGTCCAGCGCAGATTCTGCCGCTCAGAATGCGGCTCACACGCTCTCCTCTGTGATATCAGCCATGAGTGCTCATTCTAATTATTTGGGCAAATGTACTAATTAGCTATCAGGTGACCCGCCCCTCCTCCCTGTATCCACACCCCCCCCTCCCTCACTTATCATCCTCCCCTGACATCTTTTGTATTCAAAATAGCTTCTCAGCACGGCTGGAATTTTTCAGACCATCAGCAAATATTTACCACTTCCATCTCATTATGTTTCCGGCTAAAATGCTGGCTGTGAATATCTTAAGGCCCCCGGTACGCGCCACCTAAACTCTGCCGTGACCTTTGAGCGTCGGCAGCCCAACCGGGCGCCGCTCCGGTTGGGCGGCGCGCAGCAACGCGCACGCCTCTGTCATCGTGTCTGGGTTTGCCTGTAGACTTAAGACCAAAACAAACTGATGATTATGCATATGCACCTTCCCCTGCATGGCTGCCCCCCTCCCCGCTCTGATCAGTCCATTAACTTACATCTTGCTCTGTATTTCTGCCTTTACGCGGAAATGCTGACGGCCCTTATTTCTTCAGGTTTGGCGATTAGCAGCGTGCTTCCTGTCAATACGTTCGTAATGAATGAGGTGGACACGTGTGATTTGGGGGCATAATCGTTTTTTCTGATAGTTTGATATTGCTGGTCTGCATTTTTTGCTTAAAAAGCGAAGTGATTAATCAATAATTAATTTTGAAGAGGGGGAACCGATGGAGGCAAAGCCATGAAAGCATTCCACATAAATCTGTTCTTTATTGCTGCTGTTATTGAAGCTTTGGTGACAACAGCTCGTCAGTCTTGGGGAGAACCTGCGTCCTACTGCCAAATATCTTTTCATGCAGGACATATTTGTGTACTTATCAATTTTATTTGAGCTCAAAGCTCAACTCTGCACCATGGAGGTCGTAAGTCACTGAGGACTGCAGGATTTGAGACGGAAATCTTCAGGTTCCTTCTTCTGATGGATCTGCTTCCTGAAGGGTTTCATTTCGGTGTGAAGTTTCTCTGAAGCGTTAAAAAAATTCCAAACGACAAGGTTAAAGATCACTAACTATTAAAGTATCATAAACAGATTATTTTTCTACAAAAAGGTGCTTTTTGGTTTGAAAGTTTCACAGCACAAAAGTAAAAAAAAGTTTTTTACTGGATCTGCAGAAAACAAAGGAAGGGAACACATTTATCCCGTTTTATTAAAGTACCTTTTTTTTAATTAAAACCTTTAATTTCATACATTTAATAGTATTTTTTACTTAATCTAACTTTAAAAAAATCTCTCTTATTCTTAAAATGCTCTTCAATGACTTTCCCAAAGATTATTGTCACTTAATTCTATTCCTATTGTTTTTATTTAAGCATGTAAATATAAATATTATTTTAAAATGATTGTAAAGTTTTTGTGTTCTCATTTTTAAAAAGTATTTAGTTGTATGTATTACATCATTTCAAAAACGTGTCCTTTTAATTTTTTTGCTTTATATTAGACCTGCACAGTAAATCACACATTTATAATTATCGCGATATCAAGCTGTGCAATACAAATATAGCAAAAGATGGCAAAACAGCAATAAAAGGTTTCCTTAAATGTCCTAAAACAATCTTAAGACAGCTTCAAGTATTTAACGAATCAATTAAATCCCTTCATGCATTTGACTAATCGGATGAGCCCTTTGATGTTGGATGCTCACATCCTTTGTAGACGAGGGTCATTTGAATATAAATGAAGGTATGTTGATTCTTATTTAAATCAAACTGTTGCAGTGAAATGGAAATAATGTTTTTGGGTGTTTTTTCATTTGTTTATGTATCGCAAATTATATCGTCATCACAATATTGATCACTAATATTGCAAATCGCGATGATATTTTAAAATCAAATATTAATAATAGTCTTAATTGATTAGATAATTAATCCCTTATAAAGGTCGGGAATTGAACCCTCCTCAAACCAGCTGTCAGACGCTTGTCCAGCCCCTTGAGTTTCAGCCGATTGTAGATTTAATGTGTGGTTTTTCTGTGCGGGTCCGTTCTATGCAGACGACCTCTGCCTTGTGTTTGTTGTTATGTTTGCCTCATGAGAAGAGGCTAAGCGGGTTGTGAGTTGTCCCTCACAGCGCTCCGTACAGTGAAGTCATTTTCACACGGCAGTTTTAGATGTTGCAGAACTCTCAACGGCGTTGCCTCCTGCTGTTACGATCAGAATCAGCGTCTTGTACATGGAGTTGGTCCACTGCGTGATTTTCAGCAGCATGTGACTTTTAATCCGCCGCCGCAGCACAAAAAGGACTTAAGCCTCTGAAAATATCCTTCCACCGCATCAGTTTTGCAGCGTGGACGTGTTCCTTTAAAGGAGACAATGGTGTGAATTTAAAGACAATGCTGCTTTCTTGGCTTTGATGTTGAGCCAGGCCTCATCGTTCCCAGAAGCATTTACCGCCGTCTCTTCCTCCCGCATTGTTAAGGACTACCTCTGTACGTTTTTATAACACTATTGTTAAGCTCAATAGATTTTTATTTGGCTGCTGTACCCCCCCTCACACTCCTGTGCGGGGCTTGTCTGAGTGTTTGCATGTTTGCGCTGCCCTGTCCTTTCACCTGGAAGAGTCTGGTGTGTATTTATAGTTCTTTAGAAAGCAGACATGAGACCCAAGACCAAACATCCTCTTCCTCCCTGGAAACTGCAGAGACCGGAGCAGCATAATGTTGACTTTAACGTGTTTCTGGGTTCCTCTGTTTCTTTAATGATCAGTCCTCATCGGCAACTTCGAGTGATTCCTCTGAATCTGTTCCAAGGATTTTTAAAGTGTGAAGGAACATTGCTTGTTCAGTTTGGTTGTTCTGCATTTTGATGCCTCTGGGTGGTTTTAGTCCATTTTTAAACCAACCTTTTCCTTCAAAACCTAAGGAGGATGTTTTTATCCAGAAAGTGTTATTATTTTTGATTCTTGGTCAGTTCAGAACCCGTTCATCCTACCTAAGGAGATCAGGATCCCCTGTCTTCTAGTGGTCCTCTTTTATGCAGATGATGCTCAGTTACTCAATAAAAAGTATGGATTACGTCTGAAACTCTGGAGAACATGGCTCATTTTTACATCTAATAACTGACAATAAATAAAAAAACATATCTGTGATTCTGTTGTTTTTGGAAGATTCAAAGCTCAGGAGCTCTTGTTGAAAACGTGTTTGCTGTTAGGGGGGGTGTATTTCCAAGGGTCTGTCAAGACAGTATGTATCCCGATAAACGTCTCACGATACGTATCACGATATTGTACCGGAACACATTTTCTGTAGAGTATGACTCTTCCTGAATATCAATATGCCTTTCATTGTAATAAAATGAAAACATTCATTTCATTTAATGATCACAATGTTAAGCACTGCAACTGTATCTCAAATATAAGTTGCTTTTAACCAAGCTAATTCAAAAGGCTTTTATTTTGGTAAATTAGGAAATATTTGTTCTTAAGGGGGCATTCAACATTGTCTGATTTCCACATGAAAATATTTTTCAGTAGTAGAAAAAAATATAGAATTAATGTGCCTTAACCAATTAGGTTCTAAAAGTATGATTGAGGAAATAAAGTGCCGTTTATTTTCAATATTGTTTAATGTAGCTCCTCAAGTATCGCCAAATTAATTATCGCAATATATTGCAAAACGATTTTTCTGCACACCCCTATTTGCTGTACAGATCCAGAGCTGGTTTTTCTCAACTCAATGCAGTGGATGGAATGTGAGTTATTGTTCTTTGTTTTGAACGTTTTCAACAGGTTAAGAAGCTGCTGAGGCACAAACGATCTGAATAGTCTAAGCTCTTTAATATATCATTTATTTTTCAAAGCTTTTTATTGAAAACACATTTGCCCTCTTAAATGTGTCGTTTGTATTTAATCCTAAGTCTTGCAGCACATCAGTCACTAGGTCTTTGTTTTTATTTTTCGTTTGTAACAGAAGCTTGTCAGCTGATTCTCTTGCCTGTAGCTAAAACAACCAAGTTAAAATAGTTAACCAAAACTCAGCTAGCAGAAGAGAATATTAACAGATGGATGATGGGAGATGAGGGAAGGGTCACTCTGGGGTTGCTCTGTGCCAACAGTCCCGTCCACAACCTAGAGGTGAGTTTCTAATGAACTCCTGCTCTGCACAAACTATTTCCTAGAAAATGACACAGGTTTTTGGTTTTGCCAAAAATCCTTATTATAATTCAAAAAGCACTGTGAACACTTCAGAAATAGATCAAAAGGCAATGGGAGTGGGACTTTAAATGAACTCTGCTGCTATATGTTAACATATGGTTTCTGAGCTTCACTGATCCTTTGTCAGTGGAGCAGCGGATTCCTGCTGGATTTGTGTCAAACACATGGAAGCTGATGTTGTTGCTTCAAAACAGAAGAAAGTCACCTTCAAAGAAAACGCAGGACATCCACAGATTGATGCAAAACTAAAGGAAGAGTTGCCTTTTTGTTGACCAAGGTCATCCCGTCAGTCCAGTTTGGATTCCCTCTTCACATCAGTCCCTGTTAATGAGCGGGTCTCAAGCTCGGTTTTAATCAGCGGCGGCGACCAGAGCAGCTCGTTTCCTGTCAAACTTCTGCTCCGATCAGCGGGAGCGAGTTTGGGAAGGAGGGATGTGTTTGACAGAGAAGAAGGCGAGGAACAGCCGTGCTTCGACCATCTGTTGAAGGTGAAGTCTGTCTGCGTCCTTCCTCTGGCTGCACATCACAGGGCCTCCGCTGGCCCGCCGTCGCTGTGTGATGTGGCCTGATTTAATAAGGAGGGCGGGGCTCTTCCACCTCCAGGACCCCCCAAAATCACAGGCACATGCTGGAGCTCGCACCACCCTCCCGCTCGGGCACAGGTGGGATTTAAGAATAGGAGGGGGAAAAAAGCCGCCCTGGACTGGCGTTTGTGGAACCTTTCTGCACGCGACAGTGGAATTTCAGAAGGACGGGGGCTCAAAATGCTAATGTGTGCATGAGAGACTGTCTGGTCTGCTGCCCGGCCAGCAAGTGTGGCGGTGTTTTAATGATGCATCTGCTGGTGTCAAATCATTCTGGGCACATGGAGACACCCTGGGCTGCTGGCCCTCCTTTGATGTTGCAGAGCTCCTTTCTTGAAAATTCCCAAAACGAGCACTTCTGCATGTTCCCGCACCGCCGCCGCCACCGCCATGGAGCTGTGCACTGGGCAGCGGCTCCATCAGGCCCCCTCTGGTGTTGGTTTTAATGTCCCTGCCTAATGATCTGGCACACGTCAAAAGGTGAAAGGTAATTTGCTTTAAGTGGATCATTTAGGTGGAAAAGCCTTGTAGGGCTCAGCTTTGTGAAGATGTTCAGCAGAGGATGCTGATGGTGGGGCAGACCAGGCTCTCCGTTTAGGCGTGTCCATCCAGATGTAGGAAATGAGTGAGCATCCACCTCCATGTTGAGCGGACAGATGAGCTGCTTCAGTGAGAAACAGACTCATTATCACTTTTGAATTCTCTCATTTCTCCTCATAAGCAAAAAAAGTGATGAAGCCTCACAGAAGGTGATGAACACGCAGAGAGGAACCTAAAACGTTGACCCGATTCTTCTGACACCAGCATCCCGGATCCAAACCTTCACCATCAGACAGGAGCACCGGTCTGCTGAGTTTGCATGTTGTCACACACCTCAACCCCGACGAGATTGCCATCTCAGGTTGTCAGTGACTCCGCCCCCCTTGCGTCTCCTTGTTGTGGTTACATGTCAGCAAAAACGTGTTATGGTTGCCCGGCAAACATAAAAATAGTTCAACGTGATTCTCTGCTGATGTTGGATATCCACCATATTGCTGCAAGAGATGTATTATGGGATGTTTTGAACAGAAAGGTAGAAAAAGCTCAATACAAACAGAACAGGAGGTAATGCGGCTTTTCATCTTTCTCTGAATTTAATGTGGATTATTTACGTTTATTTTGAACTGTCCTTTAGTGTCTGAGCTGCATTTTAGTGAAGGTTGGGCTTTAATTTAATGCTCTGTCTTTAATAAATAATATTATAGATTTAAAAGTCAGGTTGTTAATATTGATTAGTTTAAATATTTCAACGTATCAGATACCATCCACATTTTAAACTAAGGTCACATGATTTTAATCAGACGACGTGTTTGTCTGAAGAAGAAAATGTTCTTAGTTTAGCATAAAAACCAAAGAATAGTTGGCTTCTGCTAGAATCAAAGACTAATAAAGAGTCTGTTCTTGTATTAGTGTATTAAGTTCTTAGTGTCTGCAGTATAAACTGACTTCTTGGTTCTTCTGTTATCAGACACGGTTGTGTTTTAACATACCTGACATGTTCTGACGGACGTCTTCTGTTTCCGTTAGTCGTCATCAGATGGTTGTGTGACGGATATAAAAACAGCTGATTGTATCTGAGCCGGTCAGTCACCTGACAGACTGTTTTTATACACGTCACACACTACCAGCTGATGAGGACTCTGACGAAGACGTCCGCCGAAACATGTCGGGTATGTGAAAAACACAGAAGAACCGATAATGCTGTTTTGGACACGGACACCTCCCACCGACACAAGAATGTGAATAAAACCACTCCGACAAAGAACACACGGAACCAACTGGAGAGGTGTGACAAGAGAACAGAGGGAAGTGGAAGAGATGAAACATCAAAGAGAGGTGAGGAGAACAGGATCCTGTGAAGCAGGAGGCAGATTAGATCCAACAGGAGCTGCTGCTGCTTTCCTGACAGCTGATCACAACACATGGCTGCAGGGTGGATGTCTTCAGCCTTTTCCTCCCTGAATTTCTCTCTGCTTTCATCCTCTTTTCTTTTTTATCCCCTCTTCTTTTCCTTCCCTCTTTTCCCTGCAAACTCAAACCTCCGCCCGCCAGGAGCGCCACACAGACACCTTCAGGGTGGCCTCCGACCCCCTCAGGGGTGGGCGGCGGAGGATGCTCATGACTCAGGCAGGGGCAGGGCCCTCATCTGGGACTGGTTGGGAGGGGCCTATCTTTGTGTGGGGTGGAGCTTATAATCTTGAGCTGTTTTAGTCTCTGGAGGCGGGGTTTCCTGCTGAGGTACCTTTACAATGATTTCTGGAAGGAAGCAAAGGAGAAGATGCTAGTGTGTTTGAAATCTTGACAAACGTTTGAACTTCTGAGAAAATGTTACAGAAATTAGGGGGGGGGGGTGTTCTGTTTGTTTTCCAGTCTGATTTCTGAGGAACACTGGGTCTGCACATGGATCCAACTATCCACACAGATGTTTCAGATCGCAGTTTTCCAGCAAAGCTCTTGACTCCAAACCTTCTCTGTTTCTCCACAGAGCCGCTAAACTCCAGGCTCCTGTCAAACGTCGCTCCTCCCCATCTATTGGATGTCTTGTTTTGGGTCATATCATATGTGAAGCGTGACCGTGTGACGCCTCTTCTTTTGTCTCTGTTCTGATTGGATCTCTTAGTATGTCCTCCTGCTAGAGCTGTGACAGTGTGGGATTTTTGATCACCGCGGTGATGAACCCGCAGGGGGCGCGGTGTCGCGGTTAACTGACCCCCCACCCCCCCCCAAAAAAAATCCCCCGGCGGCCAATGAATACGATTACATCGCAGTATTCTTTATTAACAAATAACAGTAACAGCTGACTACTACCTATGTAACTGATGAACTAATCATATAGGTGTTGTAGAATGACTATGTGTGTGTGTGTGTCAGTGCGCTGCATGTTTAGAAGGAAGGAGCGCGCACACGTGTGTTGGGGGTGTGTGTTGATTCTTCTGCAGTGGACCGCTCTCTAGCTGCACGTGAGGCTTCACTTGTGCTCTCTGGTACAGACATCTTCTCAGAATATTATTTATTGCCCAGTAATAAACAGACTGCAGACACTTTCTGTTAGCCATGAAGCCTGACACCCATGAAGAACGCGGGGCAGGAGGCTCCGCCTCTGTTTATACAGACACGCAACATTACGCTGCACAAAATAGTTCCCAAACAAAACATGTAGTGATATTCATCGCACTCTAACAGTTTGGATTCATGTTTGGTGTTACAGAGTGAAGGAGAACAGTAATAACCCCCCCCCCCCGCCCGCCCCCCCAAAAAAACACGAAGAAAAAAACCCACAGAATCCTCCGGCAGGCGGCCGTTTCGCGCACTCAAGAACGCACGCAGCTTGTTCCATATAGAATTGATGTGAAAGCACTGCTGCTAATTTCTAAACCGCTGAGAGGAAGCAGGGAGAAGTCCGATGACAGAACCAAGTGAGAAGCAGGCAGGAAGACGCTGCTCTGCTGCTCACAGATGGAAGCAGCTTCCAGAAGAACTCAGATATTCTTCAGATGGCTTCTGTGTTCAAGTCCAAACTTCAAATGTTTGCTCTTTTCTGATACTGTTGTTTTAAACACCGCACTGCCATTATTTACTGAATGTGCTTTAGAAATGTTCTCCATGTGGAGAAGCATTTCGCGTCTCCGTCTTCTGCTTTATAACCCGTATCACCTGATCAACATGCAATCCCACAAACAGGTTGTTATCGACATCATAGCACCAACATAGATGTCACTAAGGAAACCTGACAAAGTAGTTTAATGTAGGCACAGAAATGGATGTGGACGTAGTGTGTAGGTGTCATCGTACGGCTGCTGTGGACCACAAAGGGAAGCTGCCATTTTTCTCCTGGTATCCAGTCCGTAACATCCTGCGACATCTGAGACGTCTAAGCCTGTGTTGGTTCAGAATCCGTGGAGGTCTGGCTGGACCTAAAAACAAAAAAAAGACGGCTGCAGGGTGCCACTGTTGACTTCTACTGCAGACCGGTGGAAGCTTATGGCTGACGTCAGTCCTCGCTGCGCCCGTCTTTATGTACACTCAATGCGTTCTCCTTTTTATCTCTTTACTTGTCTTAAACTGCTGGAAAATGGCATGCTTTTAAAAAGTGATGGTGTTAAAGTGATGGGGAAATGTGATTTCAAGGCATTAATGCGAATTGCTTGGAGTAGCCGCAGGAAAAGGAGATGCTGTTGCTTTTGGCTGTTGATTTCTTCCGGCTCAGGGCGAAAAGAGGGGAGGCCCTGGGGGCACGAAACCTCAGGAAACGTCTGAATATCTCTTAAGAGGCTGTTTCCCTCCAGCTGTAATGGAGTGTGGGAAATGGAAAAGCTGTATTTGTAGCATAAAGTTCACTTCATGATCACTTAAGTGTGCAGATCAGGACAGACGGGGGGAGACTCTGCGGCTGTGTTTGAATGCATTTGGTGGGATGCTTTTAAGGTGTTTATTGGCATCAGAAACAAAACATGCTCTTCATGTTGGTGGGTTTTAATGTCGCAAACAAAATTGATATCAAGTAATTTATGGCCACCTCCGTTATTGATTATCTGTGTTCTTATTTGCAGAATGAGGAACATTTAACTGCATGTTTAATATCTTTGCCTTTAAGATGCACTCAAAAATACGGGGGCTGTAAGACTGTATAATGGATAAATAAAAATTGAAGTTGTGGTTTCATTTTTATCAATGTTTCAAAAAGACTGTACAAATAAAATTTTCATTTATATTTAATAAAAATTCGGACATGTTTTGGTGTCCAGTTTTAATGTTACAGCGGGGAAAATAAGTATTGAACACGTCAACATTTCTCTCAAAAAACATATTTCTAATCGAGCTATTGACACGAAGTTTTCACCAGATGTCGACATCAACCCAAGTAATGCACACATAGAAAGAAATCCAAACATTTATGTCCATAAATGAAGTTATGTGTAATAAAGTGAAATGGCACAGGGAATAAGTATTGAACACATGAAGAAAAGGAGGGGTAAAAAGGTCTGGCAAGCCAAGAAAGCAGCTGGAGTTTGTCAGTATTCAGAAGGTTAACCTGCCCCCTATTAGTGCAAAGTAATATCAGCTGGTATAGTCCTGATTGATGCCTTTTAAAAAGGTTTCTCACCAGCAAGGTGTTCGACAAGAAGCATTGCATGATGGGTAAAAGCAAAGAGCAGTCCAAAGACCTATGCAACCTTATTGTTGCTAGACACACTGAAGGCATTGGTTACAGGCGCATTTCTAAACTTCTGAAAGTTCCAGTGAGTACCATTGGGGCCATCATCCGGAAGTGGAAAGAACACGGCATTACCATAAACCTGCCACGGCCGGGTGCTCCTCACAAGATTTCAGACGGAGGAGTCAGAACAATCATCAGAAGGGTTCTCCATCAGCCCAGGACCACTCGTGGAGAGCTTCAGAAAGATCTGGAATCAGCAGGTACCGCTGTTTTTAAAGAAAACAATAAGTAATGCACTCAACCGCCATGGCCTCCATGCACGCACACCACGCAAGACTCCATTTTTGAAGAAGAAGCATGTTGAAGCATGTTTGGAGTTTGCGACACAACATTTGGATAAACCCATGACATTCTGGGAGAAGATACTCTGGTCAGATGAGACCAAAATTGAACTCTTCAGATGTCATAAGACAACATGTTTGGAGGAAAAATGGCACTGCACATCACCCCCAAAACACCATACCAACAGTCAAGTTTGGAGGTGGGAGCATCATGGCGTGGGGCTGTTTTTCAGCATGTGGTACTGGTAGACTTCATATCATTGAAGGAATAATGACTGGAGAAAAGTATGGAGACATTCTTGATCAGAATCTGCTGTCATCTGCCAGGCTGCTGAAGATGAAAAGAGGGTGGATCTTTCAGCAAGACAACCATCCCAAGCACACAGCCAAGGGAACACTCAACTGGTTGAAGAAAAAGAAAATAAAGCTGCTAGAATGGCCCAGTCAATCACCAGACTTGAATCCAATCGAAAATCTTTGGAAAGAACTGAAGATCCGGGTTCACAGGAGAGACCCCCGGAACCTTGAAGATTTGAAGGCAGTTTGTGTGGATGAATGGGCCAAAATCACACCTGAGCAATGTATTCGACTGGTTTCTCCATACAGGAGGCGTCTTGAGGCTGGAATCACCAACAAAGTATTAAATAAATTTTAGTAAGCGTGTTCAATACTTATTCCCTGTGCCATTTCACTTTATTACACATAACTTCATTTATGGAAAATAATGTTTGGATTTCTTTCTATGTGTGCATTACTTGGGTTGATGCCGACATCTGGTGAAAATTTCATGTCAATAGCTCGATTAGTAATATGTTTTTTGAGAGAAATGTTGACGTGTTCAATACTTATTTTTCCCGCTGTAGGTCAATGTACAGATGTCCTGCCGTGCGTTTTGAGGATCAGGCGGGCGAATCGTGGCGCGTGCCCGTGCAATGTTTCCAGAATTTAAATATCTGAACTTGGTAAAAAATTAGGGACTAAAAAGGGGCTCTGTGTTGTTGACTTGATCAGTGGGTGGAGTCCAAAACCAACATGGTGTAGAAGCAGACTTTTGCCGTTTGTTCTCCTGAACTTTTTGACACAAATAGAAATATCCTTTATTTGTTATTTTTAATTTTTCCCTTCTAAAGCGGGACAGCAAGTCATCAAGCTGGGTCACAGAGAGATGGAAGTACTGCTGAAAGCGTCATTCAGACGCGGCTCCTGCAGTAAATGGTGAACCTCACCTATTGGCTGTATCTGAGAACTGGACCGACTGAGTGTGACGTCATCCTTAGAAAATAGTTTTACTACCAGCTACAAACAAATGAAGTCAATTCAGTCACCATTTACTTTGCGATACGGACGCCGCCAGACATCATCAGTAAGCCGTGATTAGTCTGAGTCTGTCTGAGTCTCCGTTCCTATGGCAACCACTCTGGCCAATCAGGAGTGAGCTTGTTGGTGGGCCACACCCCTACCCCTTGAAAGTGGGCTTGAAAGTATCGAGAGAATCTGCCAATCAAACGTCTTGAACATTGTGTGAGACCCCCTATTTTTATTGAGGCACCTGATCGGTCAGCTTAGAACTTGAATAACTTCAACTACAGGAAAAATATGAAAATAAAGAGGATCATCAAGAAGATGTTAGAAAATTAATCAGAGCCAGAGCGGTTCCTCTGACCAATAGAATGACTGAGCCATGGCTGTTTTTTCTCTATAGAAGTCTGAGGGATTCTGCCTTCTTGTTTGGAACGCGGGGAGGGGGAGTCACTCAGTCCAGTCCAGTTCTGCGCTTCAGAATCTGTTAAATGGGCAAACAGTTGAAGAGTTGTGGTACTTTTTAAGAACATCAACGCTGGAGCTAAAACTCTGGTGTTGAAGGGTTAATCGTCTGCTGGTCAATGAAGAATGTAAGCGGCCTCCAAAAGCTAACCGCAGTTCCAAGCATGGCCACCAGAGGCTGGCTGCAAAAGCCGGTCAATCCCCATTGGCCTGCTCTGGAAAAGTGTTAATAGGTTTGTAACAAATTGGTCTGTGCTTTTATCGTTTTACTCCCATGAAAATAATACAGAGCCTTTCAAAATAAACCAACTCACTACAATATATTGGAATCAAAGTTGGATTCTTTGAAAGAATTTCCATCTAACAGGTCGTGTATTTGCAGCGGCTGGTGGAATAGCAAACCTCTCTGGCATCAATGGTTTCCCTGAGTGTGTCGTGTCAAGGACCTTTACCCGAGTCATTTTATTTAAAGGCACCTCCAGTTCAGAGGCGCGCCTCCTTTGATTCTGGTTTCCTTTCTGCGGCAGCCGTCTTTGCTTGCTGCTCTCCTCTTGCACACAGCTGCCTCCTCTCTTGTTGTTCTTGGCAGCGCATCCAAAAGCTCGCAGCCTTTCTCTGCTCCCCCAAATAGAAAAAGGGACATCAAAAGGTTTCTGCAGGACTCTGTCCACACCAACATTGCTGAACCTTTCTTGTCTCTTAGAAGCAGAGAGGATTCTCTGTATGTGGAGAAGAGGGGGCGGGGGTCCCCTCAGACCCCACTTTGGCCCCCGTTTTTTTGGGTAATCGCGACAGAAGAGGCCGAGGGCCCTCTCCTTTTCCAACACAAAGAGCCTGAAGGTTAAAGCGGAGCCACTGATCCCATTCCAGTCGCCACATTCTTCCTCTGCTTCCTGCTCCTCGTGTCATTTTGACTCGTTCCGAGCTTTTGTCGCATTGCTCCCGCCGCAAACAGGTGCTGCCACGCCGTTCAGTCACCACAGTGGTCAGTGTCTGAGCTGCAGACGTCCTCACACCGCCAGTGTTGTGGCGCGTCTGCAGCTCGCGTGCTGCCGGTTGTTGCATATGTTGCTCCCTGGCTGTGGACGTGTGCAGAGCGTCGTGTGATAACAGAGCTGGCAGCCAACCGAGCAGCAGGGACGAACACATGTGGATGTGGGGGGGTGGGCTGCTGCTGCAAGTTGTACGTCTGTGTAAACATATATAAAGCCACATGCATATGCTCATGTATGCACATATTCATGCGTGAGCTCGCCCCTCTGTGCGCCTGCGACCGGCGGTTACCAGGGAAATGGATGTGTTGGCCTCATCAGTCTCCAGCTGGTGGAGAGGCTTCGGAAGCGGCGCCTTGGCAGTGGCCCGGTCAGGGGGGAGTTTGCATCTGTGCTGCTTTGGCACGGAAGCGGATTGGGTTTTTTGGTGGGGGGGTGGATGGATGGATGGATGGGAGGTGAATGTTTTGGTGGGGCAGTGTGCTGACAAAGCTGAAGGACAACCCTTAGTCCATTGTGTTTAGTGTAGAATAGCAATAAAATGTTAAAGACTGACTCCAATAGAAAATGTAATTTTGCTGTTTTAAACATCTTCTTGTGCCATTTTAATCATGATGGATGATGCACATAGAAAAATTAAGCTCAAAAATCCATCTCTGAGTATCTTTTTCAAAATGCGAATCAGGAGCAGGTGGAAAAAAAAGATCTTTGTGACGTAGAAAATATGCTGGGCGGGCCACAAGCTCCCAGCAACAGGGAGGGGAAGGGGGGCGGGGTTGCGTCATGGCAACAGCCCCGCCCACAACTCAGAGGTGAATTTCTGAAGAACTCCCGCTGCTCTGCAGAAACTGTCCTAGAAAGTGACACAGGTTTTTTCTTTTTAAGTTTTTGGCCAAAAAACCGCATCATCTTAATGAAAAGACGAGGGCCCCACCCCCAAGACAGGGGCCTCACCCTCCCAGGACAGGGACTCCTGATCATAAAATCATAGTCTTTTTGTAAATGTTCTCCTTTCTTCTTCACTTTTTCATGTTGACGCATGTCAGACTGATGTGGACTCGAACCAGAACCAAAGTTCCAACCCTTCTTGTTATATAGCTAAACATTTGGTTATTATGAAATCCACTGTTGTTGAAAATCAGTTCAGTTTATTTATTAATGGGCTAAATTCACATTGGAGGTTTATTTTTTAGAGCTCTTCAAGGAAATGTCGTCAACGCTGAGCTTTTTAATGATGATTGTCTTCTTTCAATTCATTCATTCTGAAAAAAGGCTGATATAAGTGTGTGATGAATGACACAGATAATATAGTCAAGTCAAGCAGCAGCAGCAATCGTAGAGAAATAAACTTTTTTAGGAGATTGAACGGATATAAAAACATTTCCATCAAACTTTTTTGTATTAATTTGAAAATATTTAAGACGACAGATATTGGAGGAGTTTAAGATGTTTGGAAAATAGCTGAAGGTGTTGGAGATCAGAGCTCAGACTGAGCTGTTCATTTATGAGGATTTGTTTACGCTCAACTGTTCACTAATGTGAACTTTGTGTTTTAAGTCAACCAAAAAGCAGAGAAAAATCCCCTGAAAGCCCATCTTGTGATGAATTATGTGACGTGATTGTTTGCTGGCGTGGAGAAAAGCCGTACCACAGCGCGTCTGCTAAATGTTCATCCTAAACTTTGACAATTTTCATGTAGAGTGGGTCTAAAACGTCTACACACTGCTGGGTTTTTGTGATGTAAAAAAAGCAAAATTTTGTATTTTTTTCACCTTTGAGGTGACCTTTAACCTCTTGGAAATAAATAGGATGGAACAATGAAGGAACAGGGAGAGTGTTTTAGTCAAAGGCACTTTAAACTGAGAAGAGGACACAGCTGAAGTCTGGACATTTGGTGTAGCGGCTGTCCTTTCTCCAACTTTCAGCAGGTGCTTTTAACGCTGCGCTTCGCAGCTCTGCCAAACTTTTCCTCATCATGCAGGAAACACCTCCCATCTTTGCGGTGTGTGTGTGTGTGTTTGCGGTGCTTCACTCCCATGTTCAACAGCATGTTTGCGTGTCTCGGCTCAGAGCGCCTCTCAGCCTAATCCGTCCTTATCTCCCGGCGCGACAACACAACAAGAGGATCTTTAAAGAAGACGTTTCTCTTCCCCGCTGAACTGAAGCTGCGGTGTGAGCGCGCCTTTTATTCAGACAGGAATAAGTGCACACTCTCTTGTCATTCTGAAGCTCCTTCGGCATCAAACTCCGACTTAAAGGTTGTCTGAAAGTCTTGACATTAGATAAATGCCTGCTCTGCTTGTACACACACTTCTACCAATTCTCCGATAGGTCTCGGCGTCTCTCCCTCCACCCGATGCATCGAGCCGCTTGTCAGAGATCAATCATCTTCCACAGGTCGTTCCACCGATTGTTTGAGCAGCAGGCCATTAGAGAGGAGCCGTTCCGCGGCGCTCTGTGAACCTGAGCGGCTCCAAAGGTCAGGCGGAGAGTGAGACGGGAGCACGGCGAGACGGAAACGAGCGGGAGAGGAAGTTGGAGCCCCGTCAGCCCTTTGTTAGCGCCACCGCCTAAACCGCTCGACACAACCCGAGATTAACAATCTCCACGCAGTCGCCGACGCCCGTCCCTGATCTGAAACCTGCACGGCAGAGAAGACGAGCCGGGAGGATGAAGGGAGCGCCGGCGTGTTTCATGTGGCCTGTCAATAGTTCCTAATGAGGAAACCCACCTGTGATTCCTGCAGCGAGTGACACCGCTGGCCGGAAACCAGCGAGCACGAGGTGCCGCTCCCGTTTGAAACCAAGTTGTGTGGCGCTCTGATGTAAAGTTGCTCCCTTTCTTGGAAGTCTAAAAGCACGTTTGCTGCGTCTGCTGTCTGAGGAAACAGACGCAGCAGAAACAACAATTGATGATTAGAAGGCGAGATGGGCTCCGCCGCGCTCAGCCGAGGTCATTTAGCGAGCCAGAAACTTTGCTGCTCAGCCCGGCAGGCCTGACACCGATTCCCCCGCTGAGGTTTCAAACCTGCAGCCTGACCGCCGCGCTTGAACTTCACACAGGAAGGCTGATTTGAGGCGTTTGCTGCTCAGCGGTAATTGGCGGTGAGGTGAAGTCTCGCCTCCCGTCAGAAGACGCTGAATCCAAACCAGGCGCTTCCGCAGGTATCTGCTGTGATGAACAGTTTCCAGCATCAGACGCTAAAGCCGAGATGAAAACCAACCAGAACAAGAAAGTTCCTCCGCAGAAAAACTGCAGCTAAACTAAATAAACACACATCCATGCATTTCCTCCTCATTTAGGCTCCTAATGCTACAATAATCTATGTTTTTGTTTGTTTATTTTGTTGTTCCTTTGCTGTTCTCACAAAGGAGGAGGGGAAAAAGTAGGGCGCTCACTTTCCAATTACTGCTCAGCTCCACACTACTTCTTTATAAGGCTCTGAATTATTTTCTTTTAAAAACAAACAAACAAAAAAAGAGCCACTTTCAACTGGGAAGAATATTTAATTGTTTTTTTGATTACTTCCAGGCGGACCATGGGAATATCCCTTTGTAAATATTTAAAGAGATCCAGCATGATGCCATAATTCCAATCATGTTTTTCAGATTATTGTTATTGTCATTGGGGTTTAACTTTCTCCATGGAAGACCTTTTTTTTAAGGCTATTTTTTCTGTGTCAGTCAAAGTGAGAGCTTCATGTCGGGCCGTGCAGTACTTCTGCCGCCCAGAGGGTGGCAGCAGGGAGCAGGAAGTTCCCGCACCACAGAAAGCTGCCACTCAGTGATTATAATTTATGATCCATTTCCATTATAGGTGGGGTGTGCAGGGACAGTAACAGTAATAATTATCTGGACTGAAGTGTTTCCAAGGCAACCAACCCCCAGCCCCCTCCCCCCCTAAATGGAGAGTGGGAATGTGTGTGTTTGTGTGCATTGCTTGACATAAGAACAGCAGAGGACCTGGTTATTAAAGCTCTGCTTTGCTCTGAGCTGCACATGAGAAAATGCGCAGCTTTACCACTTCTACCTAAACAAACGGACAGACGGCGGATCTTTCCTGAACTTCCGCTAAAAGATCCTCTTTAAACCGCTTCAACGCTGTCGCAGGAAACTGTTTGGGTTCTGCTTTGATCTGGAGGCTGAAGCAAGCTAACAAATATGAGATAAAAGGACAATAAAAGCTGATGCTTACGGAAAACCTGCCAATGTGTGCATTCATTACTGAATTCAATATTTATTGAGAAATGCATGAAAACTGAAAGATTTTAGTTTTCTTTTGTAGTCAGAGGTGAGATTTTTACGTGTGAAATGCATTGGAGAAAGTACGAAGACACGAAACCGCTAGAGAAGGAGCTGAAGGATGCTGAAGTTATCCATGAAATGCTAAATTCTGGAAAAAATGCTAAATTAACCATAGAAGATGGGGACTAAAAGGCAAAAACGGTTTATCAAATGCCAAATTGCATGAAGGCGTCAAAAGTAGTAGTTAAAAAAATAGAAGGTAAGTAATACGAATACGTATAAAAAATATGAGAGTAACAGCAGACTCGGTTGGAAACCACAGATAAAAACGCGATTATGTTGATTAAAGGGAAGTTGATATTCAGTTTATGTCAAACTTTTTCTTCCTGTCGTGCCTCGACCGTCTTTGTACATGTGACGCAAACAAAGACGTCCAAATCACAAGCTAGCTTCCACCAAGTTTGGGTCATCAGTTCCGATCGGCTGGAGGTGAACACGCGTGTGTGTGTTGTGTTCACTGAACCTATAAGAACCACAGCATTACCTGAAGAAATCAACACGGAGAACTTTCTTAACCGCAAAGAACAAAACTGTTTGCAAAACCCAACATGCAGGTTTTGATGTTTAAAGCTGTTACTCAGACATTTTTGTTTTTATTGGCTTATATAGAGTGTCAGCTCGAAAACAAGAGTTTCCCTGTTAAAAGGAATTTATATTTACAGTTTTAAACGCCAAATGAATAATAAATATAGACATTTGATCCATATTAAAGAATCGGACTATCGCCACAAAGTTAGTTGGATCTTTTATGTGTCAATTCGTGTGTGGAAATGTCGAATCACGTGAGAGACTTTTACATGCCGGCAGTTTATCAGCTGATTCACGTTAATTGTGTAAACAATTTGCTACCATGAAGTGTTGCATATTACTGCTTTTTCTCCGCTTTTCAATTCACTGGAATCATGTTAATGCGTTAACGGATAAAGAGTTACAGAAGTGGAAAAAATGTCACAGCTGGAGCTCAAACTCTGCTGTTAAAGGGTTCTTGCAACACGGTCCGTGTGAAAGCTTCTGATTGGCTGCTGGGTGTGCATTAAAAAGTGATAATCCACAGTGATAACCACACGCCTAAAAAAGACGTTCCAGTCAATTAGCCTAAATGTCCTGTATCGCTGCGCTGGCTTCTTTAAAGGAAACTTCATCATCATCATCTGGACAAAAACAAGCGAGAAAAGATGAACTTTCTTTCCAAACTGGAGGTTGGTCACGTTACCATGACAACGCGCTCCGCCGCACCACGCAACAAAATCGTCCGCTTTTTGTGAAAAAAGCGATCTAAACCGAAAAAAAAACATCAAAAATAAAGAACTAAAAACTAGTTGAATGTTGATTTCTTTTGTAATAGACCGTGGTATAAGCGGGTTAATGGCCTTTCGAAGCGGCCATTGTTAGCTTTAGCGCTTCAAGTCGGACGGTTTAGGCTTCCTCGTCGCGCGTTAACTTCTGATAATGCACACCTCGTAGGCCATTAACCCTTACGTATGTCGCCCCGACAGGAAACGACACACTTTCCTTGAATTTGTAAATTTTAATGTATTCTGAAGCTGAGAAAGAAGCTTTGTGCCGATGTGCCACACTTGGTGCAAAGCTTCCGTTAGCATTACGTCGGAACTGCCTAAATGATTGAAGAGCTACAGAATGTCATCAGTGGAGCTAAAATCAGTATCAAAGTGTTAACCACGTTTTCTTTTCAGATTTGGCCATCAGTCACAGGAATCTCTCTCTTCCTGTCGGCCCAAACATTACAATTAAAGTAATGCTGAAAACAGCATATAACAACCTAAATATTAACGCAGCTCACCAACGCGTGCGACAGCCGAAAATGATGGACAAAGCTAAACGCTGGAAAGAATCAGAGCAGATGGAAGTTTCATAAGAAATTAATCCTTTACACAAAAAGTTACCATTGGTGATTGGACTGTTTCTTTTTATGTTTGTAGAAATCCTCAGAAAACCTTGAATTATGAGCTTCAGCTGAGGCTTCTATTGTAAAAATGTGTTATTGTAAACTGAAAGTGGGTTTTTCTAATTGTTGAGACTATTTTTTGGGATGACAACATCCTGAAGTGTCTACAGGACACTGAAAAAAGTCTATCGTTGTGTCGTTCAGGAACCATCATTATGCCATCATCTTCATCAGCAGCGTGCCGTCCCAGAATACATCACTCTGCTGTCGGCATGCAGGTGCTGCTCTGTCATCTAACAGAAACAGAGCAGAGATCAGTGCTGCTAAATTCCTGGAGTCCCCCCCCCCCCCCCCCGCTGTAAGAGCCCCGCCCCCTGTGTTCTGATTGATGAATCAGATGTTCTCCGTCCTTCACATCCGCTGCAGTTTCCCTCCGTCATGCAGGAGTTCACGGAGAGCCGCTGCACAGTCAGGAAGGGAAGGGTTTTACCCAATTCCTTGTAGTGGGAGTTTTAACCATTACTCTACCACCGCCGTGCTTGGCACTGTGTAGGGTGTTGTGCTTCTAATTGCTTCAGTGTCTTGGTACTCCTGATTGGGTTCTGCCATATTGTTGGTTAGTGGTTCTGTTCTGTTTGGGTCCGCTTTGAGTGTGTGTGGGGGTGGGGGTGGGGGGAGGGGGGGTCACGTCACATGTGAAAAACTCCCAATTTTAGATTTTAGAAGAAGGAAGACTTTTCCTATTTTTGTGCTGTGCTGGTATATAGGCTGCATGTTGATTGGTTTCTGCAGATTTCTGTGTGTTTATTGGGAGGGGGTGTTGAGCCTGAGCGGGGGGGTTGAGGCTGAGCAGGGCTGGGCGTCCCCAGAGCAGATTGTTCTAACTGGTAGCTGCTGCCATAAGCCCTGCCAGCAGGGGTGAATTAGAAACAGGATCAGTGGCTCAGTTTGGCCCCAGGCAGCGCAGGGTTAACGCAGCCTGGCCAGAACCCCCCCCCCCATGATTCCCTTCCTCATTCTGTGACATTAACACACAGTCCAGCCCTGCAAGTATGTGTGCGTGACACTGACGGAGACTCTTGGCTGATGTGGCAGCAGCCAGCCCCGCAGATGGACGTCGCTCCGACGAGAGCGCTCTGCTGGCAGGCCGCGGCGAAGCGCCGACATCCATGTGCGAAGAGGCTCCACGCCCACAGCGGCATTGTTCGACGAGAGCTTTATACACGAACAGAAGCGTTTTCCAGAGCTGCCGTCCTGACCCACAAAGCTCCGGCGCAGCTGCACTTATTTATAGCAGCACAATTAAATAAGTCTAAATGATAAAAACTGATCAGAAACAGAAGCTTGAGCGGCTCCAGAAACGCTCCGACTCATCAGTCATGTCTTTGTGCACGCCAGGGAAAGGTGGTCGCGTGCTTTTAACTCTGTATATGACGAACCTTTGAGTCACCTGGAGCACCAAGCCTTCAGTTTGAAAAGACCTTTGTAACTGGAACCAGCAGAAAAACCCGCCGCAGCTTTTTGTTTTTATTTGTGCGGTTATTTGAAGATTGTGATTCTGTGTTTCATGTGAGGAACTTTGAGGTGACAACCGAAAGCGAGATACCTGCAGACTGAAATAACCTACAAGCCGTCAGAGATGCGCACAACACAGACAACACTTCTGTTGGTTTCTTTTTTATTTATTTTTTTGACTGAGGTGAACACCTGCATTCAAACAGGGTCTCTAATATGACAGGCTGTCAGATGGTAGGACTGATGGATGGACGTCCAGATCGGACGAGGCGGGACTCTGCAGAGCCAAACGAGGCGAAAGCTCAAAGCGGAGATCAGAGCCAAGACGCCAAGATCTCTAACCTGGCTGTCGTGCTCATGTTTAAAAGATTTCTGACCCTTTTCAACAGAAGGGCAGATTAAATATGTTTTCTTAACAATTATGCTTTTATTTTGTGTTTGTAAAACAGCTTCATTGACTCTCCTGAAGTTCTTTCATTTGAGATGAGAGTTTAAAGACCCACTCCGAGGAACATGGTGTTTCGGGGTTTTTAACTTGTTCTAGTGACATTTTTCTGATAACGGAGGACATCTAGAAAGAAAATTCTGCTTAAAACTGCATTTCTGAGTATTTCTCTGTTGAATTTGTTGTGAAATTTTGCTACACGAGCTCCGTGCTCCGCTCCATTCTGATGCTCCCACCTGCAGACCTTTGGATCCATGAACATCTTTGTTTTCTGCCAGACTACTGGCCATTTTTGTTGCAAACGCTTGGCTAGGGATGCGAGGGGCTGTAAGCTAGCCAGAGAGCATGTGAACAGAGAGCTCTCAGTCATGAGTGACGAGAAGGGGAGTGGGGTTGCCCGCCCACAACTCAGAGGTGAATCTCTAATGAACTCCTGTCGCTCTGCAGAAACTAGATTTTGTCTAAAAACAGGATCATCAAAATAAAAAGACGACTTTGAAAATGGATTGGAAGACGATCGGAGTGGCACTTCAACTTCTAGTTAGTGTGGAAGTGGGTTAGTTGCTCAGCTCAAACACAGGACAGTTGACGTTGCCTCAAAGCCTTAAACACAGGTGAGCAGGAGGCTGCAGGTGAAGCTCAGAGAAAACGCTCTACAGACGACTACTGTCTGTCAAGGGCTGGAGAGCGTGCGACTATCCAGTGTCCTGGATTTTAAGGCTATTTGGACTCATGCTAGGATATCAGTAAAACCTGATAAATATGACGAAGACTTTTTATGAATCCACTGTGTTCCAAAGACGATTTATAACACGATACATTTGTATTTGTTAATCAAACTCAATGCATTGTGGTTTCTGTTAGTCAATCTGGTGAGCATCGATGCACTCTGGTTTTCTGCAGAGACTTCTGAGAAATTCTCAGGGAGCTGGATTTTGGGATTGCAGATTCAGGCGCCCTGAAATGAACTTGCTTTAACTGTGCGTTAACCAGGAAGTAGTGAGGAAATTCAAACGCGGCCTGAGAAAAAACTATTCAGTTTTCTGCTGAGTCGCGCTCACAGCATCCATTTCTGTGTGATAAGAAGCTGCATCTAATGTCTTTGGAACCTGCTTACAACCCATTTTAGTTAGGTTCACATGTTTTGATGTAGCACTTAGATAAAAACAGGATTTTGTAGGGTTTTGTGTAGAAATGGACACCAGAAACTCAGTAAAACTAAGAAGACAAACGTAAACAAACACGTTTATTTGACATATTTTTCTATAAGGAGACAGCATTTCTGCGTTTACTGTCAGTTATGTTCTAAAAATAACCTTCAGAGGAAAATAAGTCCAGGATTATAGAATGAAGCAAAGATCTGATCAAAGATTTTATTAAGTCTGGGAAATGGAACATATTCTGTACAGGAGACGAGCACAGAGGAGACTGACAATAGTCTATAGCCAATCAGGACGCAGTAAAACAAACCCATTAAGGTGCCTGAACCACCCCCCCGTCTTTTCATTGTTTATGTCATTGGTTCCCAAACTGAGGGGAGGTATTGCAAGGGGGGGCGCGGTGGAGTTTTTTTTTTTCATACTTTATTGACAAACAACATAATACAATAACAATGTGAAAGTCTCAGGGGGAATTGAAATGTGTACATATTGCAGAAAAATATAAGAAATAAATCAAAAAGTATATAAATATATACACATACATATACAACATGAGACAAAAAGAATTATTACTTCAAAAATCTTTGGGGTTTAATAAATTTTAAATCTTTCAAAAATTAAATTAGTTGGATCTGCTTTTTGGTTTTGCAGATGTTTGATAACGGTACATTACTGATTGATTTCACTCAAAAACTGCTGGAATTTAGGTTTGGAGTTTGACCATTTGGCTTTATGGATATGGAATTTTGCCAATAATAAAAACAATTGTGTAATGAAGATACAATCTTTGTCTACTTTGACATTAAGGTAACCCAGAATAATGTCTTTATCTAAAAATGTAACAGTTTGTTTAGTTATATTTCCAATATAGTTTCCCACTTCAATCCAAACCTTATTTGAATGTCTGCAGTCCACAAACAGATGAGAAATAGTTTCCTCCTGAGTTCCACAGAATGAACAAAACAGGTCCATGTCCACAACAAATCTACTCAAAGTTTTGGTAGGATATATACAATGCAATATTTTGAAGGACACCTCTTTTATTTTGTTATTTAGACAGTATTTATTACTAATAGTCCAAGCATAAGTCCATTTTATGTCCACAAATTTGGATTTCCAATAAAACCTCCCAGCAGGTAAGGTTGTGGTCTGTAAAAGATTTCTTATTTGTTTATTGGAAACTGAATTAACACAAATATCCACATTGTCCAAAAAAATTGTCTGGGTTCTTAATTGACTTATGTTATAAATCCCTTTAAACAGTTGAAGTAGACTGGTTGGAACGGCATCTAACACTATTGCATATTCTCTGGGTGGAACAGGAATACCGAATTTTAAAAGAAATTCTTCATATGTCAGAAGATGTCCATGAGAATTGAAAAGTTGTCTGATTAAAACAATATCATTATCATACCATCTAGGAAAAAAGTGATTTATTCTTGTATTGTACATTACTGTTATTCCAAATACAACAAGTTGTTGGAGAAAAGTTATGTTTATAAAGGAGTTTCCAGGCCAGCAGGGCTTCTTTGTAAAAGTTTGAAAGTTTTGTGGGTAATTCTTCTATTTTATAATTACATTTTAGCAAGAATTTAATGCCTCCCATTGTGTCAAATATATATTTGGGAAATGCATTCCAGATATTGTCTTCCCCTTTCAATAACTGACTTAACCACTTTATTTTAAAAGAGTTGTTTAAAGTTTCAAAGGTTAATACATCCATGCCCCCATGTTTTCTGCTGTTACACAAAACAAGTAATGACATTTTTTCCTCCAAAATCAAATAATGTTTTGTTTAATAGGTTCCAGATGTGTTTTGGCATTTCTAAAGACAGAGACACATAGACAGATCTAGAGATTCCTTCAGCTTTAGATAACAGAATTCTACCGTTCAGAGAAAGATTTCTCATTAACCACATGTTATAAGGCGCGGTGGAGTTTACAAACAAAGGATTTGTATGTTTGTGTCAGTGTGTGGGGGGCTTGAAAATATTCTAATTTTCAGAAAGGGGGGCCCTGCAGAAAAAGTTGGGAACCATTGGATTATGTCATTTTAGACCAAATCTAAAAACCTGTCTCGTCTTTTAGGACATAGTTTCTGCAGAGCGGCAGGAGTTCATTAGAGATTTACCTCTGAGTTGTGGGGCGGGACTGTTGGCGCCCCGCCCCCTTCCCTGTCCTACCCCTCCCTGTTGCTGAGAGCAGGGAGCTTGTGGCCCGCCCAGCGTCTTTTCTATGCCACAAATGCAACATTTTCCAAAGGCATATGACATTTCTATATGTTGATTCTATATCAAACTTTATTTGTACTAAAAAAAAACGCTTTTCCTGCTTTGAGGAGCGCGAAACGCTTTACAGTTAAAAACAAAGAACTAAAAAAAGATGGACCGCACACGCATGAAATCATGACCGTAGTTATAAAAGGAACAGAAGATACAGATAAAGACACAGCATTTGATAAACCTGGGGGGTCAGATTGTGTGAGTTTGTCTAAACGGTGAGCGTGTTTGAATGTTGGACTGTTTTCAGATAAATGAAGGATCCTGCCCCCCCCTCCACATTTGCCTGGGTGGGTGTTTGTTTGTCGGAGAGCCGCGGTGCCTTTAAGAGAGCAGTGCGCCTGCTACTCCGGGTCTAATGTCATTACTCTGTACAAACTTGGTGTGACAGAGGCAGGAGGCGCCCACAGATTGATGACATTTTATTGTTATTGCAGTGCCACTATTAACTGTTCAGCACTCCTGCCTCTGCTGCTCAGGGCCCCCACCTTGTGAGGAACGAAGAGAGAAAACACAAAAACAGCAAATTGAAAACATCGCAACTGTGATACAGAGAAACATGATTAATTTAAGTATAAAATTGCTATTTTGATGTTATATTTTCTGTTGTCGATTTCCATGGCCGTCGTGTTGCAATCTTCCACAAAGATCCGATGTACATTACCCTCCACCGAGGTGGGGGGGCTCAGGAAACGTACCCTCACCGCCCAGATTTCATTTAAAGTTAATTAATATGCAACATTCACCCTACATACACGACTGCACTGCACGGAATGCTAGATAATATTGTATGATTTTAACCTTGTCATCAGGAGATGACATACATTTTACCTCCAAAAGGAACTATTTCTTAGAGGTCTAATTATTTAGGACTCTAGTTAGAGTTTGGCTAATAAACTGGATGGTTTTACGAAGGAAGGATCTCTGTTGAGAATCTGAAATGTGGATTTACTCAAGGAGAAAATTGTTTTAATTTACTCTTTACTAGTGCTGGGCTTAAAAATCAATTATTTTAGTCGATCTTCATTTGAAAAACCCAACATTGATTCATCAAATCCATGGATCAATTTGACTTCAGAGTCGTCTCTTGTATTTTTAGGGTAGGAACAGTAAAGGAAGTTTAAGGTACAAATGCTTGTTTGAATACAGAAAGTTAGACCTTTGCTTAAACCTCTAGTTTGAACTGAATACAATTTAAATTTACACCAGACTCTCAAATAAATAAAAAAATCTGCCTGTTTTGTTAAAAATACTGAATCTTAACAATTGGATTAATATGTAAGAAGATACTGGTTAAAAACCAGGATAATAACTTTCATTAAATGATGCTAAAGATGCACTTTAACACCAGATCCCCTCAATCCTCAGAAGAAGTGACAGTAAAATGGGAATGATTACTCTGTTGGAGTGTTTAAACGCTATCATCTCAAATCATGTCCTGCATCTCCACGCAAAGTAATCCCTTCATAAGGAAATCCTCCTGTGTATGTAATCCAACCAACAGTTAGAAAAATTGGATGAAGAGTTCCACCTGAGAAACCCGCCCGCTGCTTCTCTCAGACCGGTTTGTCAGAATCATTTATGAAGAACCAAGGTGGTCGTTTCCCCCGGTGCTGCTGGAGTTTTGAACATTTGAAAGAATTCATGTTGTCACAAAAGGCTCAGAGATGCTGAGAGGTAAAGACCAGGAGAAGAACACGACGATGACGACATTGGAGGTGAATTTTAGCCCATTTTATTAAGGTGGTTTGTGCGGCATTTAAATGAATCCAAATGAGACCAAAAGCAAAACCATATTTTGTGAATTCCCGGCTCAGGACGTTGACTGTATCAGAGAACTGGAGTGAGCGACGTCGTCCAAAGAAAAGGGTTAACTTCAGGCTCCAACCAAAGGAAGTCAATTCAGTCGCCATTTTTTCTTGACTGATGCCGCCATGTTGGAGCCAGACAACGTCAGTAAGCAGTGATTGGTCCAAGTCGTTGTGAGTCAATGTTTCTATGGCAGCCACTCTAGCCAATCAGGGTGAGCTTGTTGGAAGGCCACACCCCTACCACTTGAAATTGGGCTACACGAAAACTGTCAAACGTTTTGAACGTTGGACGTGGGGGCCAGCAGGCTCCACCTACTTTTATTGAGGCATCCGATTGGTTAGTTTATTTCTTGAACTACAGAAAAACTATCTAGAAATAAAAATGGATTATCAAAATTATGTTACAAAAGGTACCAGATTCACAACAGTTATTCTGACCAATAGAATGACTGAGACACAGCTGCTTATTTCTCTATTGAAGTCAATGGGATTTTGGCTTCTCGGAACCAGGAGGTACTTCCTGTTTGGAATGCCAGGGGGGGAGGAGTCACTCAATCACTTTTTCATATGCAGTCATATAATCATAACCCTAACCAGGGGTGCAACGGATCACAAAACTCACGGTTCGGATCGTGTCACAGATTTAGTCATTTTTCGGATCAGTAAACTGGAAAAAAACCAACAAAATAAAAGTCTACAATTTTAAAGCTTCATAAGAGATTTATTAATATAGCATATGTAAAGTACTTCAAAACATGTACACACAGACACAAATGTATTACAACATCAAAACATTTGCTCATTGTGGCTTATTTATAAAAACAAGACATAAACATCTTTGAACTCAAGATGTTTATTTCTAATAAAGGACAAAAAATGTATTTAAAAAGTAAGAGAATCAGGTGATGTTAGAATTGACTACTCTTCCTTCCTTCACTGTGTTCCCTACTGCTGTAAAGCCGCCCTCCCACTGGTTCCAGACGGAGCAACAGCTTTCTGCTGCCACAGTGCGGGACGGCTGCTGCTCCTCACTGGTAGAGTGAGTCTACACGTGTGCCGAACCGTGCCAAGTGATCCGAACGGATCATGGTGATCCGTGGCATCCATAACCCTTTTTTAAATCTTCTGCATGACTTTGAGTTTTGTTTGGGCCTTTAGTCCATCACAGACATGACCAAAACAGAAATCATTTTAAAGTAAAGGTTAAAATTACTTAGATGACACAAATCCTGATTTCATTTCAGGTTGTCCTCTTGGTGCACGGGTCAAAGGTCTTTCCTGCTTTTATCTCCAGCAGATCTGTCTCCACAGGAACAAACCAATTTCCCTGCTAGAATCGTTAAGGGCCGATTTAATCTAATGACATTTAAAAAAGGTTGCTTTATTTGTGGTGGAAACTCTGGAAGTTTGGGAGATGAAGTGAAAGGCTGGGGTGAAATTTCCGCCGGGTTTCCATTCATTCTGCCGTCTCTGGGTAATTCTGTCCACGGTTCTGTCAACTGAGGCTTGACGAGTGAATAACTGTCACGCGGGCTATTCTACATGGAGTTTGTATAAATGATGCTGAGAAGTTACAAAGTTTGCGACTGCAGCTTATGAGTGAAATGTGGTGGGAAGAGAGACGGATGAACAGAGGAAGAGGAGCAGAGACACAGTGAGGTGTAGACCAGGGACAGACTTGATGGGATTTTAGAGATCTATGAGGCCGATGATGAATGCCTGAAACGGGTCTGTGTGCCCATTGAAAAGCCATTTGTTTTCATTAGCCTGTGATGCTTGGGTAAGTCTGCTGTTGGGACAGAGAGTGGGTGGTTGGAGCTGATGCTGAGGAGAGTCATTATGGGATGGACCTTGCTGGTTGAAAGGAAGTGAATGCCACCAGCAGCTCAGTGGAAACACCACTTTGTTTGCCTAAAGTGAACGTTATTTATGTGACTGATCTGTTTCTTTTTTCATCAGTGTTCTGCTCGCCGTCTGAGTGACAAAACTGTTCGTTCTTTAGGCGGCGGCACTTGTTTGTGAGACTTGGACTGGAGCCAGCAGTCACAAGTACCAAACTGCAGTTTCTATTAGTAACTTGTAGAGGAAGGACTAAAATAAAGCTGTAAATATTTCTACGACATGCGTCGGTTCTATAACAAAAAATGGAATTTCGCTTTTTGCAAAATTCTGAACCAGTCATAAAAACTTTTATATAATTATATGATCACGTAATTCTTTTATTCAAGTTTCAGACGTTAGAAAGTCAAGTCCCTCTCTAGTGTTTAGTCTTAGATATGTCTAAGCCCGTCCAACAAACACATTTTTTTTAATTCGTCTATTTAACAGGGACAGTGCACATTAAAAGCATGGCTGCAATGCGCCAGAATTAGCCCAGAGACTATTTTTCATCTGTAGTCCCCGGACAGGTGTCAAAATCGTCAACCTAAAAACCTCAAAGCATCAATTAATTACATTAATAGAAAATATACGTGTACAGTAAACAATCATTTAAAGTACATAAAAACATGCTCATAGTGAGAAACATAAAAACAAATATGAAAGACACTGTGGTGACAGATCGGACAAGGAGAGGCAGGCAGTTAATATAGTTCAATGTAGACATGTTTGTTGTGATATAGACCCGTTTTTTGTGTATGTGGTGAGGTCTCCAATAATGTGAGGAACAGAGTTCCACTCTTGTGCTGCTGTTATAGAGAAGGCGCTCTGTATACAAATAGAATTAATGTCAAATACAAAAGGGGTTTACACAAATATACACCTCGTGTGTCAGATGCATAACCCCAAATGGACACAAATTAAAAACAAGAAAAAGTTTTTTCCGGAATCCGTTTTTTTTTAGGAGATTTTCCTTACTGCGAAGGGGGGTCTAAGTGCAGGGATGCCAGCATAGCTTAGTCAGTTTGTTAGTACATTTTAGTATTTTCCTATTGAACTCTATTTATTCATGATCCTCTTGAGTTCATGTTTCACTTTTTCAATTACCGATATGAAGCCCATCGAGACGACTGTTGTTGTGAATTTAGGCTATACAAATAAAATTTAATTGAATTGAATTGAATTTAGAGTTTTTAGAGTACCGTCACTCTTCAATCGTTTACACAGTTAATATAATAAAAAAGGAATTCTGAAGCTTAGAAAAGCAGCGTTTACGCGTACATTCAGCAATTTGCAGCAGTTAATTTACTCACACTGAAGGCCAAATGTGGCTTTTGAGCCAATATTTGGCTGAATATTAGTTTTGGAATATTTGGTGCATCCTGAATAGTGAAGTGTTTACGTAATCAGTGTAAACCAGCTGATTGTGGGGGAAGAGGAAAGCACTGATATGCCACACTTTCCGTTAGTTGGAATCCGTTGAAATTACGTTATGGCGTTATGCGTTTGTGTAAAGGGTCAAAGAGTTATGGTAGGGCATATAGCTGAGTTGTCTTTGACTTTGCCAGCAACAGATCTGGCTTTTAAGGGTTAAAGGAACAAGTCTTTAATCTCAAGACCAATAAAGTTTTTAACCCGTTGTGAAGTGTCCTGGCTTTGGTCGGAGTGGAGTCTCAGGTTTTTAAGACTTGAGACAAAAGTAAGTCGGTTCTCAAGTCTTTGGTGGAATTTCAAGATTCCAGTCAGGCTTGAATCCTTAGAGAATCCAAATCCCAGTCTCAAACTTTTCCAAGTCATTTCAGGATCTGAACTCCTCAAGTGTTTTGTCACAAGTCATTAGACAGGCTGGGTAGACACGCCCCCTCCACCCCCCTCGTCTGGATGTCAGCTGTGGACATATTTACTTTCAAAGGGTTTGTGTGTCAGTAGTACTGAAGTATTTCGGTAAAACACTTGAGCTCTGGGTTGTTTCTGTAATGTAGATTTGAATGCAAAGTTGCTTGGTGTATGGGGATGCACAGCTGCAACACTTTTGACCCTGTTTTGCTTCTGGTATAGATTGGCCTTTTCTTCCCTGAAAGCTTTTGTTCATGTGGAGTTGAGAGTGACCAGAATCAATAAGGGAGAAAAATAGGAAAATGACATGGCTCTCTCCAGATTAAAGATCTAATCTCCAATATCCATTTACAGCTCAGGGCCACTAAAGCAGCAGCTCGCCATCGTGCTTACAGCAGAAACACAGATCTCATGGGCAGACCTTTGTTCACATTTCTCCTCACACTCTGGAAGACATTTGTAATTCTGAGGTGGCGTTCTGCTACTTCTGCTGCTTTTATATTTTGGTGTTTTTTAAGCCCTTGGTTTGGAATGGGGCTCGTGTGGCTTTGCGTTTGACACAAAGTCCTCTGCCTGACAAAGCTTTCACTTGGATGTGTTGACACTTTAATGCCGTCAGTATTTTAGTTTCACTTCTTTCACTCCCCTCGGATGAATATGTGATTTCAGCGTTGGTGTGCTGCAGGCTCACTGGGTCACATTAGCAAATACTGACGCCTTAATGCTGATGTATTAAAACGGAACAACAGTACGGTTTCATTCTTTCCATCTCCTGCCTCCCTCTTCATCCGTCCCTTTCTGGAGGAGAGGCGTCTTTGTAGTCGTCTCTTATCGGCGCCGGCCTGAAGAGCTCGCCTCTGCCACTGTCCTCATGTTCTCAGTGAGCTCCCACTTTTGTGTTTGCTAATGAAGTCTGACCAAAATTAGACATACTTTTCAACTTTTAAACTGAAGGAACCCCTTCAATGGTTCCTTTGTGAGGCGCTGCCACCGCTGTGAAGGGAGGGAGTGGATGTGGGTGAGGAATGCAGCACAGTTTAGTGGAAGTCAAGTGGAATTTTTTATTCAGGCATTACAGGGGTTGACATAGCCCAGAAATTTGCACTGGCCCACAGGGCCAGTAGTTTTTGAAACTTACTGGCCCTGCCTGAAAGTTACTGGCCCGACACCGCGCATAGCGGGACCGCCGCTCCGCAGGTGCTTGCAACTTTAGGGGGGTCCGGGGGCATGCCCCCCCGGAAACTTTTAATATGGTGCAATTTGGTGCATTCTGGTGACATCACTTATTTCTACACTTTTCAATGACTGAAAATAGACCATATCAAACTTAAATCTGCTCTAGTCTGTTTCAGATGTTTTGCATACAGTTTCATCTTCAATGCATTCATTAAATATCTTGCTGTCCATAGTACTAATTCCACCCACTACTCCATCTAACATATTCCTATCTATTCCTGCCATGTCTTCCACATCTCTGACATGCTTCAGTCTCTCTTCAGTGACGGTGTCGGATTTATAATCAAATGTAATAATAACCCACTGGCTTGTGCCTTCGTTGTTGCTGTTTAACATTGTTTTGTATTGAATTGTTACATTCAATAAAGTTTGAAAAAAAAAGTAGTGAGCGCGTGCCTCGTGGTGCTCGGCAGTGAAAGCCGGGCGCGCAGGCGGGAGAGAAGGAGAAGTGATCAAAGGTTTCCCATAGAAACCATTGAAGTCTGAACACAGGACTAGCAGAAAAAGTAAATTATGAAGACGAGGTAAATCTTGCAAAATTTACTTTATTGAAAAAGGTGAAGAATATATAAACCGTTAGATATTTTAGTGGCCCGAGCGGACAAGTGAAAAGTAAAGTCTTGTGGTCCGCACTGCTCGAAAAACAGGACCGGGCCAGCGGACAAATGGCTATGTCGAGCCCTGCATTAAGACTTTGTTGTGATCTCTTCTTCTCTTTAATCTTTCCATGAAGAGACGCGCTTGCTGGACATGTTTGTGAGAAAAGGCCACAATGGAACCTGAACAATATTAGTTGTCTTTACTTAAAAACAATGAAAAAAACAACAACAATATCCATCCATCCATTTTCTAAACTCGCTATATCCCGTTCAGGGTCACGGGGGCGCCGTAACCTGTGTTGGCTGTTGTTGGGCAAAGGCGGGGTACACCTGGACAGGCTGTCAGTCTGTTGGAGGGCCACGCACGCACACACACACACACACACACACACACACACACACACACACACACTCACACTCACACACACGCACGCACGCACACACACATGCACACACACACACACACGCACACACACTTTCACACCATGAAATCAAACTTACCAAAATGATTTTACTAGAAGGAGCTGCATTTCCAGAGGAAAATGCAGGGTTGAATGCTGTATTGCTGAATGAAAATAAAACTTAAAGGGTAATAATTGGCACAAAAAAATATTAAATAAAGAAATGATCAAAGTTAACCATAAATAAAGTGAAAACAGCACGATAACAAAAAATATGTTTGTGCAAAAAGCCAGAGCCGGGTCTCGAACCAGCGAGCTGCTGCACCACAGACAGAAGCAAAAGTTTTCAAGGTTTCTCATGTATTTCAATGGAGGCAAAAATCCTGGAATATCCTGAAAGATTTAAGGATTTGATGGACCAAAAGTCGTAGGTGGAACAGCTGAAAGAGCTGAACATTTTAACAGTTGAATGGTAAAAACAGAAGGGGGTGTCCAAAGCTGTAGGTAGGTAGGAAGGAAGGTTGTTCTTTGGTTTGTACGTATGCACATACGTTAGTAGGTAGGTTTGACGTACCGCCATCTTCTTTTCCTATCGATCTGTTGGTGGGTTGCTCTTCCATCAGTCGCATTCGGGTGCTACAGATGGACCGTATATTTTCCACTTTGAAAGTTTTCCACTTTAAGAGAAATCGGTGCGTGTGAACAAATTGGACTTTATTTATCTTGGTGACATATTTCCATATCTGAGCTTTCAGGGTGGCTGCTTTTGCCTCCGCTGCAGCTGCCCTCACTCCTCCATGCAGGGAGGATGGAGAGGAATGGGGAGGATTATAAATCAAGGTAAACAGTGGCTGTTTAACCCCTGCTATGATGTCATTTCCAGCAGAGCAGCAACCTGCTGGCTCCTTCTTTCAAAGCCTGACTGTACATTGAACTCCCCTGCATGTCGGCGTTGTCACTGCGCACACGCACACGCAAACACACACGGCTCAGAGTCTTCAACCCCCCCTGCACTTGTCATAGCGCCATAAAGGCAGGTCGGGGGCATCGCTGACAGCTTACAGCTGCACTGAGATCACATGTACACCCTGGGGGTGAGTGGAGTCACTTAAACACCACACACATGTATCTGTGTGAGCACAGCAAGAGCAGCAGCTTCATAGCAGACGTGTCTGTGTGTGCAGTCCTGCAGGTGAAGGCGGGACCAGGATCTGAACCCCGGCTCTTTTTTTCATGCTTATTTCATGGACGTTACACATGTAAACACCTGCTATGATGACAGAAATTACCCTGTTCTATTATTATGAGCTAAAGTTGTACCACAAAAACACCAAAATATATTAAAATGGAAGAGAAAAATATCAACAATGTACTCAAAAAATATATATATTTTACAAATGTAGGGTAAAAAAAATAAACAAAGCTGAGATTGGGCTTCCTGAAGAGGCGGTTACTGCAAAATACTACTCATGCAAAAGTCAGGTGTAGTTATCCAGTTGATTAAAAACGCAAAAATACAGAGGAAACATTTTGAACCTTCCTGATGTTTAGTCCTTTGTTTTCTGTTTTTTCCCCCTTGGAATCAGCTAGTGGTTCAATCTATGGATGGACTCAACAGAGTCACAGGCTACAGTTTTTAGGACACTGTTGAACTGGGCGGAGTAAACTACTGAATCTATCTTTAGGCCAGTTTTTAAAGTTTTTTTAACATGTTCTTGTGGCATTTTTCTGATGATGGAGGACCAATAGAAAGAAAATTAAACTTTAAGTTGCATTTCTGAGAATGTCTTTATTAAATCTGGAGCAGTGAAAAAATGCCATTTGAAAAATATCATATTTGTGATGTAGAAAACGCGTTGGGCGGGGCCACAAGCTCCCTGCTCCGCTCTATTCTGATGCATCCACTTGTAGACAAATAGATCCATGAACATCTTTGTTTTCCTCGTTGCTCACCACTTTTGTTGCCCCGGTAATGTTAGGTTGGGGTTGTGAGGGGCTGTAAGCTAGTGCGTTAACAGATGAATGATGGACGTGGGGGTGGGGGTGGGGGTTACTCTGTGCCAACAGTCTGCAACTTAGACTGTTGGACACAACTTTGTACATCAGTAAATGGTCCAACTGTTTTCTTATATAGTTTGAAAGTTTTAAACGCGATACTTGGTCCCTTGCTGTATACTAAAAAGGTCAAGTACATTTTGATTGTACAGTGAAAGAGCAGTTGTGTATTTCTAATAAAAAAGCAAAAAAGATATCTACACTTTGTGTTACTATTGGCCACAGTTTCAGTTTTCGGCCCATCCGTAGAAATTTAACGAGAAAACAAACATAATGTGGGAATGTTTTGGTGTTTTTAGTCCTTTGAAAGCTTTATTATTGTTAAAAATCTCCGAAAAACCAGTATTTTCCTCGATGAAGCTGACGTTTTACTTTATGATAGAAACCCTCAGTTGACTGTTTGTGTGTGAAGCTTTTAAAAATGGGAGTTTAACATTTACGTCATTCAGCATCTAAAATGATTGTTGGGATCATTTCAGCAGAAAGTGAGTGACTCCTCAGATGTCTGACCTTTTCTGTGTATTAAAAAGAGAAACCCTTCTCTTTAGTTTTTGTCTGTGCGTTACACTTAAACAATATGCAGAGAACACACAAACCGTATGGACAACATGCACAGACCGCTGCCATGTGCATTCCCTGGCTGCGCTTGATGAATGGGCCTATTTTAAATTATTTGGTGCAGATCTCATTTAGACCCTTGAAGAAGAGATCCAGCCTGTTTATTCATTTCACATTTGCACTCGGGCTTCAATATCTCTGTCTATGCCTGCAAAGAATTTACCCTCCTCCATCCAAGAGCAAAAAAATAAATAAATAAATAAAAATCCTGGAAAAGAAAAGACAGAAAGAGACGGAGAGGCAGGATGGAGGGAGAGAAAAAAGCAATTTACACAATGTACATAAAATGATGCGCCCAGAGTTTGATAACCTGCATAAATTATAGAGTATAATTAAATATTATACCCGGTGAATCACCAAGGAGAAAGAATGGTTGGAGAAAAGACAAGAGGATAAAGGCAGAGAACAGAGAGATGGGGAAGACGGAGAGAGGAGAGTGCTGGAGCTGCACTTGGAACTCATAATTGTTTTCATTGATTATTTCTTAAGGTGAAATGGTTTTAAGGTAGATAAGAACAGGTGAACTCTGCAACAAAAGGGAAAAGAGGAGAAAATCAAAAGGCTTCTTGCTATTGTCAGAATGTCTCTGTGACGGTCTATATACTGTAACCCCTTAACATACACTTTGTTTGATTCGTGAAGGGTTTGTGTCAACAAACAGCTGTTTTCTGGGGGGTGGGGGGGTTTAAAAAATGAAAAAGATGTAAATCCTTCCTGGCTGAGTTTATGACTAACCCAAAAACAGCTCAACTGTGAAAGAATGTGCTCCTCTGTAACCCGCTGAGGGAGGAAGAGGAGAGGGCGGAGGACAGTCTCTGAGGATGAACTTTGACCTGTCCCCTGGCCCCAGGCTCACACTCAGCCCTACAGAAGATACGCTCCTGGATTGTCTTCGTGAAATCAGTTTATGGATAAACATTTCAGGTGAAATGACCTAAAAACGCTGCAGAAAGATGGTTCCTCTGTACCGCTTTGATGCTTTAAAGTCGGATAAATAAGAACAAAGAACTAGCTTGATCCCATTTTGTCCGAACTGCTTCTATGGTTGGTGGAACCTGGGCTTCATCAATAGCAGGACCTAATCGTAAACTGTGAACCAGCCCCTCTATGTTGTATTAGGGATGTTTGAAGCTCCACTTGTGAGTTATTTGGTGGTAAACCATCTCTCTCTTATTTTTTTTAACTGTCCTGTCCAACAGCTGGGCAAACCGATGAGAGCTGAGGGCCTCTTGTGTTGGACAGACTTTACTTTAACAAGAGGGGTTATGAATCTTCTGACAAATCAGAGGTATCTCTGAATAAACCCCTTTTGTAATCGAGGCCAAACTTTATTCATTTTAATCATTTTTGAAAATCTTTTGTGTTGGACCGGACAGAAAAGGAAAGGAGGAAAGAAGAGAGAGGGGTGTTAGAGAGAGAGGGGGTAAAACCATGAAGCAGCATAAAGCAACAAGTTTCTGGATGGCTATAGTCATTACAGAGAGGTTCAGATGTATATAAGGGTGAGGCCTGTCCACACACACACACTCAAATGTTATAAACATACCTGTTGGCTCCAAAAACGTCAACATGTACACACTACAAATATTGCTCCCAAAGGCATACCCATGCATCAGAACCAACTTGTGTGAAACATTTCGTTCAATCACGCAAACCACCTGTGCAAAGGTGAGCTTAAACCTGTGCCCAAGTGAGTGTCCATGTTCTTCTAAAATGGATGATGGAATGTAAAAACAAGGAGGGAGAATGCCCAGTCATCCCCACACCAAGACCTTCACTGCAGCGGCAGGCAGAGCCCCCCCGTCACCCGCACGGCAGCAGATAGAGAACAACCGCCACCCAGGCCAGGGCCAGCAGGACCGCCATGGGGCCCCTCAAAGCCAGAGAGCAGGGAGGCCTGGGGGGGACAGAGAGTGCAAGCTCCAGCCCAAACAGGAGAGCAGCTCCCCCGCCGCACCGGGAGGGCCCAACGCGGGACCTCGCCCCAGAAGAGCGCCCACAGCCCAGACGAGCACCTCATCAACACCCAGGAGTTCTGGGCATCACCCAAGTACGAGTCAGGACCCCCCCAAGGGATACCAGGCAGCCACCCACCCGGCCCATGGTTGGTCCAGGAGACAGCAAGGCAGGGGCCAGCCATCCCTGCCCAGGGGGAACACACCCAGGGGAAGAGGGGGTCCACAAGAAGGGTTGCAAACATGCAAACCAGACGCGGCCACAGTTGGAAATTTGGCGAGGCCCAGCGCTCAGGGGCAAGGACCAGTACCCCCACCACAAGAATACAGATACCCCCAAGCTCAGGTGTGATGCGATCCTTGGCTCTTGGTCTTGCCAGAAAGCTCAGGGATGCCTCTCTCTGCATGGAGAGTGGACTGCCGGGCCCAGGAAACCAGCACCCAGGGAACACGCCATTGCCAAGGGCCCAGTACCCCCTACCAGGGATGTGGTAGGGGACGGATGGTCCGAGGTCCCACCTTCCATGTGTGTGCCTGTACTGTACGGGTGTTAGTGTTGGAGTGTATATTTTGAGCGGTAAAGGGTGTGTGTACTAAGGGGGTGGTGTTAACGTTGGCAGATAGGGTACTGAGAGGACATCTCCTGATTACTCACAGTGGTGACCATCTCTGCCAAACTTTGCCTGAGCTCACATCTGACCCAAACGGATCCGATGAGTGTTGAAACAGGTTCAGCTTTCCTGGGATACCATAAGCAAACTCATTTATGTCATCTGCTGCTATGTGATGTTAATAAATGCTACTAACGTTTTATCTTTTTGAAGTTCCACTCCACCAAACTGTGATTATGGTGTTTTTCGGTAAAATCTAAAAACCTGTCTTGTTTTCAAGGACATGTTTCCTGCAGAGCGACAGGAGTTCATTAGAAATTCACCTCTGAGTTGTGGGCGAGACTATTGATGCTGAAGTATGTATGTCTCAGCTTATTTCCAAGATCCAGACGTACAGTTTGGAGCAAGATGCCAGCTCGGACAGGGAAAATGAGGGGGCTCGTGGCCCATCCAGCATATTTTCTACGTAACAAACACAAATCTTTTCAAAATACTTTTTTTTGCTCCTGATTCACAAAGATTTGAACTAAGAAATACTGAGAAATACAATTTGAGTTTAATTTTCTTTCTATATGTCCTCCATCATCAGAAAAATGCCACAAGAACATGTTAAAAACTCAATTCTTTAAATTCAAAGTTGGAGTCCCATTAGTCGTCACGCTTGGGGAGTAGATGGAGTCAACTAACTACCTACCAGTCTAAGGGCAGACACTCCACCACAAGGCCACGGAGTTGGTTTCTCAGCTCATAATGAAGAACACGGTCTGTTCTCTATGCACTTTAAATCAAATAGTAGAAGAAATGCAGCTTTTTGAAGAGTTTGCAATCTGAAGACAACAAAATGTGATCCTGACACCCTTTACACAAACGTGACTAAAGTTTGCTTCTTTGACTTGTCCTGTCCTGCATCTGAGCAAGAAGATCAGAGCTGAATGTCTCTTGTGTTGGAAAGCTTTTACTGTCACAGTGGGGTTTGATCTTCACACACCAGAGTTATATATGTGTATAAACCCCTTTTGTATTTGAGGCTAAACTTTACTTGTATTAAATATACTTGCATAATTTTCTTGTTGGACCAGATGGAAGAGAGAAGAGAGAGTGGGTCTGTCTTTAAAGACGGGGGATAGTGGTACAAAAAAGTGGGTCTAGAAGTTGGAGGATGAAAAATTAAGATGAAGTATAGAAGGAGGTCCAGTTACCAAAAGAGGCAACAAGTTGTTTGACTTTTTGCAGATTTTAAATCACGGATACCAAACTGATGTGCACTCTGAATTTTTTCAAAGAACTAATGCCTGACTCGTTGCGAACAACTGCGACCCAGAAAATACAAACAAATGAAACGGGAAACAAGTGAGGTGTCAGCTAGCATGCTAACGGTTTTTTTGGTAACGGATCTTCATTTCAGGTCGGAGGGTTTTTGGAAGTGACTGGGCTCGAGTGTTTTAAAGACAGACTGAATTCTTAAAGATGATGAATCCACAGCCGCTGCAGCAAATATAAATGCTACAGCAAGAGCTTAAGTTGAAAATCGATTATTTTTAAATGATGCTTCTGTTAAAACCGTAACGACGTGTAAGCAAGGGATGATGGCGGAGAGATGACAGCCCAGAACCATCTGTTAAGCAAACACAGTCTTTAGCTTTCAAGTAAAAAACACACCATCTAACGACCACTCCATCTTTGTCTCTCTGCAGCCCCCCCCCATTGTTTATTCAAATTTTACAGACGGGGTACTTTTTCCAGTTCAGCACCTTCGCCAGTTTTGTGAGAGAATGGCATTATGCCTGTGTTATTATGCAATTCATCACCAATAATAGATTTGTTTACGGCGGCCCCGTCTCTCGCCTGCTCTCCGCGCTGCATTTCAAAATAATAATAATAATACATAGTGTATAATGACGGTAATGGTACGAAGGCTTTGATAATAGATGTGCTGGGAGGGATAAGGGAGCCTTGATCAGCCTGGGTCTCAGCTCAATTGTCTTCAAAGCACTGTTTAATGTAGAATAGGCATCCTGGGAGATTGTCTCAAAACCAAGAAAAAGGTGGGTGTACGGATAAGAGCGATCAGCGCACCGATGGGACGCACACACACACACACACACACACACACACACACACATCCCAAGTAATACACTACAAACTCAAATAAGCTCTCGCACAACCACCCACTGGCGCTTGTCTCCTCAGAGAGCTCTCTGGTGTAAATGTGTTAAAACTCTCCCTTGGTCTTTGGCTTCTGCTGAATAAATCTGTGTTTTAGTCTTGAATATAGCTCTTTAAAGTCGGGGTATTTCCGGCATGTTGTCTCTCTGCCCCCCCGGGTTTAGCTGAGATCCTGAGCTGCTGGCGGATATAGCACCGCTTGTTTTGGGAGTCTGCGCTTTCTCGCTAATGTAGGTGAGAATATTTTATGACTTACTGCAGGAAAAACACGTTTTTTATATATTTGATTGGCATTTTTGACCTTTTAAAGATATTTGTTTTGCTCTTAAAATGCTTAAAACCAGTATTTTTGTAAAAAAAATTCAAATAGTGGAAAAACACATTTGGAGTAAAGATTTTTAGAGTGTTTTTTAATGTTATTTAATAAAATGTCTACTCAAGTTTTTTTTTTATTTGTTCAGAGCCAGACATAGCTAAAATTGTGAGAAAATTATAAAAGCAAACATTTAAAATAAAACTAACCACATGAAAATGTCATTTAATTTTGCAGTCCATACTATCAATTAATACAACGTGGTTAATTCCAATGTGTCAAAACAGTTTGATCTTTTAATAAGATTTCTTATTAATCTAGTTGTAAGACATTAAGTTAGTAATGTGTTCATAAGCGTTTATAGTACATTTATAAGAGACTAGCATTTGTAGATGTCTTGGCAGTGTTATATGCTTCTTATAAGGACATTTAATAGCATTTGTGGCTAACTTACAGAGATCTTATAAATGGTAATGTTTTTTTATCTGTTTTCAAAGCGTTCCCAGATTTCTTTTATTTAAATAATTATGATTTTTTTTTTTGCCAAAATCCTACATGTGACATAGTTTCTGCAGAGCGGCAGGAGTTCATCAGAGATTTACCTCTTAGTTGTGGAACTGTTCACGTTTAGCTAGTCCACCCCCACTTCCCATCACCGATGTGTTCACACAGTCTACCTTTTGCTTACAGCCCTTCACAGCCCCAACTTAACATTAGTGGTGCAACAGAAATGGCGAGCAATATCAGCGCCATCCGTGCAGTTGAGATCCATATTCCAGCTCAGACGAGGAAAACAAAGACGCTCACGGATCGATATGTCTGCTGGTAGATGCATCGGAATAGAGCAGAGCAGGGAGCTCGTGGCCCCGCCCAGTGTATTCTCTACGTCGCTACTACAATCTTTTTCAAACGGATTCTTTTCACCTACTCCTGATTTCAATAGAGAAATACTGTCAATTCATGTTCTTTAAACGTTTGCTGCCACTCAATCTAAATGCTGGCCATTGTGTTCATCTTCACAAGGGCTATTTAGTAATCACCTGTAAGCAATTGATAATCATATAAATTCTGTATTTGTTAAAGGTTTATTGAGAGTTTTTAAGGCTCCTTCTCTAAAGTGTGGACTACGTCTTCTTGCTACAAAGAACCAGAAAGTATACAGCATGAAAAAGTAACTTTGCAACAAACATGCAACATTTTGAACATGCGAGAACAAGAGATGCACACAGGTAGTACTGATAACCAGGGGTGAGAATTATCACAAAACTCACAGTTTGGATTGTGTCGTGGTTTTATGATCACGGTTCAGATCATTATTTGGATCATTAAAAAGAAAATAAAACAGGACAAAATAACAAACATACATTACCAAAGCTCATTTATTAACAGAATCTAATTTTGTCATGTAAAATGGTCTCTTTTGAGGTTGTAGAATGTTTTTGTATGTGTACATAGAAATACCACACTTATTTCCCTGAAGGTGAAAAAGTCCATTCTTCCTGTTATCCTATAATCTGGAGTGAATTGACGGTTGTGACCACGTTTTGATGACCTTTCGCCAGCAGCAACAGGAGGCTTTAGCTCCGCCTCTTCTGCATGCAGCACGCAAGGGAAATGCATGCTCAGTGTGAATAAACAAAAAGAGTGAGAAGGCTTAAAATAGTTTTCACCCCATCATCTGTGTCTGAAAACAGGAGTCCGAGCGAGTTTCCAATGTGTCGGTGGTGTGGACGAAAGCACAGCGCTCAGTTACAAAGCAGGCACTTATGCCTAGTTTTGAATTTTAGTTTGTTTCAAAACCAGTAAAGTCGTCTCTATGTGCTTCACAAAAAAAACACCAAACCAGTCAAAACTAAAGTTATTTCCTAAAGTTATAATCACATTCAGGCCTTTCTAAAATTTTAAGGTCTAATATTTTTTAATGACCGAGGAGCAAAACGACTGTTGTGGATATAAAACATCTCCATAGAGACAAAAACAGTCATTTCTGGGATAGGATTTGTTTTTTGTTTTACGGCTATAAATATAGTTTTTTTTTGTTCTTTTTTATTTTGTGGATTTATAGGTTATTGTAAAGTGAAGAGCTTGTGTGGCGAGAAAGGATGAATAACAGGAAAACTAGTAAAACATGTCATTTAAGATGAATGCAATGAAGATTACAGTTTGTGCACCAAGCAGCCGGTCTTGTCTCCATGACTCGGTTTTTGGTTTTAAAATGGATCTTTGTCCTCACAACAGGACAAACAAGCATGTGCCCCCACCCCACCCCCCCAGCATTAATATCACGAGTCTGCACACACTCAGAAGCACACACACTCCATATGTCGCCAGGTGTGTTTGTCACCCTCTTTTGCACCACTATAATCAATTAACCAGCAGATTCTCATCAAATATCCAGATGATGATTGCTTACTTTTCCTAATCCTCTAATGCAAGTGACCTGTGAAGGCTGGAGGGGGCCCGCCGTCCCCACGTATGTGCAAACTGTCGCCGCTGTTTTGTTTTGGTAGAACTCTGAAGAACGCAAAATCACCAGAGAACCTGTAATCAGATTTCTTTATGTGAGGGGTTTTGATCTATTTTTTCCCCCTGTGTTTATGATCGGCGCTGAATGCAAAGCGACTGTCGGTGATCCTCATGAATGCCGAAGTAGCTCATTGACTGTGAGCGGCTCTTGTTAGCTGTCGGGGAGGGAGGAATGTAAATATAAACAGTTAGACCAGTTATCCATGCAGACTGCTTTCTCCTAGCTTTTTGAAGGTTCACAGGACTTTTTTTTAGCATTTGTACGTGAAAGGCAGAAGGAACATTCATTTCCATTGCTGAACTAGAAAGTAAGGGACAGTCGAGATTATTGATTCATTTGTTTGGCAGGAGCAAACCCATGGTACACAGCTTTAAAGGAGGCAGATGTGAAGTTTTGCAGGTGTTGATTAATGTAAGCTTTTTACTGTACTGGACAAAAACTATAGTATTCTCAATATTTTTGTCTCACACACTAAGAAACTCTTCAATCACCTGTCAGTTAGACTTGGGAACATGTCAGCAGGTATTCTGTTTGACTCTTCTTGAGCAAAAGTCTTCTATCTCAGGCTGAACAAGTCTTCTGCATGTTTGGGATCCTCTGGGATCAGATGCCAATGAGGATTTAGATTGAGGCTCCTGAAAGGATCCTGTGCAGCTTTTTGCCATTGTTGTGTAGTTTTTAGTTCATTGTGTTGTTTAGGCTTATAATCCTGTTGGAAGACCAATGTTCTGTGACCGAGACCAAGTTTATATACTGACTGCAGCGTACTCCAGTCTCTTTTAAGATGATCAGCTTATCCTTCTTGGTCTTCCCCTGATGTTGTCGCCTGCGACACCTAAATGACGTACGTTTGACCGCCGATTTGATCGCCAGGAATCAGCTTCGATTTGACATATGGAAAGCCGCCAAATCGCTTTGCATCTATTTGCTCTGAAGGTTGCACAATGGCATTCCTTGACCACAGAGTTGACCACTGTCTTTGGAATGAACGCTGGGTTCTTGGTTTCGTAAGTATTACCAGTCTCTAGTTTCCTCCTGCAGTTTTGTCCAGAGAAGTTGTTTTGGTCTGGAACTTGAATGATGCTCCAGTCAGAAGAACATCGTTGTTATGATGTTACCAGAAGGTGGACGATAACCGCATCACGTGCATGACCTCATCAACAAGACATTTAAAAAAATTTTTTTTGAACTTTATTTAAAAAAATGGTTTCTGGGCATATGGGTAACCACGACACTGGGCGCTCTGGTTCATCACACGTGATCAAAAATCCCACACCGACATCGTCTAGCACAGTCAATTTGTGGCTGTCGTCACCTTTAAACAGGCAAACTAATTACAGCTTTAAAGATTCGCTAAAAACACTAGCTTAACATATCCCTTTGATCACATTTTTCTGAGGCTTGTTCAATTGTCTTGAGCCTTTCAGAGGAATGAGATTACATATATATATATATATATATATATATATATATATATATATATATATATATTTATTTGTATAGCCCAAAATCACAACAACAGTCGCTCTTCGAAGGGTTCAAGTAAAACATGAACTCAAAAGGATCATGAATACAAAGAGTTCAATGGGAAATACAAAATGGACTAACATATATATATATATATATATATATATATATATATATATATTACCTTTGGAACACTAAAGAACGATTTTTTAAATAAAATGAGTTCGTTTTGCAGCTCATTTGCCTACTGAGAAGTAAGACAACTCGATCTCGGAGGCTCCGCCTTTCTCTTGTGGACGCCGCCCATTTCATGATGTCATCCTAGAGTCAGCCTTGGCAGAGTGTCTGTGTTTCACCTAAGAAAACAAACACGAAAACAAAGTTTGAAAAAGATGGATGTGCACATTGTGGATATGTGTTTAGCCGATCGCCGCTAACTGCACAGAGAAAGTGTGCATGTGGGTATTACCCTAGGGGCTGTCAGGGTTTTTGGATAGGCACCCCAAGAAAACAAATGGGGCCAAAGACCAAAAAGATTTATTTTGGGGCTCAGTTAAGACGGTGGAAAAAGGAGCCTCTGGGAACAACACAGTCATAGGCCAGCAGGTGGAGCCGCAGCCTCTGCACAAGAGAAAAAAGTTATAATATGTCCAACCACAATAGTAAATAATGACAAAAGGGCTCACTTTCTTGTGCGAGGGATGCTCATGGCAGCAGGAGTGTGTGAGGTCAGACCACAGACTGAGAAGGATCATCTTGTTGGGGTTTTGCTTGACATCAGCAAGTCTCTCCTCTTGAAAACATATGGAGAACTAGGGATGGCCCGTTTTACACGGAGCTTGTTTGACTTTCGTGAAGCAGAGTGGTTCGGCACAATGTTTCAGAGCATGTATCAACTAGCACAGATCACGTGGTCGATGACGTATAAAGCACCAAATGCATCGTTTGGACGAACCACGGTTCAGATGTCACTTGTGTTTGAACAGTTGGGCGCAATATTCTCTGTAAAAACAAATGAATCCTGAATGTTTCCCGACCAGTTCTGTAGTTTCCCCTGTATTGGAATCAGCGTCAGTTCATTGCAGTTTACCATGGCTCCTGGGGAAAAAAAGTACTATGGCTGAGGATCGTTCCAACTCGGTTTCTCCTAATAGGACAATACACTATGAACGTTATTTATAAGGAAAATACTTCTACCAATATATGATGGCAAGAAGTCATTGGAGTAGTAGAGATAGCTCAGTGGAGTAATCACGGCGTCTGCATCCAGAGATCCTGAGATTCAAGATTAGTGTTTTATATTTCTTTATATTGCTTTGCGTTTATTTTCTTTGTGATGTGTGTTTTGCTGTATCAAGCACTTCTCACAGAAAACGTAACTAGTTGCGTTGTTTAACGTTTTTTTATCATCATTTCCACATTGAAGTGTTACTACGATCTCAGTTGAAGCATATGCCGATATATGTCCAGTTCGCCACCAGATGCAGCTGTTCTGTGTGGTTTCAAAGCCCTGAATGGTTGGTTCATTTTTACTACACAATTACCCCTAGCAAAGCTTCATGGGGCTCCTATTCCCATCCCTATGGAGAACAAAGCAGATTCACATCCCGAAACACTCCTGAGAGGCTACAGGTCAACACCGGTGGAAGGCAAACCTGAAAGAGAAAGTAGAACGCAGCTCAGAAGCCTGAGACTTTCAGGGTTTGGCAACAGGGCAGAGGCGAAGACGACCTGACACTGACTGAAGTGCTTCAGCTCCTTATGCTGAGATAAGCTGCCAAGGTGGAGTGGCCCAGGATCATGACAGGGGGGGAAGGCCTGGCAGCACAGACTCTTCCTGGAAGGGGCTGCTCCTCACTTTGAAGAATGAAAAGAAATAGAACTATAATACAAGCTAGAAAAGTGAATATTGGATACTATAGGCCCTTTAAAAACAATTTTGTGGAACATTTCAAATCTAAATTTCATTGGTGGATTTTCTGTAAACTTTTATTTTATTACATTGGTCAGTTCCACATTGTTTCAGTGACCAATGTGTTTTTTTTTTTTGTTCATTAACAGAGGAAACTAACAGTTTTATTTGTGTTTGTCATTACACAATATAGTAGTGTCATTTTATCAAACTTTTGGGTTCATGGGATTATTATAACAATGATTCTCAGTTGCCCACATTTAGTTTTCCACACCACATCCTAACAATGGTCTTTGTGTCTAAAGCTGCAGCTTTGTTCTCTACATCCCTGCAAGGATCTCAAGTCTTTAGTAGAAGACGGAAAAGTCGTTTCTGGACTTAGAAACATATAAATGATTTCAAAAGTTTCCTTTCACAACAGAAATAACCATGCTGAGATCCAAGACCTTTCCCTTTTCCATGATTTGAGTTACGATCAGATGGTAATAAAACATTTAGACCGGGTGTGATCTACCAAAAGGCCATCTACAAAACGGCGCCAATGGAACTAACAGGTGTGTTTGTTTTACCGGCTTTAGAAGGACAGGAGGCAAAAGAGATGAAGATGTTGAGGTTCTTTGGGGAGAGACCAGGATAGATCAGGAATGAATCCATCAGAGGAAGAGTCATGGTAGATGTTTTTGGGCTAAATGCAGGGAAGCAGATGGAGACGGTTTGGACACGTTGAGAGGAGGAACAGGAATGATTTTGGTAAGAGGATGATAAGGTTGGAGCTACCAGGGTGGAGGTGTAGAGAAGACCAAAACGGAGGACATGAAGGTGGTTTATGTGAGCGAGGAGGATGCAGAGGACATGGTTGGATGTTGGCAGATGATTTGCTGTGGTGTGAGCCCTAAAGCAAAGAAGAATCTAGGAATTCTGGCAACAACCTCGGGATAAAAATTTGGCTTCGAAACAAAAAAACGATAGGTCACATGGCCTCAGGGTTGGTCAGTCTTCACATGTGTGTAACATCAACCTGGAAGCTGCTCTGCCAATCCTAGATCCACCTGTAGCTGCTGCTCCACTGAAGCTTCTTTGCTCAGAGGCACCTTAGAAGGGTAACAAAGTGGGGCAAGCGCTGCTAAGCAATTACCCCAACCTGGTTTAATCCTGAAGGTCAAAGAACCCGGGACCCTCCCGTCAGGGGTCCATGTCTCCATGCAGCCGTGTTGCAGCAGGGCAAACAGAAAAGCTTACCGCTTTTTGCAGCTTTGGTTTACGTTCGACCAAAAGCGGACTCATTTGATCCTAAAAAGCAAACATAAAGGTATTTCAACACATCTATGTTCAACTGTGGTCATAAGTTTTTGAGTGATCCAGCAGGGGTAAAAAAGCACCCAGCAGTGGCTAGATTCAATAATGTAGTCAGTAATTGTCACGGTGTAAATACTCTGTGTTTAAGGAACAGCGTGTTTTCATGGCTCCCACAACAGTTTAATCTTCTCCTCATGCTGTGGCGGCTGTTTGTCATGAACGTCACACGGTGACATCCTTTTGCAGTCCCTGTGAACGTATACTGGTGCTCTTCTGTGCATTGACAGTTCTATTCCTCGTGTCAGTTCATGGGTGAAGCGGGTTGTAGAGGCTTGAAAGAGAAAAGAAATCCTTTTATATTTTATCCAATGTCTGCCTTTAGAAATTCAACACTTTTTAATATTGAGTCTAAAAAGAATGTGCTCGAGACTTTACCCTGCTCTCTAGAATTAGTCTGAGGACCGTTTTTAGTCATAAATTATGCACTGAAACAAAGAAATGGTCTCGTTTTTTGTTCTCTCTGCGTACAGACCCGAGCAAGCGCCTTTTAAAAATCTTTAAAATTGTCCATTCAACTCAGAGTTACTGAGTGTAGCAAAATGTCGAAGACATAAAGTCGGGGGAAGATTGAATAAAATAATGCGAGGGGACAGATTAGTCATGGAGTTGAGCCCACACGCTCTTTCAGCCGCCGCACAATGCCACTTTTTATAAGCGGCCCCCATCTCCACAAAGGCTGCGTTCAATATATCGAGAATGATACATGGTCAGACGTGTAATCTCTCTTTGATTCTCGGCTCTCATTCATCCCACAACCTTTTCAGCCCTGACACTGATGAGCTACTGGGCTCGATCTCACACACACAGTCAGACATGCGCGCTTATTATCCATCAACAGTGTGCATACCACTAAATGTATGTGTGTCTACGCACTTGCACTGAAAAATGGGAACACGGTTGCATACATCCTTAAGGGAACAACCCCTGGAAAGCTGCGCACTTGAAACGTTCCTCTAGTATCTCGTCTAATAGTCACCCCTGGATGGGAAAAGAGGTTTTAAATTCAGTTTTTTACTTCTCCAGTTCTCCAGGAGCTTCTTTGCTGAGCAGCAAAACACCTTCTACCCAGTCTTTGACCTTAAAAAGTCTAGGAGCCCCAAAGAACTGAGTCTAAGTAGTAAAGAATGACAGGATTCTAATGTTAAAATAGCAAATGCAGGAGCTCATTTCTCTGCATCTATCTAGGATGGGACGTATTTGATTTTAGAATATTATGGATATGAAAGAAAAATGATCTAGAAACTTGATTAACCCTTTACTACAGCAGCTTTAGCTCCAGTGTTGACATTCTTTAAAACTACCATAACTCTTTAACTGTTTACGCAATTAACAGAATTACAATGCATTCTGAAGCTGAGGAAAGCTGCTTTGCGGAGATATGCAACACTTTACCATAGTAAAGCACCATAGCTTAATGTAATAAAGCTGCTTTTTATCTGCGTCAGAATCAGTTGGAACACATTTCGTGGTTTAAACGGTATGCACATCTGAGTATCATCAGCATAACAACACAATCACTAAAACTATCACCTAATGGAATCATATATGAACTAAACCTCATTGGGCCGAGCACAGAGCCTTTGTGATAGACCATGATGTATCTTAATGTGTGAGAGAGACTCAGTCTTTACATTAAAAAGTTGAATCTATTGGATAAATATGAGTTAAAGTAGTTCATGTTTAACCAAAGACATGGTCCATAAAATCGACAACAGTCTAATGTCTGCAGTCATGAGGAGATTATTGTTAGCAGAGCTTCTTCAGTGTTGTGATCATCATTGAACTGCAACAGTTTCTTCAAAAACTTTAAATTATAAAGACGAGATTAGATAAATGGTTGTAATTGACTGAAGCAGACAATAAAGTAAAGGTTCAAGCTGTATTAAAAAAAAAGGTTTTACTATAATTTTGACTCAAAATGGCAACTGACACTTATGTCCCACATTAGAGAACTTGCGATTTTTATGATTGAACTCAAAAATATAAAGATGGTCTAAGACCAGTGTTGGCTTGGCAATATGGCAATATGACAAAATCCATTGATTTTTACTAGAAAACGATGCAAGTCAGTCCTAAGGCGTCTTCCAGCTTTTTGTAGTCCTTACATTTAGTCAAAACACAAACTAAAATAAAGTTGATTTTCATCTTGGCTTGTACAATAATATTTTAATGTATTTTTATTTAAATTTATAATGACAATAAAGCACCAATTCTAGAAAACCGAGGCCCAGTGCATTATGGGACATCCCTCTGCAATTTATAAAATACTAATTTTAAAATAAGGCCTTGTACATAATATTGTACATGCAAATGAAGCGTACATATATGATTTTGATTTGCCTTGACTCTTTTGTTTCCCTCTCAGATCGCGCCACCTTTTCTCGGCTTTTCTTTTTTCCTGCTGTAGCACCTGTGCCGGCACTATTCATCTTACAGACGAGTCGCAACACGAATGAGTTTTTCTTTTTTTGGTGGGGGAAGAGGAGATGTCCAGATGGCCAAAAATGAGAAATAAAAAGAGGGAAATGTTGGTTTGAAGGGAGAAAAGGACTTAAGGGGGAAGTTATGGTGGAGAGAAAACCCTTCTTTTGCTAAAATCGTCTCCTTTTCTTTACACTTAGTGTTATCACAGAGGGCACACGGTGGTGTTGGATTAAGGTCTGGGATTTTTTACGCCATATGCCCTGCATTAGAGCTTTTCACATGACCTCCATTGTCATTTCTTTATACTTCAAACAGGAAAATTGTGAAACTCTAATTAGTCTGGATAATTGAGGCCAGATGAAGCACTGCCAATTGGAGCTCGTCTCATGCAAGGTGGAGTGGTTTTGTTCACCGTCTCTTCACGGTGGCCTGGTCTGTCTTTATTTTTCGTTGCCCGTCTCTTCCTCTGCTCCTTCACTTTAGCCTCAGCTCCGTTTGAAAGAGTAACCCCCCCCCCCCCCCACAGGATCCGAGGTAAGGGCCTTGTTACTGCAGCAGTTATCCCAATTACAGCAGTGTTGAACATGATTACTCGCTGCTGAACTTGTTTTGTCTAATAAAGACTTGCAGAAAGCTGAAAACAAAAGTACTCCTCACAACCTTTTAAATGGACATAAACAGTAACAAGACCTTTTTTAGAGACTATTTCCATGTCGTAACAATATTCACATTGTTAGAAAACTGTTTATTTCCACCTCAATTGTAGCACATTTTTGTAAAAACTCATTTTTGGTGGGATGAGCTGCAGATGTGAATATAAATATTTATCAAGGTTTCTTGCCAAACATCTGTATTTGCTGCTGCAGTTTTTGGTATTCGCAGGTGTGATAGTCTCTGCCACAGTGGTACGCATGTGTCTGCCCATATTAAGGTCTGAGTAGTACAAATGTTGTGGTCTTTCTGGTTTCTATTGCCTCTTCTGAGGCATCTTCTCCAGCTCTACAGGTAAGGGTTATCAGCAGATGTCTAGAAGGATGAATGTAAAACCACCAGTCAATCAAGAAGCCACCTCTCTATTTAACAGTGAAACACAATTTTGATCATTAGCATAAAATAATGAAATTTGTTGAAAAAAATCCCTACCAGTAACATTTAATGGATGTTAAATCAGACCATAGAGAAGTAAATGTGTTTATTTTAACATTGCAAGGTTTTATATTGATTTAACTGGGGGTTTGGCTTGCTTGAATGAGCTCTCATTATGTGGTTTACTGATAAACTGACCTAGCTTTAAGTAGTTATTTTCAAATCAGCCTAAAGGAGGAAGTAAACAATGTGCCTCTTTGGTTGGAACAAAGTGATAGGGCAACCTCAAGTTAGTCTTGAAATTATTTACAGTGAGCCAGCATACAATCTCCAAATGAAAGGCCTGCTTGTATCTAATAGAGCATTTTCAAGACCAGCGTCCAAGTTGGCACCAGTTGGTCCCCCCATGTGAACTTAGGAACTACAATTTTATAGTCGAGGCTTGTAGGAGCACATGACCAACAAGCCTCTGTTCAGACCTTCCATGACTGACCACACAGCCAGTGTGGTCTCATAAGACTGACTACCAGAAGACCATTTGTCACCATCTTGAACATTAGACCCAGTTCTCCTTTTGGCAACTCCAAAATTTAGATTCTGCTTACAGCGTTTGGATCAAAGAGTCAGAGATGAGAGAAAAAGGGATAATGCCAGGTATTACTGATAGGTAGTGCGGAGATGTGTGATAGCATCTTCCTCACTGAGCAATGGAGCCATGCCAAAAGTAATATCAAAGTCAAAGTAAAGATATTTTGATAAAATTTCCCAGTAGCAGTCCAAAAGGCTGGAACCAAACCAACCAATTTTAGAGAAACTACCTTCAAATATAGTGGTGGGATTGAATGGTCTGATCTGTTTACCGTCTTGACTTCAGTCTCACTCAACACTTGAAGGATCAGTTACAGGTTAAAACTGGTGGAATAAGGTCATTCCATATCACATTTGTGTGGTTCTTTCACACCCTACAAAGGTTTCTGTTAGTTCAATAAAAAAAGGGCCAACATGTCTTCAGCATTTCTTCAAACTGCAATTTTCCATCCCATCAAACAAGAATCTAAGAATCTGTCTGTCAGTAAAAGATTTTATACCCCTGCGAACGGCATACTGGACTCTTCTGCTCAAGGCTAAACCAGCATCGTTGCAACAAAGAAATGGCCAACGAAATATCATCTAACTATTAAGAATAAAGCAGGAAACCAGAGAAAAGGACATTTTAAGGCTTAGCTACCAAGGACTATTCTGCTAATGTAGAAAAACTGAAATAAGTCTACATTAAAAATGTACATGTATATAAATGGTAACATAATAATTTAATGATTGATTTTAACTTTAAAATCAAGATATCAAGAGTATCCTTTTATCCACCTTGAGAATACTTCCAATTTAAAAAAAAGCATTAATGGTTCATTTGTAAGGGATTCTGATTAAATAAAAAAAAAGGCTCAGAAGAGAACAACCTATTTTCATAAAAAATGATTAAGAATGATTTTAATGATCACTTAGACTATATTATCTTTTTTTATTTCAAACAAAAACACAAAATGAAAATAAACACATGTGTTAAAGAAACAAAACAATGTGCTTGAAAACTAGTGGGTAGAAGAAAAGTCTTATATTATCCCACCCCTTTTTACAACACCTTATGTTTTACATATTTCTATTTACACTTTTATTTTTAAAGGGATCCCAAACAAAACACAATATTGCTTGTTTTCGATGTTTGGAGGCTCCAGTTCCAGCATTGATTCAAGTTCTTTGTATGTACAAAAACAAACGCATATCCTTTAGAAATGAGCCAATATCTGAAGTACTCATTTATTCTTGGGCCTTGGAGCACTTTCTATAACCAACAACAGCTTCCGTGTTTGGAGCTATTTAGGATATTATGGATCAAACTGTTGAAACCCATCGAAGGAGATTAGGTCAGACCAAGAAAAACTGCCTAACTTGTAACTTTCAGTCACCTAACTATCTAAAAACGAGTCAGTAACTGTTGTCATCCTGGATGAGTTTGCAAAAACTCAAGAACCACCAAAGGAGTCAGACTTAACTCAGAATGTTTCAGATTTTTGTGTCTGCAGTTTTGCTTTTTAAATGTTGTTATAAAAACCTGGGGTCAAATATATGAATCCTTCAGGGACCAAACAGTAGTAATATCCTGATTCTGACATCAAATATTGCTACACAAAATGCCAGAACCTTTTACTCATCCTGAGAACTCGAGTTATGATAATCACATTTCCAAGAAGTTTCTGGTTCACACACAGCCTTCCCTCAATGGCCTGTCATTCAGCACAGCCTCACAAGAAACAAGACACTTTTTACTTTATTTTTGGACCAGATGCAAATAAAACAATAGCTCAGGGATTCAAGAGAAAAGAGGAGAGGAAGAAGAAAGACAGAAAGGGAGGATGAAAACATCAAGGAAATGATTGCAGTGAGGTTGAGTCTATTTGCTTCACACCAAAGGGGGTTAAGACAGGGTTTGGCTGGTGAAGAGAAGCCAACAGAGACACAAAGAACCAAATCTAATAAGTTTTTCAGGCATTGTTTAGAATCCCTAACAAGGGGGGACTTTGAACAACAAGGAACATCATTTGGATTTCCTCCCCTCCCTGTGTTTTCCATGTACCCAAGCACACATAAATAGCTATCTTAACAACTTGATGCTATTTTGAAAAGGGGCTGTTTCTCCCCATGGATTTCCATGAGTGAGGCAATTTACTGGCGAACAGGTGCATTTTTAATGCTTTCATACAATTAAAACAGAATTCACCTTCCCTTTTTCCCTTTCCTGTTTGCAGAGGCGCCCTCTTTTCATACCAGGTTGAATTGATTTAGTTTGTCTAATTAAACTCAGAATAAGATGTTAATTACCTAACAAGGTCACCTCTCGCTACCACCATATTTACCATTGGTATCCTTTCTTCAACAGTATTTTCTACAAGGATTCAAAGAGAGGGGGAAAGAATGATGTTAATTGCCTATATGCAGTGTCCCATTTTTGAATTCTCTCCCTTCTTTGGCTCCTTTTAAGCTTTGAGAAAATGGGGATTCATTGTGTCATTGTTCTTCTCTGTCTAGTGCTCTAACTCAGAAACAATGTGTCAACTCATCACAATATGGGCTTTGTCTGCATTTACCAAGTTTTCCATACTCCATCTGCAGCAAAGAGGAGAAGGGTTTGTTTAGAGTCAGCCAGCATATCAACCGCTGCACTCTGCAGTTAAGCTGCTCTTCCATAGAGAATCTTGGACAAGACTGGACCTTCTGGAGCTCCTCACTTTCCAGATGCACTGAGGATAAAGAGAGGGGACCTCCTCCAAGTTTTTTTTTACTAGTCTGCGCATTTCACTGCAAGACCTTCTGGAACAAGCCATCATTTCTGAAGCCTTATAATAAAGCATTTTAAGGCCTCTTACAGTCTGAACAGAGCTGAATTGCTGACTTTTTTTACTCTAAAGGGTAGAAAATATGTTTTTGGGACTCCAGAGAACCACAGAGATCTATCACCCACACATAGAGAAATAGTGAAAATAGGAGAACCTTCCTGAGCGTGCAGCCAGTGAGTCCAGGAAAATAACTAGGACTTACCCAAGAGGCCACCAAAGAAGCCGAAGATGGAGAAAGTGAAGTCCTCAGTTCAGGATAGAGTTCATGATCCAACAGTCAGAAAGAGACTTTTGGACAAACATGGATCAGTGGGGTCCCAGGTTGCACATCGGACAAAAACATCTTAATAAAAAGCCGGATTCAGAATAACAGCATTTCAGAATAACATCAGAGGACCAATCAGACTTGGAGGTGACAGTGCTATGGTGTGGGTCTGCTCCGTTATAATCGATGAAAATTATTTCTGATCTCTTCCCAAAAATGTAGAACAGGGGCCGGCAGCTCTGGAGCCACATGTGACTGTTTGAGCTCTCTCTCCATTGAGGCTTTCTGGTTGAAGAATAATAACATGTTTTTAATTTTAAAAAGTTGCTGTAAAGTTAAAAAGTAAGTAATTAATGAAGTAAACTAACTCAAACTTCATTCCAGTCATTCACCAACAGTTGAAGGACAGTATGCATCACTCCTGACTCTGGTAGCCATAAATCTCCATCCACCAATCCTTCAGTGTTTACCAAAGTCATACCAAAACACGGGATAGATTTTTGAGCTCTGTGTACCACAGAAAATAAGCTAATTCAGAGTTTATACTTATACCACACCGCATTTTACGGCAGATTTTTTCTTTTTGAAAAATTCAAAGAATTCAACTGTGCTTTATGGTCACTTGATAAGCTCTTATTTATTTTTAATTAAATTGACGTATACATTTCTGGCTGAGATGTACCTCAAATATTAAAATAAATGGGTGTTATTTTTATCATTATTGCTGACATCACACTATACTACCACATTTGCTGCATTGAGATGATCCTATGGGGCACAAGATGTCTTTTAATTTGAAAGGAAGGCATGTGAAGTTATAAACTTCAATATTTTGAAAAAAGGCTATTTATTCTTAAAGTTTTATTTATGTCAAAGAGCAATACTTCATTTCATTTATCATAATTGTACCAAAAACATTTATGCAAATCAGTGTCTTTGTTTTTAAATGGTGAAATAAGACTTTGTGGCTCCTGCTGTGTTGATGTCTCTGAGAAATAGACCCGACTGGCTCTTTAAGTGTTGAAGGTTGCAGACTCCTGGTCTAGCCAGCAGCAGAACTTTTGTCAAACACTGTAGCCGGTCTGCTTCGGAATGGATCAACAGTTCTGGAGTGTTCTAGTTTGGACTTCAGTGTCAGGGGTGTTGAAGTTGAGCACACATTTAAAACAATTGAACTAGTCAAGCGGCGGACTGATTAATGTGCATTGAAAATAACCTTGTTGCATGAATTTAGCATGAAATAACATTCTGAGGGCTCTGACCATTGAAACCATCAAGGCAAAGGTGACTTTGCAGCAAAAAGAAATTCAGCGTAAATGACAGACTTCATGAGACACTTGGAAGATGTGGCCCAAATATAAAGTGTGATGGATATTCACTGTTAGAAAACACAGATGATCTTTTATTTATTGAACTAGACGATCCATCTTTTGTTTCCATGACGGAGTACAAGACGTAAAGGCTTTTTTAGTATCCAGTACGACAGGAGAGCGTGAGCAGAAATACTGTAATGAGTAGCGAGAAGAGGAGGGTAATGAGAAGAAGAGAAAGAGGGGTTTTTGTGGTCGTGCAGTACAAGAGCAGGAAGGGGCTGGGAGGTAAATTAGGCATGTAAAGAGAGGTTGATATAAAGTGACTGAGTGTGGTGACCTCCTGCCAAGAATCGGCTTCTTCTCCCAGAAATGTTCTTCCTTCAGAAAATACCCTCTTCTAATTTTTATGCTACATTTTCCATCACTCTGCACAGACACAAATTCTTCCAGCTGTTTTTTTTAGAGGCCATTCTTCTCTACATCTACACAGTGCAGTGAGCAGAAACACGTCATCCAATCAAATCAGAGCAAGAACCAAGTTTGTTTTTAATAAATTACCTTTTCTAATGTGTTGAAAGCAAAGAAAACTGTGTGACAACAAAGAAAAACAGACGGCTCTTTTAGGTAAATTAAAAGCAGGAAATGTGAAAGTGATTTTTAAGCATAAATAGTTTTTTGAACTTTTCCAAACAAGGTCCAATTTTGAGGTTTTTTATTCTTAAAAAGTCCTCATGCACCTGTGTTATCAGTCATTTAAAGTTCCTTTTATTAAAAACTTTGGACAGAAAAACACAGGTGTACAGGTGTAGGAAAATCAAATAAACCATACCCATACCCACCAACCCTCCAAATATCCCAACATACACGAAGCTCGTCTTGGAATACCCTAAGGAAAGACCTAACAAGAGATCCATTAGTCTCAGTTGCCCCAAACAGCCCCCACAGCTAGAACCAACAATGTCCCCAATTTAGATGGCTCTGACTGAGGAACAAGAGAGAAACAGAAGGTTCAGATTCTCACAAACATACAATATAAAGTACCTAAACCATATATAACAAACAATAAATTAGTAAATGTTAGTAATTGCATCAGATATTCCCACAAAACCCTCAGTTTATTTAGGGCTGTCAAGTCTTTCCAGCGTCCTGCCCGCTAACTCACCAGGTAGTGATTGGTGCACAACTCAGGAACTTCCATTACCTGACAACCTTTCCTAGACAACAAGGTCACCTGAAATGACTACAAGGTCAATCATTGACCTCCAGCAGGGTGTCAGCATGCACATCAGGACACCTTTATGTTTGATCATGGTGCTCATTATGGACAAACCGTGATGATCACTGAAGTCCAACAACAGAACACAGCTCGAGTTCCAATCAGGCCCCTCCAGGTGCCACAGTTGTTTCCCTTGTGGACATTGAAGTTTCCCAGGAAGACAACAGAATCTCCCGTTGGGCGCTTTCCATTACCCCTGTGAAAGTCACCAAGAACATGGGGTGTGTGTCGTGTGGCCCGTAGGCCAACACCACTGTCAAGAGACCTCTTCCTTCCACAAAGGCTCTAGGATACAACCCTCTTGTTCCTTCTGTTGTCCTGCCTAATGCAGACGTCTGTTGATTGTGACTGCTCCAGTTTATTTGTTTTTTTTAAATGTATGAAACATTTTAATTTGTTATAGTTATTTGTGACATGCAAATGTCTGGGTTTTTTCGTAAGGCATTATGGTAGTCAGGGGTCTATCTAGAACCAGGATAAAACACAAGTCTTCATATTTTTGATCCACCTTAACCTTTTCCTAATGAGGGCCCACAGTGCTGTGGGTAGAAGAGAATTAAACGTTAAAAACCAGCAGAAAGCAAACAAAGCTCAGTGGAATAAAGAAACACACCACAAAAAAGAAGAGTCTAGACGGAATGCAAGAAAAGAAGCAAATAAAACCCCACATTGCTCCACCAACAGGACAAGAGACAGTTGTGCCAACAGAAGAGACGTGGTATCAGAAAGGAAATTCTCATCCCAGCTGCTATGAGCTACAAAACCAACCTGGGAAGAAGACAAATCTGCTGATTTTGTGGGAGGATGACCATTCTGCGTTCAAACATTCAGTCTGAATCTGTACTTTTTTCTTCACGGCATATTTTAAGAATAAGGTCGAGGATGGTCGTGGATACTGTATTCTGGTAGTTTTACTATTCCATTCATTGGGGCCAGAGTTTAACCGCCAAACTGAAGACGGACGGTTTCCTCGTTCTGGAATAAGGTGAGAAACATCAGAGCTAACATGCAAAAGAGAAAATAGGAAGTTTAGTGAAGACTCCACTCAGTCAAATGCGTTTACCCTCATCAACTGACCCTTTTAAGCCTTAGTTTCCCAGAAAGTGCTTATTAACCAATAAATTCTATAAACTCTTAATTTTAATTACCCGATCAATGGCTTTTCTTTTCAATGATTTAAACTAGTATGGGGGTCATACTGCCACCTGCTGTTTGGGGGGAGAGAGCGTCTGCTTTCATGCCCGGACGGTTGTAGGTGATGTGAGGCTCGGTGGGAGAACAAGTGTGCTTTTGTTTGGTTTTGGACAGTTGTGTGTGTGTGTGTGTGTGTGTGTGTGTGTGTGTGCGTGTGTGCGTGCGTGCGTGCGTGCGTGCGTGCGTGCGTGTGTGTGCAAGCCCCACGCTCTGGGTTACCTGGAAACATCTATGGGTCAACCGTTCTAGACTACAGAACATTACAGCAGCAGTCCAGGAGATAAATGCCCGTTATTTTATCTGTTACAGGCTTTTTATTTGTTCTGTTAATGTCAGTGGGAGGAGTCTCTTGGAAAACGGGTTGTGGTTCGCTCAGGTGTTTTGGTTTCCTTTAATGAAGACTTTTTCAATCGTAGACAGAAAGCTGATGTCTATTTTCCGGTTTGCAGTTGCGTCTTTTATCCAGAGAACGCAGAGCAGCTGCTGTCGGTCCGTCCATCTGTCGGTCGGCTTTATTTGTCCTTGTTTGTTCTGGATTCCTTTGCCTTTACCCCTAACTTCCTTACCCCCCCCCCCCTCCCCATTTATTGCTGTGTTTATTTCTGCTGAAAAGCACGTCGAGTTCATTTGCTAGTCGGCTGGGCAGAGCGGGCTCCTATTCTTAGGCTTTTATTAACATCACGGACTGCACAACAACAGCTACAGAATCTATTATTCATTAAGTGTAACCAATATAAAATTTAAAACAGTCTGGGCTTTTTTGTGGAATTATGTAAGGTCAGCATAATTTTCTGCCTATTACTAATATCTATATCATCTTTTCCTTAGTCAGCTCTATTTAAATATGCAACCATTTACAGCTTTTGACTATGTGTGTGCACACCCAATTTCCAATATTCCTCTAGTAGACTTTTTATGCTGACATCAATGGCGAGCTATTAAAGACAGTATTTCATTATTGGTTCCTCTTCCCCAGTGGTTATTTACAATCCCATATATACTAAGCACTGATATTAAAGGAGACCATTTTAATGAGGTGCTATCTGCCATGGCAATATGTCTTTCTCCGAATGAGATTGTGTTTAAAGATTTTATCAAGAAATGGCTGTTCGGCAGGGTTATGTTTTGTCCATGAAATATGCATTTCATATCTCTTTCATTTCATTAACATAATTTAATTTGTGCTTTGCATTCTGTGCATAATACATATTTGATTTACAAAACAAATATTTCCATTAGAAAATGAATTTCATGCGCGGAAAAGGCAGAACTGAGAGATGTATTGTAAGGAAATAAGAAAAAATGAATTGTATTATCTTTGGAGAAAAAAAATCCTTGGCGCAGAGCGACACTCACTCCATTTCTTGTGTGTGTGTGTGTGTACAGGCTGCCTGTTTGTGTGGACTCTATGTAAATGTGCATTATGGAAGCGATGAAAGCTGAGGCTATATTGCATAAAGTTTAGTGCAATATAACTCAGATTGATTTACACGGCTCGCTCAGAGGTCGCTCCCGGATGTCAAGAGCACCGTTGCACTTAACATCAAAAGAAGCGGATTCTGTGTCCCTGCCTTTTTCAAGTATTCTGCTGTGAGAATTCATCAGCTCCTGTTTTCAGCCATTCATCAAAAGGCTTGGTCGGCGTCTCCAAGGTGAGTTCTGTGTGCAGCAGAAGCTGCGCGTCTCTGCAAAGTGGCCATCTTTCATGCCTCTACTTAAGAGATGGATAGCTCTTTTTTCCCTTTAGCCACCAGTGGGAAACCCTTTGGTATGATAAATTATGAAGTGTCCCCCCACTCCCCACCTCCCTTTCGCTTTTCCCATGAAATGCTCCTAGTTTTAATTAAAGCACTTCACCTTGCTTGTTTAAAAGGCTATCATGAGCCCCATGATAACTTCAAGAGGGAGATTAATTTGGTTTATCTCCAAGAATTATAAGCAGAGAAATTTGTACCAGCAACAAGTCCTGTGTACCTTTGAGTGGAACAAAACACACTCAGAAAATGAACAAGTCCACTCATTTAGGGTTTTACCTTCACCTCACAGATGTCTTAATGCTACGTTGAAGCAGGAAAAAGGCCGAGGCCTCTCAGTTCTGATTATTGAATTTGTTGAAAACACATAATTTACATGATTTGTAATCCCACCCATTTCCCCCAATGTTTGTTTCATTGACTGTACATGTGAACCGGGCTGAGAGACTCCTCCCCCCTGGCGTTCCAAACAGGAAGTAACTGTGGGTTCCAAGAAGCCATAAACGGCTGTTTCTCAGTCATTCTATTGGTTAGAATAACCATTCTTGCTCTGATACATTTTTTTAACATCTTCTTAATAATCCTCTATTTTTCTGTAGTTCAAGTCGTAATGTAAGCTGACCAATCAGATGCCGCCATAAAAGTAGGTGGAGCCTGCTGGCTCCTAACCTCCAACATTCAAAATGTTTGACAGATTTCATGTAGCATGCTTTCGAGTGGTGGGGGTGTGGCCTTCCAACCATCCCACTCCTGATTGGTGATAGTGGTTGCCGCAGAAACGATGACTCAGACCGACTCGGACCAGTCACTGCTTCTTGACGAGGTCTGGCTCCAACACGGCGGCATCCGTATGAAGAAAAAATGGTGACTGAATTGACTCAATTTGGTTGGAGCTGGAAGTAAATCATTTTGTATGGATGACATCACACTGACTCAGTCCAGTTCTGATATTCAGTCAATGGTCCGAACATTTGGACTTGAATGAATATGCAGAAAACACATGATTTGTAGTATTCCTTCCCATTTTTTCCTTATGATTATCAGCATCTCTGGTTTCAGAGACTCTCAAAGTCAGGAGTGTAGAAATAATGTCTGTGTTGAGGCTAAACTCACTTCAAGTAGAAGGAATTCATCATAATAAATGTATTATTATAGATGTTAGATTGAATCCAATCCAAACAGTGGTGGACAGAAGGAAAGAATTTCAATAATGACATTAATGAGCAGCAAAACAAAGACTTCAAAGCTTATAAGGCATTTTTGACTTTCTGAAGCCTTCACTTGTACAAAATAGTTTTTAACGAAGGTCTTTATCCAGAGCCTTCATCAGCTCTTGGTGTCTGCAGGTCGTGTGGATCCACCTGGAACTGAAGCAGATTTCATCCAATGACACACGATCGTCAGTAAAAGTGACCAAAAACCTGCAGAATTTGTCTCTAAAATGCCAAAAAGTCCAGTTCAAAAGAAAAAAAAACTAGTTTATTCTTTTTCTGACCACTCAGTTCTGACTGAGTTCACAAAATAAAGATTATAACCTAATTCTAAAAACAAAACACATGAAAGAAAATGTTTAAATTTGTGTTAACATCTTTATATTCACATTTTTATGAAAGCGATAAAAGACAAGAATTACACAAAGACCTGAAATGAGTAACCACAGATTTCTAAAACAAGTCAACTTTAAACGTTTAAAATAAATATAATATTCACAATGTAGTGGAACCACTTAGCAGAGAAAACCCACGCATTCACTCCACACAGAAAGGTCCCCCATTGATTTCTGCTTCAGGTCCCCCCAGCCGGGACTTGAACCAAGCCTTCTTGCTGTGATGCAAGAGTGCTAACCACTGCACCACCGTGCAGCCTCTTTTATTTGGTGCAAAAGTCAAATTAGTGTTTAAACCCAAAATGGACGGCTGCTGTATTTAAAGAGTTAATAGTCAGTTTAGTTGAACTGATTTCCTTTTAAAGAGGCTTTTAATGACATAAATTAGGAAAAAATGTAAAAAGTGTTGTAGCCAACAGTTTTGTACCAAACGTTTACACATTTTTGCTTTTGATGAACTGAACTGTAATTAATTTAAATAATGTTTTAACTAGTTAGAGATTAAAGCTTTACTCTTTTTTGTGTTTAAATAAACTGGAGAACATGTTAACTGATTAACTTCCACTAAGCAAATGTGAAAGTTTTGAGGACAAATACGACGTTCTATAAAAGCCATGATGGTAAATAAATCTGTCCTGGTGATTTCAACCATTTTCAGCTGCTTTGGGTTTTTCTCCTGTTGGCGTCAAACAGATTCAGCTTTTGCTCAGTGAAAAAGCGGATCCATTCAGTGATCGCGGCTGAACACTGACGTACTCACGCCGGCCGGTCACTGAAGGTTACCGCGCCGTCCGCCACGCCTGAGTGTCCGACACACAGGTGTCTCTCTTCCTTAGGAAATCCAGGTGGGAAAAAGATGGAAATTTATTGGGTTTCGTCTGAGCACTTTTTCCCCTCCACAACTTTTTCATTTCCAGTGTTTTAGACAGAACCGGAGGGGGGGGTGACTTGTCTAACCAAAGCGGTAAGATCAGTGTTTCAGGGGTAACTAGTATTAGCAGGGATTTCAGGCTTGTTTGACACGCCGCGCTGAAGGAATGGCTTAAAATAGACGGCGGCAGTACGAGTTGGAGGAGTTTTGGCGAACGCGAGGAAGAGGAAAGACTAATACCTGGGCTCCTTTTTTTCCCCCCTTTGCTCATCTCTCTTTTTATCAGTTTCGCTCTCTTCCTGTGCAGAGAGCGGCTCACTTTGATTGTCTCCTCGCCTCTTTTCCAACACACCACCCACCGTCTCCCTCGGAGGTGTTCAGCTGCCCGGCTAACTCCGGATAAGTATTTGTATAAGTATGTGACAGCTTGAAGTGGGAACGGAGAGCGTGAAGTGGGACGGGGGGGTGTACAGGAGTTAACGGAGGCGATAGCATCACGCGTCTCCCCCCTTTTAAGGCAGGTGAGTGTCTGTGGATGACTCCTTTAACATAAGCCTCTTTTGAACTGTGGTTTTAGTACTTAACACCCGGCTCTTCAAACCAAATCCCAAATGAGGAGCTTGAGAATGGCGTTAAAGAAAGGAAGGAGTTCTTCAGATCATAATATTCAACAGAGCAGGAGGGGAGGTGCTTATTAAGCATGCACACCGGGTGCGCCGTGCACCCAGCCTGTTATTGTATTGATTTTCCTGATATAGAATGAAACCTCATTTGTTTCAGAGCACAGTGCAAATATGTTTTATTCTTGTTTTGCTTCGTATAAATCATGTAACTTGCATTTCTGCTGCTGTTTACCTTTCTTGATAAGCCACAGTTTGTGCTGTCAAAGATCAGACTGCACTACTTTTCCGCATATATACATATACATATACATATATATGCAGACATATACTGACTTAACAATGGTTAGCTCCTTTCATCATTGAACAGAAACCCTACAGAGCAATTACTTGGTGGCCGTGTCACAGCATCATCTGTTCTCTTGTTATCAGAATGGATTGAACTAGTTGAGTTTTCAATATTTTGGCTTGTGTGTTTTTCGTCTTTATAATCTGTTCCAGTTTAGGAACATTTATGACCAAATTATTCATCTTTAGTTTACAGGTAAATGTAGATTTGTTGGACTGTTCTCACAATCACTGTTCTGCTGTTTCCGTGTTCATTTTTGAACCTGAAAGAAACTTTAAAAACAAATAAATAAACAAATAAAATAAAGCATAAGGTTTTAACAAAAACAGTCATGTTTCATTACAAACTACTTCATTGAAAAACATAAATATAAAAAATGATAAATGATTATAAAAAAATACAAAATAAGTACTCGTAAAAGTAATTAAGAAAATGTAAGGTATTACGATAGTCTTTTGTTCTTGACACATGATCAAAACCATCACACGGTCAGACTTAGTCACGTCTTCAGGATATTAAAGCACTTTTTGCATACCTGCTTCATTAAAGTCTTTGGGTTTGATCCAGTTGTGTCCTCACCATTGAGGCTTCATCATCACGTTGGTATCATGTATGTTGATGACATTCTTCTATCGGTGAGGCCTGTAAAAACCAGACAGGTATCGACACTCGAAAACTTGGTTCGAGTGTGTGTGGTGCAGTGGTAGAGTGATCAGAGAAAAGTGTGAAAATGTTTGTGTGTAGTGAGAAGTTTTATAGCCTTAAAACATCTAGAAATATTATAAAAGATAAAGATGACTCCTTTACCGATTCTGTCTACCATGGGTTATTTTTCGGCCGTAACTAAACGTAAATGAACAGAGGTCTGCTGTATAAGTACACGCATTTGCCATGTTCATACTCTACATGACCAAATTAATGTTGGTTTTGGTTCTAAGGATTTTTTTTTTGTTGGATTCTCGATGGTCATTTTTTCCAAGTCCTGCTTTGGTTGAATACATCCCAGCATTCAAGATTTTTTCATCTCCAAGCTGATTATTTTTCATTTTTGTCACCAATTTGTGTCTCCCTTTGTCTTTTTCTGCTTGTTCTCTATGCTGTCCACTCTGAAGCAAACCGTTGCTTCAGAGTGGACACTAGAAAAAAATCACTAGAAAGTAGTCAAATGATCTGGTCATGCAGCAAGTCATTTTTACTCAACCAGAAACCTTATAAGATATTAAAATCTAGAAACAAAGAGTTCCACACAAGCATGTCAGAATCACTTTAAATTAAATGTAACGCAGCCCAGTAATGAGTTTCCCCCCGCTAGTTCTAAGTTTGTATTTTTGGAGTACTTTATGAACCTAATTGTTTATTTTGAGTATAGTGACAAAAGTTAGTGTAATAAGTGGAAATGACTCATTTCAGAACAAAATGTGAACAAAATGAGAATGGTGATCCAAGTTGGCTCATCTTCATAAATCCTCATAAAAGTAGCGCTTATTCTCAGAACATACATGAACATTTTTGTTTCCCAAATGACAGTGATTAGATTAACAGTCTAACCGGCTGGTCTCCATTTCATTTTATTTGTATTTGATTCTATTGCATCTCTATCTATCTTATTTCCTGCTATTCTTTTTATTCTTTGATTGTTTTATATTTATTGCTGCTTCTTTGCTCTGTCATGCTAGTGAGAAACATCTCGTCTCACCTGCGTGTTTCTCTGCAAATACTATGTGTTAAATGACAATAAGCTGAATCTTGAATCTTAACCTGTATTTAAAATAACCTCCTTAAAATTAAAATGCCATTTAAGTTTTTACAGTCTGATCAAGTTTTTCTATAGTCAAGAGTATAAAGCATTTTAATAACCATTGTATTTCTCTTGATTCTCGACTGTGCTGATTTTGAAAAAAGCTCGCAAAGAAGTTAAAACAACCTGGTAAAACATCTTGAATTTCTAAAAGAAAGAGGTTTGAAATCTGTGGCAGTGTTTTCGTCCAAGTTGACCAAGTTCCCTTAAAGCATCGGCATTAAAACAAGATTTTCATTTCATAAAAGTCTAAACCTCATAAAGCGGTTGGTCTGCAGACTCTTTTACTCTCTTTTTAACTTATTTTCCTCTCCATCTGCGTGTAGATGGCTCATTTCCATCGCAGCTACCATCTAATCTACAAATCCACAGCGAAGCAAGAAGTCTGGTAATAGCTGCATGGGCGTTAAGCTCGCTCACTCAGCTGCTGATAAGCAGAGTTAAGTCCTCAATCCTGGATGTGGTGTGGCTGCAGACATGGCTGCCTCGTGGCTAAACAGGCCAGATGGGAGGGACCTCCTCATAAAACATGACAAACAACCCCCCCGCACCCCCCTGTCTCCACGTTATCATCTTAACCGAAACGAGACGGCGTTTTTTGGCTCAGGTACATCGTCTTGTTTGTTAACACCAAAGAGAGGGGGAGAAAGAAAAAATCAATGTAATACTGCAGAACTATCAGATCATATGAAATTATGGATTCTTGGTCTGAGCATTCAGCCCTTGTCTGCCGAGCTGTGCAAATCAATTCAAACAGACACAAAGAGCAAACACGACGCATAACACCACAATAGGAAATTGAAGCGAGTGGAGCCTCCCTTTTTTTTTTTTTTAAAGAATATGCTGCTACATATTTGTTTTGTGGATTACCGTTCCGAAACGAAATTTGAACAGTAACTTAAAATAATATGCAAAATATATTTTCTTGCTCCGCGCTCTATTTTTATATTTTTATTATCATTCTTCTTGTTTGTTGGGAGGGAGGGAGGCATCCACAATGTAAACAGATGCACAAAGCCGCCGTGATGGTGATTGTGTTTTCCTCAACACCCCCCCCCCCCCCCCCCATAGCAGGGACTCGAGGTTTTATCCCCTTTTTGTTTCCGTGTTGTTCTGCTGGTTCTAGAACATTTATGGCATCGTGAGAATTGGGAATCTGCAGGAACGGAGAACCAAAGCGGTTTTCTCCTCGCAGGATGGGGTCCATTAACTGCATTTGGTTCAGGTGACACCTTAGCAGACCGTGGATTTAGATTAATGTAGACCTTCTGCATCCCCCCAGAGGAAGAACTGACTTTCAACCAACAGTGTTGCAGTAAAAACAGATATAAACGACAGACTCCCAGGTTTCTCATCACATTTTACATTATGTTCAAAGATTTCCCACAGTAAGTATTTACCGTTTCAGTTCGTCCTTTTAATGATGGAGGACAGTGTCTAAGACTATTCACTCATTCATCTTCTAAACCCGGAGCCTATCCCGGTAACCTGTGGGCAAAGGCAGAGGCACCCTGGACAGGTCGCCAGACAACTATTCATCATAAAAACCACAGTTATCAAACTTTGCTCCCACTCCTACGCCTGGCTGTGGTTCCTGTCTCCGGCTCATCTCTGGCTCGTCTCTGCTCTGTACCTGACCGAGTACCTCGTCTCTGCTCCTGCTCCTGGCTGTGGTTCCTGTCTCCGGCTCGACTCGCGCCCCTGACTGTCCCCCCAACCACGGCTGGATGAAGCTCGTCTGCTGGACTTTAAATATGTAGTTATAGATTTAGATAAGTTAATTCTTCTCTAAGAGTTCTGGTACATCGCCTGTCCGTCCTGGGGGAGGATCCCTCCTTCATGTGGACACCCCTGAGGTTTCTTCGTTTTTTCCGGAATCCGTTTTTTTGGGCGTTTTTCCTCACAGAGAAGGGGGGGTCTAAGGGCAGGGATGCCAGTATAGCTTAGTCAGTTTGTTAGTTCATTTTAGTATTTTCCTATTGAACTCTTTGTATTCATGATCCTTTTGAGTTCATGTTTTACTTCGAAGCCCATCGAGACGACTGTTGTTGTGATTTTGGGCTATACTAATAAAATTGAATTGAATTGAATTAAAGTTTCATACACAACTGCTCTAATGGAAGGATCTGGGCTGTCTAAGGATGAATAATGCCCACAGTCCCCTGTGGGGGCCACCGGGATATGCCGGGGCCCGCAGACTGCCTGGTGAAACCGAGTGGTCTGAAATACAAGTTCCAGCACGTTTCAGATGTCACTTAGATATTAGATAAAAATAATTGATCCTTGTGAAACATCATATTCAATATCCATTCAGTTTGAAGTATGACCTGCTCTAACTCTACATAGTGTTGTCTTTTGAGCAAATAAGTTAAGGGCCACACCTCTCACACCATATGAATACAACTTTGAAATTAATATTAAGTGATTAATGGTGTCAAATACCTTCTTTAAATCAAGAGTTGTATAGTTTTTTTCATCAATTGCCGTTGTTTTCTGTTGTTTTCAACATTGCCAAAGCTGTAGATCGGTTTGAAAGGAAAGCATATTGACTGGCATGTAACTGTCATGTCTGTTTCCTGGAATCTGTTTTTTTTATTGTAGGAGTTTTTCCTCACCAAGAAGGGTCTAAGCAGCCCAGCTAAGCTTAGTCTGTTTAGCCATTACCTATTGAACTCTATGACTTTGTGTTCTTTATGATGTCATGTTGATTAGAAAGCCCATTGAAATGACTAATATTGCAATTTTGATCTATTTAAATAAAATTGAATTAAATTAATGAACAAAACTATTTCATTTTTTATCTAACCATTTTTAGAAACCGATTTAAATAAAAGATTAAAAACATAACATAAAGGTCTGATCAAACATGAACATATGGGGATTTGGATCATTTTCCTGTCAATGCTGTCAATATCAATCCATGTCTTGTTTTTTCATTTTTGCACCAAATCCACCGTAGATGGAAACATTGACTGCATCACCTTTTTGATTGTTGTTCACTTTTTTCTGTTTTCTTGTCATTCCGTTCGCTAAATTAGATCCAGTATTTCTAAAGACTGAATTCAATTCTTTATCAACTGTATCTACATTAAAAAAAAAAAATCCCTGATAACTTTCCTGAAATTAATTTGAGCGTTTCTTATTTGTCATTACCCTGTTGAGAATATCCCATGTGGCTTTAATATTATGTTTATTTTCAGCAAAATACTATCATGGTAACCCGCTGTCATTTAGTTTTTTTTTAAATGTTTGCTTCTACGTAAAACTTTTGGACAAAGTCGATCATATAGAGTGAGATGTGAACCACATGCAGAACTGTCATCATGAACTTAAACCCTATTCCAGTGTTGTTTTAGCAGATCATTTCTAAAGGCATTTACAGCTTCATCAGTCCTGATTCTTGTATATCTGCTATTCTAACCCATATTAAAAAGTTGCAAATACAGGTACAGTGAGAAAGTTTGGCCCCCCTGATAATTTTCAAGTTTTTTCTTCATAAATCATTGGTTGTTCGGATCTTCAATTTCAGTTAAATATATCAAATAGCAGATGAACACTGATATTTTAGAAGTGAAATAAAGTTTATTGGATTTAAAGAGACTGTGCAATAATTACTTAAACAAAAATAGGCAGGTGCGTAAATTTGGGCACCCCAGCAGAAACATGCCATCAATATTTAGTAGATCCTCCTTTTGCAGAAATTACTGCCTCCAATCACTTCCTATAGCTTCCAATAAGAGCCTGGATTCTGGTTGAAGGTATTTTGGACCATTCCTCTTTGAAAACATCTCCAGTTCAGTCCGATTGGATGGCTTCTGAGTACGGACAGCCTGCTTTAAATCACACCACAGATTTTCAATAATCTTCAGGTCTGGGGACTGAGACGGCCGTTCCAGAACATTGGACTTGTTCTTCTGCATAGATGCCTTTGTAGAATCAGAGCAGTGTTTAGGGTCATTGTCTTTTTGAAGGATCCAGCCCCGGCGCAACTTCAACTCTGTCACTGATTCTTGAACATTGTTTGGAAGAATCTACTAATACTGACTGGAATCCATGCCACCTTCAACTTTGACAAGATTTCCAGTACCTGCACTGGCCACACAGCCCCAAAGCATGATGGGACCGCCACCAAATGTGACTGTGGGCAGGAAGTGTTTGTCTTGGAATGCTGTGTTCTTTGTTCGCCAAGCATACCGCCCCTTGTTCTGTCCAAATAACTCCATTTTAGTTCGTCAGTCCCACAGTACCTTATTCCAAATTGAAGCTGGCTTATCCAAATGTGCTTTAGCAAACCTCACATGACTGTTTGTGGCGTGTGCACAGAAAAGGCTTCTTCTGCTTTACTCTTCCATACAGCACCTCCTTGTGCAAAGTGGGCTAAATGGTTGAACGATGCACAGTGTAAGACAGTTTAAGACACACCTGCGCTCCCTCTTAAGTTGCGGACCCTTTCACGGACCGGGCAACCATAAAACCCGCAGCACTTGTATGGGTCAACCTCAATACAGGTTACTGTGACTAAGGCATAAGGGGCATTCTGATGTGTTTATAGCAGCTTGGTGAGGAACAAACCTCCTCTAATGGATTCATTCTTTACTCTAATAATTAAAGTAATTAAAACTTCTCATTCACTAAGAACGTCGTGAGACGATTCCCCGTGTTTGTATCCTGGTGTTGTGCTTGGAAAGGTAAAATATTAAATCGTGGATTTGTTCTTAAAGGTTGCTGCTTTGACTGACAGATGAGGTTAGACAGGAATCTCTCTGGGCCATAATATTTGCAGATGACACTGTGATCTATGGTGAGAATGGGTGAGGAACATCTAGAGGGGTGGAGGCTTTAGAAAGGACAGGAATGAAGGTCAGACTAATATTGGTTGCATCAATGTTGCACCAAAGTGTCCACGAAAACGCGTTCCGATGTTGTTTTTTTTCTATAATTTCCTCAGACCGGCACCGTTTTTAGACCAATAGGGTTACACGTGACTTTTAAAACATTTCACAACATGTAGAAATCTTCCAGAAAAGTCTGGTGGGGTAATTGTATCTTTCTGCCCCCCCAGGGGGCGCTCCACCAAGAATATAGCATCAGAGTTGAACGCCGTTAAAGTTACCAGAAGAGAAGTTTAGGTTGGAAGTAAAGAAAGAGAAACAAATCTATCTACAGCCAAGTCTTGTCAGGTAAACTTTCTACGTGAAGGGGGGTAAAGATGACATCAGTGTGGGGCTGTTGTTGCCCCTCCCTATGCAGAGTCCAGCCTGTTTTGAACAGTCGCCGGTCCGAGGTCTGTTTGGGAATTTCAGAAACGCGGTTCCTAACGAACAGAACGACTTGACTCGCCGCTCGCCCCAGAGGTGAGAGAACAGCACAGCATTCTTCTTCTCGAGTGTCTTCCTCCTTTTCAGCATCATCTCCTCCAAAACAAAAACACAGGAAGATCTTTTGTTCTTCTTCTGCTCATTTTCTTCCACTTTTATGTTGTGCTTCCCCCTCTCACAGTGTGCCCCCACACCACCACCACACCCCTGCCCTAAGTGCTCTGAAGGGCACCCAGGTGCCCAAGAGGTCCCTGTAATGAGCTCTAATGAGCACATTGACAACCTCCGTGCAGCTGATTGGTGCTGCAGGCTCTCGCCATGTGCTGCATGGAGCACTTCCTGGCACGGGCCAGCAGCTCGCTGGATCGGCGCCGAGCCGAGCCCCTCCGCTTGGGCCTAATGCGCTGTATTATTGACAGGAAGGTGGGTGGTGAATGTTAGGAAGTGAAGCTGCCCGGGACCCGAATGCAACACCCCGACCATCAAGAGCAGAGGCAGGACAAAGAGCAGCTCTTCATCAACCATCGTCTTTATTCTCCTCAGTGAGCGCCGCTCAGAAGGAGCAGCAGCTACACATCCAGATCACAGAGAGTCTGTCTGTGTGACGCAAATGCAGAAACAATCAGAACAAGTTCATTTGTAAAAGCAGAAAAACATTTAAAATGAATAAAAATGTCACATTTTTTGAAATTATACCACCTTATTTGTTTACATTTATTTAGTTTTTATATTATTTTATTTTCTTTGAAGATTACGGTAACGCACAAAATTCTCATGTGGGATCAAGAAAGTATTTCTGATTCTCATTCTAAATGTAAAAAAAATATTTTTTAAAGGTCATATAGTCCTATAAATGACTTTATTTTCATATGAACATTTTTTTGTTTTTTTTTCCAGCTGACATGTAAATAATACTTTAAAAACATTTATTTTTAAATTTGCAGTAAAATGTAAACAATGCGTGATGATAGATTTTTATTTTTTGCACTGAGTAGTTACATCGGGAAAATTAGTTTTTGAAGAAAACTAAATTGAACAGTTCTAGTTTTTACATAAACGTGTCTTCTTTCTGTCCCTTTAGTTGTCTCCTAAGGAATAGTTCAGATGAACCTTTGGCGTTCTCCTGGAGCGATGTGTACCAAATACTTGTGACAAAGCAGAGTTGTGGTTTTAGCCGCATGTTGATGCTCAAACATGTACGAACAGGAGATGGAAGGAGATAAGCGACGCTGAGCTTCTGTTCTTCGCCGTTTCGCTCTGCGAAACCACGCAGGAGTTTATTTACCGACGGTCTTTGGCAGCAGCAAGACTGCACACTCTTTATCTCAGGCAAATACAGCCCCAGTGTTTGATCTGCGGGGGCAAATGTAGCTTTGAAGCCCCACTTGCTATCTGGAAAAGGCTTTTCAGTCTCGGGGAGATGTCATCCGTCTGCATCTCTGATTTGTCCCCAAAATTCAGTGTCTCTTTTTGGACCCACCTGGTGGCAACATAACCTTTTTTGATCACATTCTGATAACCCCCCCCCATGTTAGCTTACTTTTCTGGTTAGCTTTAGCCATGATTAGGTCATACTGTGGAGAAGGACGTGCTGATTTTCTCAGCTGAACATCATGAAACTGTGACTCAAGACGATCAATTTAGTTTTCCTGTAAAACCCAAACCTGTGCACAGAGGCTAGGGGTGTGGGGGGGTTTGGGGTGTAAATAGTTTACACCTACTGTGCCAAATAATTCCAAGACAAAAAAGGCCGATCCTGTGTCCAAACCTGAGCCGATGACCCGAGTCGTGAAAGACTGGAATGGTTCTCGTTTTGGAACTGAAATAGGAAAAGGTGGGCCGGTCAGACCCGGTGGAGGAAGGGCGAACTGTTCTGGACCGCAGTTCTTTGGGTCTTTGAAAAGGTTCCACTTTAACAAAAAGAAAAAAGCCAAAAAGCTGTAAATGACATTTGATTTACATCCTCCCAAAATACTGAACCAATAAATGATGAAAATAATAACCTGTGATGATGATGATGGCAATGCCTTCATGACATTTCTACATCCTATTTTTATCCACAATCTTCAGTGTCTGTTTTGGTCCAGAGCACATGGATGCAGCAACAGTTCACCTGTGCTGAAGAACGATCACAGGTGAGAGCTAAAGCCAGGTAAAAATACAATACCAGGTATTTATATTACTAAACCTCTTATTCTGAATATTTTTATGCAAATCTATGAAGACTCGTCGATTCCACAGCAGAGAAAGTAGCGTCTAAAACTTCAGTCCAGATGACTTCTTCTAAAATGTTTTCATGCAATAAAATACAGAACACGCTTTTGGATCTGTGGAAGTATTTACATTTTTATGCAAGAGTTAGTTTAGTTTACAAAAGCACAAAAACTGTCTTGGAATTGGCTTTGTAATTTCAATTAAATTCCAAATACACAGCAAAGGAATGCATCAACAGTAATGAAAGTAGATTCAGTTTGGTGTAAAAATACAGGATGGTCCTCAGTGAGTTGATCTGTGTAAATGTTGTCCAAGTGAGGAAGAACAAAACCATAAACCGACTTCTGTGACTTTGACTTCCTCCACCAACCACCCTCATGCCCTCCTCCTCCTCATCCAAGAACCACCTTTGAGCTTCCTCTTCTTTCTTGGTAATTTCCCCATCATCATCATGGTTCCTCCTCTCAAATGTCTGCATCTGCTTCCCTGCATTGATCTCCAGGACATCTACCATCATCTGATGGATTCATTCCAACTAAGGCGGAAAACTCCACCTGTTACCTGTCATTCCAGGTGTACACCTCCCTTAAGAAAATGTTTAATTTGAACTCCTATCAATACAAATAGTAGTAATAAAAAAAGAAATGATGAAGTTCCTTAAAATTGACCTCCAGTGCTTTTGTATTCACTTTCCTTCAGAGATGGGGGGGGGTCTTTTGGGGACATTTCTGTTGTAAAGTTGGTCTTTTTCATTAAAGTGGTGACTGATGAACTGACCCGGCTCCAGATGTGTTTCTGTTTCGGAAACAGCCTCCAGGATGGAGGAAAAGTGTTGTCGTCATCGGTCACCCAATCCCAGGGGGCGTAGGCGATACGTTGTGAGACGCTTCAGTGGTGGCAGAACAACATGGAGGTTTGCTCTGACTTATGGTTTCAGATGGAGACTGCAGGATGGAGGTCATCAGGACCAAAACTGCTCTACTGCTCTTAAGAAGCTTTTAACGTTAAGGCATGATGCGTTAAAGTTTTAACGCATCGTGCTCATCCTTACGCAGCTTAAGTGAGTCGTTTTTTGGTTTGTGACCCGCAACAGTTGGTGGGGGTCATTTATGGGGCCTTCCTATAGGTTTATAGCTCTAAAGAGACAGGTTTGAGCTTCAAATGTTAGCATGTTGTTCAGCCTAAACATAAAGACTCATGAAGCCCTTTCTGTTCAGAACGGACTTGTGGCCTCTGGTTGGAAGGTTCAAGAAGCTTGTTGGATTTAGATTTCGGTTTGGAAATGAGCTCCAGCCGCTCTGGTAGAACAAACACAGCAGGATGCATCATTATTGCTGGAAACGTACCGTCGTTTCCCAGCTTTCAAGTCTATAACAGCAGATACACAAACTTGACCATCAGAAAACAACCTGCATATGTGAAGAACCAGAGTTCTGCTTTAGTGGTGAAGGCCACTCCCTCTCAAACTTTATGAATTCCCTGTAGGACTGTGTGCAGAACATACGCTGTAGTGGAGCTTGTCAGCATGGCTCGTTCTCTGTGCTTTGACTTTGATTGCTCATGGATGTCCCAGTCCTGTGTTTGTATGTACGTGGTACTCCTCTCCCTCCATCCCTTCCCTCCTCCTCTCCTCCTGTCCTTCCTGTCATCTCCGTGGCAGCAGGAGACATCTGGACGACTGTCACGGTTGACACGGTTGGTTGACGAGCGCTGACAAATCCCCATGGACTGCAGAAAACAGGAGGAGAGGACTTTCATTGGTGATGATAGACTTTGTATTCGAGTGTGTGTGTGGTGTGTGTGTGTGTGTGTGGTGTTTGTGACCACTGCCTGCAAGATGATGGAAAGCTCTCTAATCTCTGTTACAGGAATTTCAATTATCTCTGGTGTGAATGATCAAAGATGAGACCCGTAGTTTCAAACGGAAAGTGAGTCTGAACAGCAACATTTAGTAAAACCAGGTTCTTAGAACCTCGTTCATGTGAAACACTGACACCCTTTTGGAATCAACTGACACCAAGCAGCGAGGTGAACCTTTAGCGCCTCAAAAAACAATTCCAGCAAATTTGCTCTGATGTATATAAAGATCAAAGAGGATACAGAACAGTAAATCTTAGCGGAGGGTTTTAGATGTTTGATATAGTTTGTGTTAATGCAATAACAGATTGGTCCGATCATAGTTGAAAGCCTTGCAGCCTGACAGATGCAGCCTGAGAACAGCCTGACAACAGGAAAATGGTGTTTAGAGCCTTCGGTACAATTGCCCCTACAGAAGGGTAGATACTGCGGGGGAAATGGTCAAACCTGTACGGGGTACGCAGGTGACCCCCAGGAAATATCAGGGCCTTAGACGCAGGCCTGTCCTTCGCATTTTTCATTTTTTCAACCCCTCAAATTTCCTGTGCAAGGAGCTCGTTAGTGCTGTTCACATGATACGTGCACGCTCCTTGACTGTTAGAAATCAGACCATCAGAGTGTAGTTTGTGTGGATGTCTTACGTGTTCTTGCGTGTCACGTGCACACCCCATGCGTGCAGCATTTTTGCGTGGTCAGTGAGGAGCTGGTGCTCGCACCTTACTAACGATTAGATTGTGGCGCGAGGATGCTGTATGACAGCATCACTCATACGTCATGACTTCCATTATCCTTATGAATACGTTACGATACACACTACACACATGACAATGGTATGTTCCATTTTTTATGACATCCCTTGAGGTGCCTTAAGGGAACTGCAAGGCACACCTGTATGAGCCACCATGGACCTGGACAACCCAAAAACCTGCAGCACCCATACGGGTCCATGGGCCTAATGCTTAAATGGTGCCCAAAACAGAATTGATGGTATTCTTCGCCTTTTTTTCCCTTCAAAGTATTGCCTACCATTCAAAAATGATGGTCCATTAAAGTTACCATTCAAACTTTTCTTATTTGGTCATCCAAAACCACGTCAATTCTCCACAGAAATCCGTGTTTATATTCGGTAACGCCCACATCTTTAGTGAAATAACATGAAGGATTGAGTTTTGTACAAACCAGGCCTCCACAACAAATCGCAAATTTATCGTTATCGCATTATCAAGCAGTGCAATATGTATATCGCAAAAGACGGCAAAAATCGCAATAGATGGTTACCTTAAATATGCAAAAAATCTTAAGGCAGCTTGAAGTGTTTAACTAAACAAACATATCCCTTTATGCATACGTACCACTGGAATGGACTCCTTTACATCGTAGACCAATCAGATGGAGCCCTTTTATGTTTTTATTTTTAATTTTTTGTCCTGTCGAACAGCTGGGCAGTCAGATGAGAGCTGAGGGCCTCTTATGTTGGACATATTTTACTTTAACAAGAGGGGTTATTAATCTTCAGACAAACCAGAGGTATGTCTGAATAAACCCCTTTTGGAATTGAGGCCAAACTTTATTCATTTTAATCGTATTTGAAAATCTTTTGTGTTGGACCGGACGGAAAAGGAAAGAAGGGAAGAAGAGAGAGGGATGTTAGAGAGAGGGGGGGTAGGAGCCCTTTTATGTTAGATGTTCGTCTCCTATGTAGATGTGGGTCATTTACAATGTCATTTTTAAACTGTTTCAGTGAAATAGAAATGATGTTTTTAGTTGTTTTGCTATATGTTCATACACAGCAAGTTATATTGTCATCGCAATATTAATCACTAATATCGCAAGTTTTCCACATATCGTGCAGCACTAGTACAAACCATTTTGAATTTTATTTTAAGGGCAGGTCATTGATCAAAAACTGGTGCCAACGCCGTCCTCAAACCTTTAATGTCTGTATTCAGCGGACTGGTCTGCACCGATCCACATCGATCAGCCATATTGGATTTTTTATTCTACCTGAAAATGTCGCCTGCCTAAAGCTGAGTCCCTGATTCTCGCCAACGTTCAGATTACTTAACTCATGAGGCTCAAATCACGCCGCGCCCGACGCTTGAGTCACGCTGCAGGCCCTGAGTCTGTACACTGACTTATTAAGGCTCGACGCCGCCGACGCACCACGATGTGAACGCAGCTTAACGGTTAGTTTAAGGCTGTTTGTCCACAGAAGGCCTCAGACAATAATATATTTCTACATTCACAAATATAGCTCTTCACATTCAACATGAGGAACTTGGCTCTGATAATACCCCTGCCGGTCACGATGTTGCCCTTAGAATTAGAAAATTGGGCAATAGTGATGTTTATTGTGGCGACAGTCAGCCCGTTTGTCAAAGAAGGAGCCCTCAGCTTCAATTCTCTCAGCGTTTTGAGCCAAAAGCAGGTCAAGAGAACTGAGCCTAAATTAAAGTTTATATTTAAAACCTTGAGAACTGATTACATTACTGCAGCATTTAGATTAAATATTAACATTTATAGTTTATTTTGATGGGAAGTTTATTTTCCTCTGCAGCGTCTGAGTGAATTCCTACATTTGCAAATGCGTGTCAGGCCAGATGGGAATAATGTGAATCCTAAAATAAAGTGGCAGAGGTGGAGATGCATTGACTAGATCTGAATTAAGCCCCCCCCTCCCTGGCTGATTTACTGAAACACTCCTGCAAGAAACAGTGTTTGTCATTTACAGCCGCAGGCGCAGAATAATGCTGTATAAAGTTGCATTGTAATGACATATAGAAACGGTGATTACAGCCTAATTCAATTGCCCCATAATCTCATTTCCATAATGGCCTTTATTTGGAACCTCAATTTATTGTTTTCCCAGAAATCATTATACAATTTAGCTCTTAAATCCATTTTTAATATGCATGCCCACTGTAGGAAGGATGCAAGACGAACAGCAGCAACATACGATCCAGGAGCAGCAAGTGTGTGAAGGTTGGGGGGGGGGCGAGTTTGCAGCAGAAACCACATGTATCCGGATGTGGCCATGAAAACACTCTGATGGTAATGGATAGGCGGGCCCAGCTGGTGTTTCTGGTGGCAGCAGTGTGAGAAAAGAAGAGGGTTATAATGTGCAAATACTAATGAATCCCGGGTTTGGGACTCTGGACACGAATGCGTCCCGTGCGCACGGGTGTGTGAGCGCATGCACGTGTGTGGTCAAGTGCCAGAGGGTGGGATCCAACAGCCTGGATTTAATCACCGGGACCCCTCTCCCTGAGATGACTATCATGATCTGCCAGCTCCGCTGAGCTCCTCTGATATGTCTATCCCTGGTGACGCAGCTCGGTCTGGGCTGCAGTGTTTGGCCAAGTCACCAAGATCGCCATAAGTCCACGTTAGGCACCAGACCAACCGTGGTCTTAGAGCTCGAGCGCCGCCTGTAACCCTCTACAAAGCTTTAGTTCAAATAAGGCTGAGTCCCTGTGTGCTCGCTGAGCCGCTCCTCGAAGGCGGTGTGTTGGGGATTTCAGCGACTCTGGGATGAAAGATTGTCTTGGTTCTCCTTCCAGTGTCTTTTTGCATGACAGCGCTTGGTGTGTGATATCTGCTGTGCAGTTTCTACATGGATAACCTGCACCCCCCCCCCCACCCCCCGTCGGCGCAGGGGTAATCATGCAGGACTGATTCCTGTGCTTTCTTAAGAGGATATATAATACAGTTCACCTCTGCATACTTCTGCGGCTGAGAAGCTTTTGAAAGGAGTCTTGAACACAGCCACAGGCAGGGATTGTGTCTTCTGGAGTAGAACGCAATCAAGTAAAACAAAATGGAATAATTTAGGAAGCCAAAAAGGTGAAGAACAAGACGGGAACAAAGCCTTTTCTGCAGCAAACACCCAACATGCTCTTATGATGCAGAGGCAATCCCTGCACGCCGTTCCAACCAGCGAAACGCCGTTTTTAGCACGGCAGCGTTTTTGTCCTTAGCATTTGACAAACACATTTAAGTGTAAAATGTACGGATCTTATGCAACCGGAGGGTTAATCAGCTTTGCTGAAGGGCAGCCTTTGTTTTGCCCCTTTTAGCACAGAGAGTTTAAATAAGATACCATAATGGGACAATCAGCCGTCGCTGGGGGGTCACAAACACTCGAGGTCTGGAAATCAGACTTTTTGGTACGAATGATGCAGATAAAAAGGATCTTTAATTACCGTTGAGTGACGTTCGGATGTGAAGGTCTGAGACAGACGCATCAGTTTATGGTATTCAGATGTGGAACTCTCTGGATTTAACATGAACCAAACAGTTAAATGTTCAAAAATGGGTCAAACATTAGATGCATTCCAGTGATGGAAAGCAATTAAAGTCCAACTGTAGTCTGCCAACGTGGATCAGTTCAAGAAGGGGTTACGCATTTGGAAAGAATGACTATTTATTAATGTCATTATTCAGAATAATAATCCTTACAGTTATTATTTGTTATTTTTAGTAGCACAAATGTAGAATTATAAAAAAAAGAATATTTCTTAAAACTCTCAGTTGTTTTTACATGTCAGTCTCATTTTGAAGGTTTTAAATGGGCTTTCTCCCCCACCTTTAGTGAGTTTTATGTATAGACAAACAGGCAGAATACAGTTAAATGGCGGTCTCCATCAAATACACCGCCAGTCCACATCAGAAACCGTGAAAGTGATGCAGGTTTCAAAACACTTCTAAAGAACTGGTTCAAAATAAATCCATCTGTACTCATACTTAATAAAGTAATCCTATTCATGCATTACACTTCAGAGAGTACTTCTGTTTTTACTGTAAAAATCTGTTTGTGTGGATTTGTCTACTTTGTGCGATTGTATATTTTCTTAATGTTTACTCTAAAACTATAGATGTAAATTTACTCTTGTGTTCATTCTGGAATATCTAAGATGACAAGGATTTATTTGGTTTGTCCCAAAGTAAAAAAAAAAAGAATAAACAAAACAAAAGAACCAAGATTTGTCGCCCAAAAATACACATCTATTGCACTTCAATAACTATTGCAGGTGTGTAAGTTAGGTTGGCAATGAAGAACAGACTGTATAAATGTGTAATAACTGACCTGTCCATTGTTGCAGGTCACTAATGTTTTTACGTACAACAACACTTATTCAACAATAAGTGAAATCCAGACAGAAAAGGACAGATGTTGGAAAGCAGTAAAACCGATACATTTTCACACTTGTCTCACAATTCTATTCAATTCAATTTTATTTAAATAACCCAAAATCACAAGTCATCTTAATGGGCTTCCTACGGTTTTTAACATTTTGAGATTTTATTGTGTTTTACTTTTGAATCTATGCAGTGTCCTTGGGTGTTTAAGAAGGCGCTTTTAAATAAAATGTATTATTATTAGTATTGTAAAGTAAACATAAGATCAAAAGGATCATAAATACGTAGAATTTAATTGGAAAAATCTAAACTGAACTAACTAAACAGACTAAACTAAACTGCTTCTCTGCCCTTAGACTCTCCTTCTTTGTAAGGAAAAACTATTCCAGAAAAAATGAATAAACCTCAGGGGTGTCCACATGAAGGAGGATCCTCCCCCAGGACGGACAGACGATGTATCAGAACTCATAGAGAGAATTAACTTATCTAACTCTACAACTACATGTGTTTTTATACTCTTTAGTTCAAACCTTCATTGAAAAATAAAACCAAAGATCTGATCCGTTTATGCAGATCTGACCAGCTCAGTGGCGATGTGGTAGAGTGTCCGCCCTGTGACTGGAGAGCCGTAAGTTCAAATCCAGGCCGAGGTCAACAACAAAGACTCCCCCAGGGGAGGGGTCAAAAGCTGAGAACAAGTTTCACACACCTGACAGGTGGGGCTTTAATTCTGTATAGGAATTAGGTCTGGCATGGAGAAGATTGATTGACAATACAGCCAATCAGGATGCACTAAAATAAAAGTGATTACATGGAAAGAAATCCAGGAGGAAACACTGTTCAGTTTCAGTCTTTTTGGGTAATATTAGTATTTTTAGGACATGACAGTCACAAACAAAGTCATCTTCATCACCGTCAAGCCCTTCTGAAGTCACGGACCAGAATAATAGTCTTTATGGTTGTATAACAGCCAGGAGCCGGTTTAGCTCGTGCTGGTTTGCTGCGCCTTCCGTCCGGGAAACCAGGGTTTGAATCCGGGCTGCTCCCTGTTCCCTTCTCTGCTTCTGTGCCGGTCCCATGCCCAGATAAATTTTGAGGGTTGCGTCAGGAAGGGCATCCGGCGTAAAACATTGCCAAGTTAACCATGCGACTCGTCCTCGATAGAGAGGTTGTTTCGCTGTGGCGACCCCTGATGGGAAAAGCCGAAAGAGAAAGAAGATAGTTGTATAACAGCCATTCAGATCCATACATTAATACTAATGAAACATCTTAATATACGGTTAGTGTTGTTATAAAAATAACATGGATATGAATGGAAAAACGCTAATCAATAACAATACATTGGATTCAAAACATCGTCTTACTGATGCTGGGATGTTTCCCTGATTCTTAAGGAACTCGTATGAAGGACGTAACGGTAAACAGACCGATCCACAGTAAGGCTAGCCGCTAGATGTTGTCCAAAAGAAGACGCCATTGTAGTTGGTGTTGCTGCATATTGGATCAGAGATGTCACAGTTCTGGCACATTTCATAAGCGCACACACGCTCAGGACGGTGTCACAGGCTCGGGCGCCGCGGTCCTCCGTCGCCGCCCGCGGATTGGTCGGGCTCCTGTCAGATAGCCAAGCTCTAATGGAAACGCCACAATGCAGCCAAACCGCGGGAATCATTTCTGTGATAAAGTTATATGTTCAGCCCAGAACAACTGGTGGAGATAATGTTTGGCCTCATTATAATTCTCCCCATGTTTAAACAGGCGGCCGCAGAACGCAAACAAAAGCAGATGAAATTTGAAAAGTATTATCAATATTGCAGATAGTGGATGCCCTTTCCAATCACAGGCTGCATATCTCGCACGGCAAATATATGCTTGAGTAGTTCATTCATTTCTATTAGGTCCCTTGTATGTTTCCCTGTGGCTCATATATATTTATGCAGAACTGATGAAAAGGCCAAACAAGCTGCCATTAGATATGGGTCGAATTCACAGATCTCTCTCTTTGTTCTCTTCCCAGCAGATCATTCCCCACCAACACAAACTCCACCTGAGAAAACGCCACCTGCTTTTGCACAACGCAGGTCTGTGCATCCGTCTCCGTCCTCGCCGTGCATCCTCCACTCTGCACGCCACTCTGCGCGTTCTTCAGCTCCGTTAATAGCTGGCTGCTGGAGCAAAATAATTGTCATTTTCCAGCCAGTGGGTCTAAAGTCATACAACATAATGAAATGTATAAAAAAGAGGGGGAAATGGCAGACAGGAGGCATGCTAAATCAAATGTAGAGAGATCTGAATAATTTAAGGCACAGGAAGGCGAGGGGAAGAGGAGGAGGTGCAAATGGAACGATGTTGAAAAGTATCATTTAGGTTGACAGCGCTATGTGCTAATGTGTGTGCATCTGCGAGGGCAGTGCACGGCGAGCTGAGAAATAAATATGACGTCGCCGCTAAGCAAGTGCAAATTTGATGACTTTGTTCGCTGATTGACTCTTTGATCAATTTCGTCTGCTCTCCGTTATCTGAAGATCCAGTGACAGGTGCGTCTGCCGCCAACTCGGAGCTAACCGGGCCAGAATTCAGCTGTCATTTAAGCGCAGCGGCGGTGGGAGGGGGCAGAGCCGGGACTGACGGGGATTAATGTGGAAAAGACAAAGATGAGGAGAGAAAGACGGAGAGGAAGGGTGCTGGTAATGAGGCAAATTCAGGGAAAAGGCAGAGACAAAGAGCACTTGGCCGTATTTTGAGGAACAAACACACATGGACTCGCTCGCCGACTTTGCCTCCGGAATCCCTGATTACCATGTTTTACACCTGTCCAATATTATGATGGTATCTGGCACCGAGTCCGTTCACGCCTTCACAAAAGCACACATGTTTCTGTGCGAAGTTTATCCCAGAATGTGCCTGAAAACGGCGGCTTTCGAAGGCCCCTCTAATGGAGACACAGTTTTATTGTGTGTCAGACAAACGGGTTGCCAGTTCTTCTGGAGTGCCGAAAGGCATGCAGTTACGATGAAGTGAGCCAACATGCAGTCAAGGCTGACACGCAGTTTCCACTGGTGACAGTTTCAGACCAGCTTCCGCTTACACCTGCACCTATCTGTGGGAAAATCCATCATCCGTTCGGATTACAACCGTCACAATTCGCCGTGACAAAAAGACCAGATCGCAGGTTTGATTCCTTTTTTTAGCAACTGTGGAAATATTTCAGTTCTAAACTCACATTTTGTAGGTTGCCTCCATAAAGGTGATTGTAAAGGGGAAACTCTAAACATTAGACTGCTGGACCGAATTAGGTTTTTACAACAAACTAGATTCAAGTTTTTCCTTATTAATCAGTCACCACAATTTCTCTGCTGTTTGTCCAACGTAGAACAGAGATTTGCGTTTTTTTTATGTTATGCTGCTTAAATTAGATAAGATTAGAGCGCTCAGCAGTAAAAAAAATACAGAATTTAAACTGACCAAACTATTTTTCATCAGCAGTCCTTAAAACCTTTGTAGCACTGAAGCTTTAGTTCCAGAAGGCCGACTTTTTCAGTTACTGTAACTCAAAGCCTTCACGCAACTACAGAATTCCAGCACATATCCAGCACTTCTTTAGTGTAAAACTACACATGCACCGACTTGCTCTAAAATCCTTTTGATTGGGCTTGGTGGTTCAAGACTCTGTCCAGTCGTATGTTGTATCTGGCACCAACTCCGTCTAATTCAAACGCTGTGTAGTATGGTATTATTGGGGTGCCATTTTTCATTAGAATCTGTTAGAATTACACTAATAGTGTGAATCATTGCAGAGTTACAGTAGTTTATTTATTTTATTACAACCCAGTTACAACGCTAGTACACCTGCTGTCACTGGGGACAGCTCTGGTGTTAAAGGCTTAAACTTCACATTTCCAAGGTAGCTAACGGTTAAACCCCATTAACCCCAATAGGGACAACGCGGTTTTCCAACACACAACATAAAACGTAAGTAAAAAAGTGGCGTATACTTGCATAGCGCCACCTTGAAGGCCCAAAGCGCTTACAGTCGCAGTCACCTATTTGGACACACAGTCACACACACAGTCACACACACACACATTCACACACAGTCACACACACAGTCACACACACACATTCACACACACACACATATTCACACACAGTCACACATTCACACACATTCACACACACAGTCACACACATTCACACACACACAGTCACACACACAGTCACACACACATTCACACACACATTCACACACACACACACACACACAACACACACACACACACACATCTTGGCCATGCACACAGTCACTACTACTAGCCAGTCACACACACATTCACACACACATTCAGCACACAGTCACACACACACACACACACACACAATCACACACAGCAGTCACACACACAGTCACACACACATTCACACATCTACACACACAGTCACACACACACATTCACACACACAGTCACACATTCACACACACATTCACACACACAGTCACACACACACATTCACACACACACATTCACACACACACACACACAGTTACACACATTTACACACTCACTATACTCACACACAGCCTGCTCACACACAGCCTCACCACACATACACACACAGTCACTTACCGTCTCACACAGTCTCGACACACACACACAGTCACACAGTCACACACACAGTCACACACACATTCACACACACATTCACACACATACACACACACACACACACAGTCACACACACATTCACACACACAGTAACACACACACACACACACATACACACACATTCACACACAGTCACACACACATTCAGCACACACACACACACAGTCTCACACACATTCAGACACACACACACACACAGTCACACACACAGTCACACACACATTCACACACACAGTCACACACACATTCACACACAGTCACACACAGTCACACACACAGTCACACACACATTCACACACACAGTCACACCCACATTCAAACACACATTCACACACAGTCACACACATATTCACACACAGTCACACACACAGTCACACACAGTCACACACACAGTCACACACACATTCACACACACAGTCACCACACACACACATTCACACACACATTCACACACACAGTCACACACACATTCACACACACAGTCACACACACAGTCACACACACATTCACACACACAGTCACACACAGTCACACACACATTCACACACACAGTCACACACACAGTCACACACAGTCACACACACAGTCACACACACAGTCACACACACAGTCACACTGGTGGCGGTCTGGCTTGCCAAAAACAGGAATCAGCTAAAGAGGATTTTTTCATCTGTGGAAGTCCTCTGACTTGATGATCAAGGTTTTAGAGGGACGACGAAAATAAAGTCGTCTTATATGTTTTATAGCACTAGCCTGTAAATTAGGGGGGCCCACATTTATTTTGCTGCGACATATGCACTGAGGTCACTTTATCGATACTATACTAGTCAGAAAATTGTGTTTGGTGTACTAATAACTACACAGGAAGAAAGTACACAAACCTTTGTGAGGAGATAGCTCTTGTTTTTGTGTATTCATATTATTTTTGTAGTAACATCTGATTAAAACTGATAAGGCTGTTTATTATGAAAACAGAAAGCTGCTACCATCGCGTTTCATGCTCTGCTGTAAACCTGTTTTGTGTGCCGTGGACTTTTCTAAAGTGCACCTGAGTACTAACCATGGCTCCCTGCTCTACCGCCTGGCTGGCCTCGGATGGCTCGTGAATCCGCAGAGCTGGCAGGACGGCCGGGTCAGACGGGGAGTCTCTGACTCACTTTAGATGTTGGTCGCACGCGGCCCAGGCCTTTATAAACGCTCTTGGGGTCGGCGGTATTTCCCGGGGACCGTCCGCCAGGAACCCGGCATGCAGCAAGTGTAGTTAAACACAGTGACGTCTGTTTCAGAGGATGTTTGATTGGCCGTCCTGCACGTCAATCAAGGGATGTCTTACACGTTGAGGGTCATGATTCATTGACCGTTTAAAAAAACAACCCAAATTCCTTATATTTTTGTTGCTTATTCTGTGTGATGGTACGACCGGTTGATCAGAATCAACACATTAGCGCCCCTGCTGTAAATAGTCTGGGTGTGAATGAGGAGAATACATCTGTTCCTTAGAATTCCTCTTTGACTCCAGGATGCTGCCTCCTCAATTTACCAGAAGACAAGAAATGGTAATTAGGGTTTAATTAGTTTTTCTGACAAAAAAAAGTCATTTTTTTCTGTTTCAATTATACAAATTGTGCTTGGTTGCAGTGGCAACGTTGTGCAATGGTTGGATTCATTTAATTGTCAAATTACAAAGGAGCGTTTTAACTTGTATCATTGAGTCTTTCCAAATATTTTTTTAAATTATGGATTTGAAAACCTGTCCTATTTCTCACCTTAGGAGCCGGCGTTTGTAGTTTGGTCTTTGGCACATGAGGGTGTAATCGCCAGCAACTGCATTTCACCTGACCATCTTCAAGTCTGTAAAAGTTCTTCACTGACTAAAGTCTACTGTCAGAAATTCAACTGCTGGAAAAAACCTGGAAACGAAGAGTTAATAAAAATGGAACGTAAGAAAGTGACCGTGTGTTCACGGTGGATCATGACAGATCGTCTACACCTCCATGAAACCTCTTCTTTTCTAAAGACTCCTAATTTGGTTCTCTGTACTGCTGGCAGAATCAAAAACACGATAAAAGGACGATATGGATGCATAACTCTGGCCATCTGTTCCAAACGTCTACAGTAGCAACAGATATACAACACTCAGCTCCTGCCGCGCTGCTTCCCACTTACATGCTGTATCACGAGGCGGTGTAGTACTCACACATACGTTTAAAAGCTCTGATACGCCCACTCTCCTTTACGAGTACACAGCACCAGATGGCAAACCAGGGTCAACAATAGATTGTTGCAAAGCAGGATTTTTATCTGAATGGTTGGTGAAGACCAAAACTCACAGGGAGATCTGCAATGTGCCTTTTAGGAGTTACCACAGCGAATCCTCCTGCTCCATCTAACCTTCTTCTCTGTGTCCTCCTCACCCACACCACTCACTCCTCTACACCCATGAACCTCCTCTACACCCATGAACCTCCTCTACACCCATGAACCTCCTCTTTCCTGGTAGTTCCAACCTCAGCATCCTTTTTTGACATCATCACTGTTTCCCCTCTCAAAGCGTCTCCATCTGCTTCCCTGCTTTTATCTCCAGAACATCCACCATGATCTGGTCCTCTGGTGGATTCCTTCCTGATCCATCCTGGTCTCTGCCTAAGAGAACCTCAACATCTTCATCTCTAAACAACCAACATGGCTTCTCTTCACCACAGTCTTCTACAGCTGTCCTTTCATCCCCTCCTTTACTTCTCAACACATTTCTGAACCTCTTCATTCCACCACCAAGTCTTCGGATCTGCTTCCCTCATTCCAGGTGATCCGAGTTCCTTCTCCCAGTATTCCTGATTAACTGTAGCTGTTCAATCAACTGGAAAACCTCCTGATCTCCCGCAGTCGGTTTCATCTCCCTAGAAGCCTCACGGCACGGTTCCTTCTTCAACTTCCACCACTTGGCCCTCTTCATCTTCTTCACTACAAGAGTCATCCTCGCCCACACTCAGCCACGACTTTGCAACCTTTGATCTCTTTCAGATTATGTCTGCACAAGATCTAATCAACTTGTGTCGTCCTCCCGTCACTCCTAGATGTCTCCCCATTCTCCTCTTTTCTGGAAAAATGTTTTTCGCCACTGACGTTCCTGTCCATTCAGCAAAGTCAACCACCATCAGACTTCTCCATCACTTCTCCTCCTCCTCTGTGAATTCAAGTCTGACTTCTTTCTATCAGGTTTTCTTTCAAACACACTAGAATCCTCCAGTTCTAACAGCTGCTCATTTGGGGGCGCTATTGTCTGAAACAAACGGAAAATAACAGTCTGTCAGGCTAATCTTCTGACTTTCAAGAAGCTCCTGCTGCTCCTCACTGCTCCTCCTTTACCTAGCAGACATTACCAAACTTCTTTATGATTCCTGTCGTGGAGATCACATGGAGATCACAGCACCTCCTCCTCCCCTCTTTGGAAAGTCTGTCTGCATTCACACTGAAGCGAACCGCACCAGAGTTCATCTGCAAGAGAACAGAGACCTTAAGGAGAACACGAGTTCTGGTCAGCTGTCTGCCAATCGTTGAGGAAATGAAGGATGGAATATTTCCTTATGAGTGTATTCATGACTGAAAGCAATAAATAATGTCACAGATGTATAAATATCAGAGACCAAGACCCTCAGACAGGCTCGGGATTAGGAAGATCATCATTCACATTAATCAAAGTCCTGGACTCTGTCTCCAATTGGTTTAAATACAGACGGAAATCATCTGCTCCTTTGGTGTTCCTGCAGAACATGGAGGGAGGAGAGGAAGAGCCAAGGGAAGGGGGGGAGAGGAGAGATGAGAGTGGAAAGTCCTGTCCAAGAAGAAGTATTATTGTCCAAGAAGTATTAGTTCTCTTTTTAATTTTAGCAAGACGAGGAAGTCGGAATTCAAATGAAAGAATCGGTTTCCATCCAGCTAATAGTAATCCATAATCCCGGCAACGTGTCTAAAGCACAATGTGGTCGCCGTGATTAACGTTAATGCCTCCTCTGCTCAATTTATTGAAATGTTGGAATGAACACATTTGGTTTGGAACCAGAGCTGTGTTTGAAACTGTGCAGGCTGGGAGGGGGGGCAAAGTGATGGGAAGAAGTGGGAGCAAGAAAAGAAGACGGATGGATCTAGAGGAGGTCAAAGCACAAAAAAAAACTAGGATAAAGAAGGAGGGATGATTCTACAGAAGAGAGGAAAAACGGCAGGAGGCAGAAATGTGGAAGAAGAGACAGAAACACCCCCCCCCATCTGAAAATGAGTCCACCCTGGTTCTCGTCTGAAGGTCCGGCCCGGTGGTTTTAATTCCTGACAATGGCAGACGGAGAAAGGAATAATTAAACGCTGGGTTTCATTTTCAGAAACACTTCAAATGAAACCTTAAAAAATCCAATCAAAGACTCTCTTCTGGGCTTCATTTTCTCCACTGGGGGGGGTGACCCCTCTTTGTCAAAGGGCGCATCGGGGGGGCGGGGGTCGCCACCGACGCACAAATGAAGGACAGACAATTTAGGTCCAGTTAAAGCCGCTAACGAGCGCGGCCGCGGCGACACGTGCACAACGTTTTCGCCTGTGATGAGGCTCAATTGTAGAGATCAAAATGTGGGGGGGGGGGGCAGGAAATGTGGCGTGTGCCCCCCCCTGCCTGCCTGCCAATGCAGAAGCAGTTAAAGAACAAATGGATTCTCTGGGAGTTATTTCTCCTCCAAAATAAAACGCCTGCCTCATATTTCTTGAAAAGGCTTCATGCTTTTGCACCCATTGTTTTTACCCCCCCTATTTTACCTTTGACCACTGCCGGGGTAATAAGGCATGAGTGCCGTGGATTACAGCACGACTGGATGAGCAGCTGCAATGCCTCAATGACCTTTTGTAACTCATTACTGGACCCCGAAAAGAAAAGAGAGAAAAGGCAGAAAAAATCTTTCTGCCGCTTTACTCAGAGCTCATGTTAAATGGACTGATTGACAGGAGGAGGGGGGGGGGCAAAACAGGGAGGGAGGGGTGTCATGTTGAGGAATGAACTGGAAGGAAAAAAGAGGAGTTTTGCTGCTTACAGGGTAATTACATCACCATGGGGGGGGCAGTCTCAGATGTTTGACCTGCAGGTGTTAATGCTTTAACCCCCTCCCCCCAAAAAGAACCCCACATACATCCCCATTTACTCACCTGAATAGAATATTATCCTCATTTAATACGTCGTTTAGGGGGAGGAGCAGGAACACACAATTTGTTTGTTTCTAGTTTTACTATTTTTTTTAAGTTTCTATACTAAACTTTATTTAAAAAAACACTTAAAAGGAATAAAAATCTGTTTTAGGTCTTCGTTCATACATTTTCATGTAAAAGTCTGACTTAATGAATCAAAAGGATCGTTTATTCACTTTATCAATGACATCTCATTAAACATGTAAGACATTTTTTCCTGGTTATAATAAACATTTTCATCATTTTCCATAAATGCTATATTGTGTTACAGTCTAACACAAACTTTGAGAAATCAGCACTTTTGAGGACAAAGACAACTTTGAAAATAGATTTATGAAGCTGGACATTTGATTTAAGCCGTAGTCACGTGCACCCATATGTGCTATCCTATGGGGTCCAGATGACCCCCCCCCCCTTCCATTGACGTGTTCTCCCTACCATGACAAAGGTGGATAAAGGTGGAAAGATTTCATGTAATCCATGGACACCAGTGAAGATCACAATTCATAGAAGAAAAAGGGTTCAGAGCACTGTCTAGTGGGTCTAGATGACCCACTAGACATTGTATTGGTTTGACCCGCATGGGTTCTGTGGGACTTTGGGTTGTTCAGGTCCATGGAGGGTCAGAGGCTGCATCTTAAGGGGAGCTCTGGTGTCGTTGATAATCAAACGTACCGTTGACGTTTCTGAGCCAAGTATATTGTCAAGTATTGGTAAGGCTGGTGGACGGTACAGACTTATGACGTATGGGTGACGCTGTCCTACAGCATCACTCATGCCGTTAGTAAGGGGTGAGTACGGCCTCCGTACGGACGCATGGGGCGTGCACGTGATATGTAAGTGCACGTAGGACGTCCTTACAAACGACACTGTCTCATTTCAGTCAGGCTGCATTAAGGAGTGCGCACATATCACGCAAACAGCACTAACGGGTTATTTGTGGAGGATTTTGGGGCGGGTTGAAAAAATGTTTAAATTCCGTATCCGCCTGCGTCTCGCCTACTTCCCCCTCACGTGTTTTAGAAGTGATCGCTATGACCTATCGAACGTGGGTGAACCTTTCGCTCCACTGCCTCACTGAGCGGTCTATGACCTTCATATTTCCTGCGGGTCACCTGCATACGGGTTTGAACATTTTTCACCTGTACACCGCCTGTACAGCCCGTAAGGACAGGTGGGACCAAGACTGTGGTTGTGTCCAAATTCCTTCCCTACTCACTACATCGGGCGTTCACCATCTTCTACTGCTGTCTATATCTATAAGTCCAAAATCCAGAGCCCTAGAAATTTTCCAGAAGTCTCTGCAAAAAACCAGTGTTCATCGATGTTCACTAGATCCGCTAATATAGACCACAATGCATTGCGTTGGAACAAATTTAGCCCACAAAACCTAAACCATCAACATTTTTATCTTCAGAAGACAGTGGACTCAAATAATCGTCACAAAATGCTTTTAACTTTGTGAAATCGATGATGTCATATCTGCCGTTTAAAAAACAAAAGTAGTGAGCGTGTTGTCTGAATTGCTTTTAAAATTCATGGCACTACATAGTTTTTGAGTATTTGGGGGTTAGGGAGGTAATTCAGACACAACCTGTTTCCCTTCCTTCAAGTTAAAATCGGTGAATATGCTGGACTCTTTGTAAAAATGTCTGTTTTGTCAGAACCTCTGAACTTTGGAGATGACATCATCTTTAGAGAAAGCTGCTCCCATTTCACATATGTAAATAAAATAACAAAAAACATTTATTTCAATCATTCCTCTGATTTTTTTATACCTTATTTGTACTAATTAGTCTATTTTTTTTAGATACTCTGCTATATATGAAGTTCTGCAGTTTTTGGCTGCAGAGGAACAAAAAAAGCCAACAGCTGTCTTCCATGCAGATGCTGCAGAACCTTAAAGCTCTCGATGCTAAAAGCAATTTAGTTGTGAATATTGAGTGACTGAATGCATGCCAAAGAAGAGGAGCAGGAGGACCCCCACCCCAATGAAATGGTTTCTCCCACAATTAATGCAGTGCACCTGTGATGCTCGATAAAGACTGCTGCACTGTGCACAGGTGTGGAACATTAGTTCAGGGAGGGTTGTTCCTTGAAAAAGACAAGCGTCTCCCTCTCCCTGTGAAGTGCGCTCTCGTGCACGCTCGCATTCAGCTCGAGCAGATTTGTAAGGAGTGCGTGTTGATACTGAGCGAAAGTCAAAATATGTAAATCAACCTGGTGCCCAGGAATAAATCCCGTCATTCACAGAGGTGAGCGGCGGATCGTTTGTGTGGCAGAGTCCATGTGGAAAGTGGGGCAGGACGGCTTTGAAACTCCTCATTTCACCACGCCGTGACCTTTGAAACGGCGGGAACGCGCATGTTTGTTTGCCGGCAACGCGTTTCTTCATTTCTCCTCTCTCAGACAGAGCGCCCACTTTGAGGTGGATGTGCAGCTGCTTTCTCATCTACCTGGAACTTAATTGATCCATTAATCGCAGTGATTGGTCACAGAATGAGGACACCTGCTCCCCCACCTGGGTCTTTGTCAGATGGGACCAGGTTTGGACGGAAATCCACCGGTGTCAGTTCCAAATGTCTGTGCGGTCCGAGCTTTGATTTCTGAATGCTTTCATTTCACATCGATTTGCCTGTTTGGCAGCAATTTAGAAAAAAAAATCATTAAAGAAGAATCAAATATGCAAAATCAGGAAACCAGAAAGACAAAACCAAAGATTCGTCAGGAAGCTTTTGAAATGGGTTCATGCTTGAATGTGTGCCATGTTTTTTAAATCCACTGATGAATGGAAGACTGTGTGGAAATGGGTTTGGTGCCTTACCGCTACGTCACTAACTCAGCGTTTCTCTTGAAGTGACCTTGGGGTGCGACACTGGCCTTCAGTGCTCCCAGTGAGAACAAGAGCCCACATGCAGCATTCACGCTCCGGAATCTGAAAACATCATTGTTCTGTCCGAGGGCAGCGGAACAATCGGACTATTGTTGCTCTCATATCTAATGGAGAAATTTGTTTTTGCATTGCAAACCTTGAAAGAAAGTTCTTAAGATTCTGGTGAGACTTAAAGGGCAGAGACCACTGCCAGAACCTCAGTTATTGTGGGTTTAATAACGCCGTTTTGAGGGTTTTGATTTTGTAAAAACTAAATCTTTAGCTCCACAGAGATGCAGCAGAAGTAAGAAACCTTTGAACACCTGAGCTTTAGCTCTTCTCTTAGCAAACATAGTCCATCTTCTTCTTTCTCTGTCGGCTTTTCCCATCAGGGGTCGCCACAGCAAACAAGTTGCATGGTAAACTCGGCAATGTTTTACGCCGGATGCCCTTCCTGACGCAACCTTCTCAAAGCAACCGGGCTTGGGACCGGCACAGCAGCAGAGAAGGGAACAGGGAGCAGCCCGGATTCGAACCCAGGTTTCACGGACGGAAGGCGCCGCAAACCAGCACGAGCTAAACCGGCTCCCTAGCAAACATAGTCCATCTAAGTGTGCTAAACTGTACTTGGGCCAGATCCGAATTCTCCTCCCTACCTCTACGCTTAGCCCTCCAAACGGAGCGTTAGAGGAAAAATAGCATCTTCTAATTCGGACGTCGCTGTCACTCGATGACGTCATCAGTGGTTGTGGGTCAGCTATGTTAGCGCGGAACTGCTAGCGCTCGGAAATACATAAAACCACTGGCTTCATACCTTTAAAAAGGCCACACCCACCCATTCAGGATCTGGTCTAAGTATGAAGCAAAGGTGAGGCAGTTACACCAAGTTTACTTTTTCTGTATTAACTTTATTACATTATTGGGATTATATAAGCTTGCTTCTTCCCACTCCTTTTCAAGCAATAATTCAAACTCTACTTATACTTCAGTTAATGATCACTGTATTTAATTAAGCAAATGTGATTTAAGTGACATTTTTGTTTTGTTTTCTGTCTTTTTAATCAATGCATTTCATCATTTCTGTAATGAGTTTGATAAATATGTGTAAAAAAAATGTTTTTATTGCTTTGACTACAATGCTTGAAATAAATCAATAAATCAAATATTCACTTAAAATGTTCAACATTTAGTCTGAAGACGAATTTGGTTTGTGTACTTCCTACACATACATTGTAGTATACTTGCTATACATATACTGAAGTATACTGAAAGGGCCTATATCATGTAAAATTATCTTTTCTGAGCTTTTGAGTATATGATAATGTAAAGAAAAATGAGCTGTGAAAACAATTGATATTTTATTTAAAAAAACAATTCTTTAGTGTTCCAAAGGTGATATATGATCAAATACATGGATATAGTTTACTCTGAGAGGGTTAAGAATAGCATGATGTAGACCCCTTAATATTATAATATCAAGCGTAATACTTTATGCTAAAGGAAGTGTAGAAATCCTTTGAACTATTGTAACTAACCTTTTAAACAATTAACATAAATCCAACAAATTCTCTGTAGCAACTTAAGTGCAACGCCGTTTTCTTTGTCAATAAGTAAATCTTTATTTATAAAGCACTTTTTACAGAGAGCAACTCACAAAACCAGAGAAATGATACAAGCTGCTTCAAACAGGTCAAACCCAATGAAACATACACCAACATGTTAAAACACAGGTAAAAGATAGCTTTAAATAGCTTCAGAATAAGTTCATGTACTTTGATTCTATAAACACTTTAAGGTTTAAGGGGTTTATTGCCATTTGTACATGTAAGAAAGTACATTGGAATGTTTCTTTAGCAGATCTCAGGTCAGGGTAATTACAGAAGGACGACAATCAACAAAACTAACAAGGTTCATAAATAAGGTGAGCAACAGAATTTAATAAAAGAGAGGCGTAGACTAAAAATTAAAATAGAAAATACAAAAGTATAAATATAAAACAGTGCAGCATCTCAACCTTTTCATTATTGCACTTTTGTCATGTGTGTGACATTGTTTGGTAGTTAATTGTTCATTGCACTTAGTTTGTCCCAGTAGGTTAAACTTATGCATGTTGTGTGGTACAGTCCAGTCCAGTCTAGTCCAGTCCAGTCTTCCCTCTTTTATGTCCTGTGCTATGATTCTGATGGCATTTACCACTTTAAAGTGTTGCATATCAGCCCAAAGCTACTTTTCTCCACTTCAGGATCCAGTGGAATTACGCTGATTACATAAACGGTTGAAGAGTTACGGTATTTCAAAGATTGACAAATCAAACTAGACTGGAAGCATCGGTGTACAGTGGCAAGTCCCAAGTTACTCTAATGAAAAGTCCCGGTTCAAGTCTGAGGTTCAGTTCTTCATCCTTGGGTCTAGGCCGGATAATTCGTTGCTAGTTTTTGCCAAAGGCCCAGTCTCAGGTTTGCTGAAAGTTCAAGACAATTTTCCAGACAGAAGGGCTAAATTGATACAGTTGTAAAAGTTTGGTGTTTGTTCTACATTACTTAGACGGATTCTGGATTTGCCTAAAAACTGACACTTAACCCTTGAACATCAGAGCTTTATAGTTACGCTAATTGCATAAACCGTTAGAGTTACAGTCATTCAAAGGACTTGTGTTATTTTACCATCACCAGTGACAGCTCCAGTTTTTAAGTCAACTAGCAAAAATTGGACAGGAGCCTGCAGAAAAACTGAATGTTGTTTGAATCCTGTTCATCATCCACTTTATACTCTGTATGAACAAAACCCAACAGTGACGTGTTTCAGAGCTGGAAGTGAAACAGTTTAAGTGGAGGTTACAGAACAATTCGTACTCGTAATCCTTTTTTCTGTGTAGGAATCCTACTCTCTCCGTCTGTTCACGGAAAACTGTAATTCTCACTTCATCAGGTGAAAAAAAGTGGAGCACTCAACACATGACCCCAGCTGAACTTTTGGCTTGTCCGCAGTGTAACAACTAGAAGTGAAGTGGGCGTGGTTAATAATGAATGTAAAGTAGTGTGTGGGGGTGTGAGCTGAATGCAAAAGAAAGATTTAATGACGTCCCCTGAAACTGCTTATGTCAGACAAAGGAGATGCAAGAGGAGAAAGAAAGACATTTGAAGCACAGACTAACTCTGATCTGCAGCAGAATAAATGCTGGTGTTCACGTCTGTCTGAGTGGATCTGGTGTGAAGGCCGATGTCTGCAGGTTATCTCTGTTCACGAGTCCAGGTCAAGTCTCACGTCTCTGGAGGACACATGCCGGGTCACAGCGTTCCAGACCTTATTTCTCAACTTAAGATGATAGTTTTCACTTGTCAGTCTGTATAGCTTCAAGTCACAATCTAAGTCTTTGAACTCAACTGACATATTGAGTTTTCATCCATCCATCCATTTTTTGGGGGGTTGCTGGACCCTACTGGTGGGCGAAGGCGGAGTTCTTCCTAAACAGGTCGCCAGTCTGTTGCATGTTTGGGTTTCAAGTCTCGGGGTAGAAAAATCCAAGTGTCGAGTTTTATCTTACTGATTGTGAGACTAGGTTGGCCCAAGTCCAAGTCTGAAACTCCTGTCCCTATTCCTGAAACCACACTGTTTTGGTTCACAGGTTAGATCTCTTCAAGTCCGAGTCAAACATGGACTTCAAAACTTTATCCCTCAAAGTCTGAAAGACCAGTTTTCCTCTGGAGAGTCTCTAACGGGGAGAAGCGTTGGTGTAGACGTGACTGAGTGTCCTCTGCTACAGTCTCCTCTTAGGTAACGCCACTTCTTTGTCCCACCTGGATGCTGTCTTGGGGGCTATATCGAAGATTTCCTAAAGAAAAACAAAAACTGTGAAATCAGTTTAATTCAGTTTACATTGCCCAATATTACAACAGTAGTCGTCTCAATGGGCTTCATTCCAGTAATTTTATAAGAAACATTAAATAATAAAGAACACAAAGTCATAGAGTTCAATAGGTAATGCCTAAACTAAACTGGGCATTCCTGCTTAGATCCTCCTTTGCGGTAAGGAAAAACTCCTAAAAATAAATAAATAAAACAGATTCTGGAAAAAAAGAGAAGGAACCTGAGAGGTGCCCACATGAAGGAGGGATCCTCCCCCCGGATGGACATGTAGCAGAACTCTTTGAGAAAAATTAATTTATGTAACTCTACAACTACATCTTTGAATGGATCGACAGTATATCCAGAGCATTAATGACTTGATTCTGTTAATAAACCACCTCCTACATGTTTCTTTAAAATGGTTACTTGAAGAGGTCACACGGCATCGGCGGCTGAAGTTTCCCTGGCTAAGAATCAAACAGAAGCTGCACTTTCTGTTTGAGGACCCAATGACAGATCATGGATGATCCATATCACCAGCTGCAGTTTGCTGCACATTCACACCTATGGACAGTTTAGAGTGACCAATGAACCTATGAAGCATGTTTTGGGACGGTGGGAGGAAGCCAGAGTCCCCGGAGAGAACCCACGCATGCACGGGGAGAACATGAAAACTCCACTTAGAAAGGTCCCCATCAATGTTCTGGTTCAGGTCCCCCAGCCGGACCTTCTTGCTGTGTGGCAAGAGCGCCAACCACTGCGCCGCCACGAGTCAAAGTTGCTTTTCCAAAAGTGACATGTTGCCACATGGAGGAATCTCAGTGGCTACAGGAATGAGGAGGCGGAGTCACTCGTTTTATAATGTTTCAATTCCAGCAAGAACTTTCTGGTTCTTCCAAGAGTCCTGAGTGTCGTACCGCCATTGAGGTCGCGCTGCCACGCACCAACGTGGTCATCCATTCATGTTCAGGGGCGGCACAGACCTTAAACGTATGAAAGCAGCCAACTCCAACAAATGTAAAGTTTTTAACACAAGCTTTGATGTTGCCCCCCCCCCAACTTCATGACACGCACAAGCAGAATAACCCCCCCCTCCAACCTGCATCTGCGTTTTCTCAAGCTGTCTGCTATATTTAAAATGCTAATATAAGACTAAACTGATTAATAATTAAACAATTACGGTCATGAATCAATAACTTCTGCACATATTTTTCATTAGTAAATTGCACAGAGTAAACAAAGAAGCAGTATTACCAATTCAAATGCGAGTGGGGGGGGGGGGGGGACATTCTAATCGTCCCAACTTTGATGAAAAACAAACATTGGAGACAGGCAGTCAAACGGCGAGGCCTCCACGACACTTTTCCAAAGTAGATCATGTTGTTGCTTTAGATACAGTTAGTCGGCTGATTATTCAAGTAAACACGGTTGGAACATTTTTAATGAAGGAGTCCAAAATGAGAAATTCATGATAAATCTGCCGCGTCTCCTCGACGTACAGAACATTTGGACAGATTTGGTGCCCATCTGAGCCGCTCTTTTTAAAGTTGAACTGATTTCCGCTGCAATCTGTCTGCAGTTTGAGGGACTTCCACGGGGAGCCGGGCGCCGTTGTCTATCAAAGCCTGCTTTGCATACCTTCCCGTGCAGGAGGAGCCCCGCCATGGTGGCGTTTTGTTTTTTTATCCGTCAAAGTCAGGGGGATCATTCTTTCTTGAGGCTCGTCGTCTCCAAATGCCAGCGTGGTAATAGCTGAGGCCATGGCAGTAAGTGTAAAGCCTGAGAAACAAGGATAAGAGCATAAACAAATCTGCGATAAGAAATATGACATGGCTATCAGCATGCAGAATAAGCCAGGCACTGCGAGCGCCGGCGCCCAGATTAATGATAAATTACGAGGACCTGGGCTTGTTTATAGCACTCATTTTCCCTGCTGCACCTGCTCATATTCTCTTGGCCTAGAGCAGCCCCCCCTCTCTTTTTCTATTTTCTCTCTCCATCTTTCTTCTCCTCCACCCCCCCCCCCTTCTGCACAGCTCCACCACCTTTTCTTTTTCTGCAAGTAGGTGCTTATTTAAAATTATCCTGCATTTCTAAAGCGCTCTGCCAAAACCGGTGGGACACCCCATGAAAACATAATCTGTGGGTGTATAATTGATGTCTTAAAAGGAGAAGGGAGGGCAGCGGCGCAGATATGGGCAGGATAAGAGAAAGGGGGGATGTTTAAGAGAGATGGGGGGGGGGGGCCAGAGAGCCGGAGATAAAAACCAAAATGAGATGAGAGGAGCCGGGCGGAGCGGCCTTTTGGAGCCAGCTCTCATAATGCCGGCTCCGGCACAATGCTTAATTTTAATATTAATTACAAATATCTCTCCCCACAACAAGGAAATAATTTGACAATCACTTTGGATCCGAGTACTGTATTAAATGCAAAGCGGGGCTGGGGGCGACAACAGTCAATATGCAGAGCCTCGACCCCCCGCCGCCCACTCCATCCGCGGCCCCCCCAGCGCCATCTCATTACATGAAGTGTGAATGTTAATTCTAGTGGGTTTATTAGTTAGAATCAAGGAGGGAAAAGTGAGAACAGGTTCCTTCTTTTTATTGTTCACGACAAGTGGCTCTGTTCACATACCTGCGATCTTTGCTTTTGACGATTCCCAACCCCCCCCCCCAACACACACACACACACAGATCACACATCGTACAGCACAGTTTCTAATAGAGAGCGCTACGAGAGCAAAGTGTTTACACACTAAATTATAAGAATATACTGACAATGTTTGGCTGTTAATAAGCCGTAATCACTTGGCCTAATTTAATCCGGTTGCTATGGTAAACAAATGACACTTGAGGCTGATGGCGGAGTTGGAGGAGAGGGAGGGGGAACAGCTGATGAAAGAACACACACACACACACACTGAGTCCTCACTAGACACCTGCTGTCCTCGGCGTTGGAAGGGTTGCGTGTGGTCCGTTGGAAACGCTGGAGGAGAGTCTGCGACGGAAACAAGTGGAGGCTAAAAGCCCACTGAGAGATGACACAAAAACACGACGGCGCAACACAAACACGTTACACTTCCTGCAGCACACAGCGCAGCTCCCTGAAGAACAACCCATCCACCCCAACCGTCTTTATTTCAGAGATTTCAAAGTGAGATTTTTACAGAACTACAAATGAGCTTTTCTGGACAAAAAGACATGAAACACTTCCAAAGTGAAGCTGAACCCTGATGGAAGCGTGAAATCCAATGTAAGGATGTTAAATGACATGCTGCAAATATAATCAATAAACATTGTTTTTAAAGAAAAATTTAAAAGTTTTTTTTTTAAATACAGTTTTCCTTTGCTAAATTGCAGTTCAGCTTTTGCAATCTCGCTTATTTGGTGATTTGATTTGTTGTAGATTTGCTTGCTTTGTTTTTGAAAGCATGTTGTGTTCTTTGTCCTGATTGGCTGTTTAAATCTCCTACACAGAATGTAGGAATGTGCACAAGAATCTAATATAAAAACGTTCCCAGTGGTTTTTTAGTTATGATTTTGCAGTTTTTAGCCAAAAGCAAAAAGCTTGTGTTGTTTTTGCTGCTGGCACAGAAGTTTCCAGATCCCAGGGCAGAAGAGTGGCTCTTTAAGTGTTTAGTTAGACGTTTTACAGCCTTAAAACTTCTAGAATTACTGATAAAATTAGAGATGACGACTCTCTGATTTTGTCCGGGTTATTTTTAGAATGCAAGTCCTGCGATAAACGAGGAAACAAACAAAGAAAATAAAAACAGAAACTTTAGGAAAATATTATTACCAGACCAGTGGCGATTTAAGAAAGAACAAATTCACCTAAACTTAAAAACAAAACAAAAAACAAACCTAATCTAGTGTATACCAAAGTGCTGAGAGATGAAAATGTCCAAAACGTCATTAGAAATGCTTTCTAGTTTCCTTTACTTTATCTGTTTTAGTACTTGAGCTTTCCCAAAAATATTCAGCCATAAATTTAGCTTTATTCTGGACTTTGGGGGAATTGATCTTTTATCATTTTGTAAAACAAATGTTTGCAGCGTATTTGTTTTTTTTACAGATGTCACAGCTTAAACTGTTCTGACTTATCAAAGCAAATGTTCATAACCTTCTGGTTGGGTTTAACATGGTGTCACTTTGCTCAGCATTCTTTCCATCCACAGCTGACGTTTCAGCATTTCTGCAACAGCAGCAACATATTTAGGCAGTTCAGCTATCAAACACATTTTCCACATGTTAACAATGTATACAATGAGTAAGATGTTAACAATATTACATTGAATATAAAAAAAAATGAGAAGTGCTTCCAGCTCAAATAGGTGAAAATATGCTGCAAATTCTGAGGCCAAAAATCCAACATTTGCTACTGAAAGCAGCTTCTGTCACGACAGTCGGATGCTTGGCTAGCTAGCTGTCAACGAGCTCAACAGTTTTCTGGTTTTACAAGGATGAAAATGTGTAAAGCAACCTAAAAACCAAAAGGCAGGGCGGAAAAGTGGGTTTGACTTTGAGGTTTATGTAAAAATGCTATAATTTAGCTGACTTCAAGTTTTGACGAAGATCCTGGAGGTCTGATTGTCTTGAATTGAGCACATTTTGCCTCTTTTGAACAAAATGTTGTGTCTCTGAGCGAATATAAAGTCCCAGCATGTCGCACACCTGGATAGATTTCCCTCATTTGACCCCTAGGGGGAGGAGTTAAAGGGAACCAGGTAACTACCTGGTCCTGCCCCTTAATGCTAAGTAAAAGTTTCTCAGATTCGGAAGTCCATCTTCTTCACTATTTAGGATTCTGGTAAAAGTCCATGTTCTCTGTGTGTTTGTTAAAGAGTCAATACTCAGAGAGAAAAACATTGAATTATGAAAATCAACACATAATCTTTACATTCAGTTATTGTAATTAAAAATTAATTTTGAAGAGACCGCACAGATCCACTTCAAGAAAAACTTACAGTAATGATAAATGATTGCTGAATTATGTGTTAGTTTACAAAAAGCTAAGTCTTGCTAAAATAATGATGCTAATTATTTAATGCTAGCATCGCTAAATAGACTGCAAATGAGCTTAGAAGTTTAGCGGGCCAATAAATGGGAACAATTCTTGCTGAGTCATGGTATATGTGCTCGTGCTGGTTTTCTCTCACTATTGGTGCCCAATGTAGGGCATTCGTCATTTTTTTTCAGGCTGTCCAGAGCTACAACTCCAAAATCCAGTGCCCTCGAAGTTTCCTAGAAGTCTCTGTAAAAAAGCAGCACGCGTGGCATTGAGACGGCAGCAGGGGGGTGGCAGTCTAAAATTGGACAATCATCTGGGGGTCTTGCAGACCCTCCCATCAGTCAGTTATCATGCTGCTGCCTTCCAGCCAACATGCGACCTCCAAAGATGTGACCGGGCGGCCACTGACCGACGTCAGAAAATCTTCCGGTTGCCGTTTAGTTTGAAGTTTTTCTTGAAACCTCTGCTGCCGCCGGACGCCGGACAAATGTAGAATTGCAATTGCGGCCACCTGCACAATTCTTAGAAAACATAGTTTTAGGTCACTGCTTGCAGGAATTTGGGGATATGTGACCGTAGTTTTAAGGATAGTTGTAGTTTCCTCATGAGAAGGTTAGGAATGTTAAAGGGTAATGAAAACATGATTTGAAACTCATTTATAACCTTTTCTTAATTGAATTTCATCACGTTTACTGGTTTCCTGTTTACTTGCATTTGTACTATTTGAATGTGTCTCTGTCCATTTGGGATAAAGAGTTCAGGTCTTTGGCTTCTGTCTTCTCAAATGGTCTCCTTCTGAATACAGTTATGAAATATTCCCATCTTTTCTATTAAATCTGGGAAACAAGGGACAGACGGACAGAAAAGATTAGCAGCAGTAGACGATTGTTTTCAATAAAACTCTACAAGAACAAAATCCCTACCTGTCACGCGCAAAAGTAAGACTTACATTTTATCCTACATCCAGTCTCCTAATGAGATTTATCCTTTTTGTAAGAAAGCATTACATAGTTTAACGGTATCCACTGATTATTGGCAAATAAGGCTCGTCTATCCTGGGTTTAATGAAACTGGATTTGTTAGAGGAACACAGATCTCCTCATCTTCTCTTATAGATATGCATATGAATCTTGGTGCCTGCAAAAAAGCTGCCACTTCCAATATCTCCTGGACATTTTACATAATTATTATTTTCAAGAGTCATGGGGGGGGTCTCATGGGGGAATCTAAGTGACAGGCGTTTAAAATGGTTTTTTAAATCATGCGGGATAACCAGGACCTTTCAGAAATAATTGTGCCAAACTGCCTCTCACCTTTTTTTGCCAGTCAATACACAGCCCTATTCCAGGGCATCCATCAAAAAGCTACTCTTTAATATACATGCTTGCATTTTAATAGGTTTTTTCTCAATAATTGGTATGACCCAACCCCTGAAAAGAGGACAAAAGGTTGTATCTAGACTACATATTATGCCCTAGGAACAATTGTAATCAGTGTATTAGACATCTGAATAATTTCTTAGTTTTGTTTCTGTCTGCAGAAATGGGACTAGAAGGCTTGACGTTTAGGTTCTTAGCGACTAGAGGATTTTATTTACAGTTGGAGGAAATGTGGCTTCAAGTGTCTTTCTGGCCCAAGTGCACGTTGACTGTCTAGTCAAGGATTTGAACCCCTGTTCAATTCTAGTTTCTTGGATCGCTTCTGCTTTGGCTGCTCTTCAGGCTGTTTTATCTTTACTAATTATCATGACTCAAGCAGGGTTTGGGCAGACGGACATTCAGTGTCAATATCAAATATTACAGCCTACATTAAAGAAAAAAGAGGAAAAAATAATTATGTGGAATAATATTGATTAATGCGTTAAAAGTAGATAATGGGATACGCTTAAATAAGCATTAGCTTCTTCTGCCCATCCCCTTTTCAAACATGTATTTTGTTTAATGGAGGCTTAATAATTGAAGCTGGTGATTGTATAGATTATTTCGTATTGTTTTACATGTTTGAAATAAATCCAACTCCAGAAGGCAAAAAAACAACAACAATATTTTATATGTGTGTTGCTCTGGAGGCATTAAACCACTTTCAGTATTTTGTATTTATTTATTTGGACAGGGCAAGATAAAAAAAAAAGCCATTCATTAATGGATTAATATTGGCCAAGACTTTAGTATGAGGCGTAAAGTTTTAAAGTTTTAAGGCAGAAGGACGTTTTGTATTTGTGCTGAATAGTTTAGGATGACGCAACATCTGTTGTTGCAGCTGATTATTATGGTCCCCCAAAAGTATTTATTGTTCCAAAAAAAAAAAAAATCATTCCACCAGTGACAGTCTTTGTGTCATTCGGACCTGCTGGGCTTAAGCTGGGAGAAATGTTTTCATATCTCAGCTGATGCACGTTCCAGGCTCTTTCATGGGAAGGATGCTAGCTCAGTTAGCATAAACGGTGCGTGGACCTCAGACGCTGAGCTCCTGTTTCACCCTCAGTCAGGTCATCATTGTAAGGCCTAAAGGCCGCCTGTCCCACTGCCGGGGGAGCCTGCAGTGGAGGTGGGGGCCGTTTCCACCTTTAGCTGACGTTGCTTTTTTCTGCAGAAAAAGTCAGGAATTCCTTCGTTGTCCAATTAAACTTCCAAACAGAAGCGAATGTGTGTGTGTGTGTGTGTATGGGGGGGGCTATTCATTTTCTTTTGATTAAAATTATTGCCACTTGCAAGGAGCTTTGGGGTTTATGTATTAAATAATGCATAATTTCATAATTATATAGAATATATAGATTTTTCTTAAATGGGATACTGGGCAAAGTGGTGACTTTAATTAGATCTGCGTGTAAGATATCTCCAGGGTATGATAAAACAACGTTAAATATCTCACAATGACTGTAAAATATGTTCCAACAGATAATGAAACACAAATAAGGTCTCGCTTTGCCATCCCTGCATGCATTTTCTAAAATTTCATAATTATATTGAAAACATCATCAGGGGAAATCGCAGCAAGGTGCTAAATAGGATGCAGTGTCCTGTTAGGAGTAAATTACTGCAGACGGGAGGCCGATGAGAGAAAAGTCACTGCATCTTTTTAGAAGCCCCTGTTCGGTCACGTGCACGCTCGTGAACCGCCTTCAGATGTGAGCCCAGGCCTTCGACGATTAAAGCAGAATTAAAGACGCTCTAAAACACTTTGTCGAGCAAACAACGCCTGCGGCCCGTTTTAGAATGACTAATTTAAAACGAAGGACAAACCCAGTGTGTCTCTCTTTGTGTGCACAGATCCCTCCCTTTGCCTCGTTTTGCTCTATATATATGTAGTATGTAAATGTTGGGCGCTGGTGACAGTCAGACGCGTCGATGGAAGTTGACAGCTGAATTATAACCGCAGCCGAATCCATCAGTCTTTTGTTTTAAGCAGAGAATGGAGGGTTTTTAAACCCAACAAAGGCCCTTTAATCAAATTCTCAAGGTTGCTGGCTTTAGCTTTGTATTAGTCTAATTGTTTCTGCGGCGCCGTTAACGCCACGCTCCTATGTAAATATAATGTGGCTCCCAGAAACCATCAAAACGCTTTGAGGTCCAGTGGCTTCCGAGGAGAAATGCCTTCTATTTAGCAATCTCCACACAATAAAAAGAAGGGGAGATTGATTAATAGAGACTTTAAGGTGGTGATGTGCAGCTCTGATGTAAACCTCCGCCTCCCGTGCACGCCTATACGCTCGGACGTGCACATCGTAAACACCGTTAGCATGCTAACAAGGCGTCTGCTATGACTTACAGGAAAAGAGAATGAATATTGTCTCATCATTCAGACAGAAACCTGATTCATCTGATTTCTATACATCCAAACTTGTTCAAAGATCCATAAATAGCCAAAAGATAATTAATATTCGGGTGGTTATTAGCACGTAATGCGACACTTTGGCATCAAGAAGAGATTATAATCCCATTATTTTGTTAATTGCTTCAGAACGACATGAACAAAAAAACATAAAACTACTTTTTGTTACACTGAAAATGGTAATTTAAAAAATAACAAGAGACCTAGTCAAATGTGCTTTAGTTTAAATTAAAGTTTGTTTCTTGTTACTTTTTATTTCAAAGGATAAAAGAAAAGTCAAACATTTAAAACAGCAAATAAAAGGTACAAGTTTTAATATCTACATTATAGAAACACAAAGGATATCCAGGTTTTTTTTATTATCAGATATTTTGAATCATAGACAGATTTATATAAGACACACGAGGTGTATAGTTGTATAAACCCCTGTTGTATTTGACGCTTAACTTTATCTATATTAATGATGTCTCTTTAAGACAAGAGCTTCAACTTCAGCGCTGACTTCCTGTCGATTACCGTGACTCTTCAGCTGTTGACGGGGTTAACGTAATTCCAACGTGTTCTGAAGCGAAGAAAAGCAGCGTTGATATGTAATCTGTGCAGTAGGGAGTCATGTAATCAACTTAAATTAGCTGAGTGGTGTTGCAGAGAAAATCACTGTTGCGCCGTTTTGTAACAGCCCTTTTAACATCAAAGAGTATAATATTAAGGCGGCGTCAGCGGCGTTTCTGGTGTTAACGGGTTACTTTACAGTACCATTCACCCCCTACACACACATGCATTCACACACTGATGGCCGCTTCGTCGCTATCCATGGTACCAACCTGTGTCCAATGTGGGGTTCAGTGTCTTGTAATCCATCCGTTGGGCTGAGTTCTTCTGTGGGGGAGTTGGAGGTTGAACCAAAGAAGTCGACAAAGACTTCCAGCTGCAGAGGTCAAAGTTCTGGATCAAAGACATGAATGTTCATGTTGGACGTCCAAAGATGTTCAGCAGAAAGATTTCAGTCCTGATGTTGACCTGTTGAAAGCTGTAACCACACTAATGAATGGCCCATTGCATCTACTCACCTCTACATAGGCGACGTTGGAGTCACAGCGTACTGTGCCTTGGCCAACGAGACAGAAGATCTCGTAACGACTCAACGTAACAAGTACCGAATACATCCCATAATTCATGTTTCTATTCATTCCTATCCTCACCAAATGTCCTAAAAATTCCAGGCTCTTCTTCTACAAACGTCCATTCCTTACCTTGATTCACAAACTGAATTCTTCCGGACGGTTTGTTTTTTTCCTAATGACCCCATTAGAGAACTGGGCGTGGCAGGTTTCATTTTAAGTCTTCAATGCTCCGATGATGAAGCAAAAGCCAGAGAAACATTTTTAAGACGCCGTCAATAAAAGTACAGTCTGACCCGACAGCCAGCGTCTCATGAGCAAAGCTAGCATTCATTACCTGCCTTTGTAGCCGGTGTGGTGTAGCGACGACGGACTGGTGCCCGGAAGAAACAAAAAGTTCACATTGAAGTCATCATTGACCATGTCTGTTCATACAGACTCCAAGAGCATTCAGAGCGCTTTGTTGTTGTTTACTCCACGTGTCCACGTTTTGGAGAAGAGTTGATATCAAGAGGTGATCTGGTTTGGCTCGCCGTCTGTGTGGAAGGTGTCACGCCGAGGCGACGTGTAATCCACAGAAATCCACCAGATAAAGTGCATTTAAAGGCTTCACACAGATTTCTTCGGCATCGTCTTCCTCTGCGCCCTGGGCTGTAACGTTTGCTTTCTTAGTGGAGGAGAACAATCTCATTTGGAGGGAAACAAATAAGAAAAAAGGCAGATGTCGCGGAGACAATACCTCAAATTCCATCTCCTCCTTTTCATCCTTTCAATTTACGATGCAAAGTGTAAAAATAAACAGTCAGGGCTCGATTTAGCCTGGTGTTCAGGCGTGGAACCTAATCCCCCACCCCACCCATCTGCACCATGTCCTGGAGGTGGTGTATTTTCCTCAGGGGGGAGGAGAGATGCACGCCTAGGTTTCCTTCACACTGATGTGTTGGTTTCTCCCAGCTCTGGATTCGAACCCCAACCACACGCCTGCACCACAGCTACCGTCTGAAACTCCAATGAACGTGACAGAAGCCAGAAGCAGCTGATGCAAAAGTTTAAACACTTTAAAGTCGAAAAGGACTCCAAGAAATGTGGAAATGTACTTAAGTAAAAGAAGAAGTAACTGGAATATTGGTATTATTTAAAGAGCTAATTACTTTTTTATGCTTTCTTATTTTCTGCTGCATCTGCAACACCTGAGACCTTACCTTCGTCCTCATCCTCCCTTCTTTTTCTTCCTCATCTTCCACTGTTTAAACCTGATTTTTTATTTGTTCAAAATTTCATTGGAATGTCTTTTTCTTGCTAAACAAAAGTCCTTCAGGAATCATGAAGCACAAACTTCTCATCATTTACCGTTCAGACTTCCTGGGACATAAACTGTACGACCGTTTGACTGAATTTTTTTAGGGTTTAATACCGAGATTTCTCTGTAGAACATTAATGTTCACCAAACATCACATCAACCATAAAACCACATGAACAGACATTTTTAGAGACAGATGCCAAACATGCTGGCTGCATTTTTCTCTGTTGATTTTTATTCTTTTATGTTTTGTACAGGTAACTAGAAAGAGATTTCAGACGAAACTTTTGATTTCTTTTTTTTCTTCCATTCATTCATCTTCTAATCTGTTTGTTCCCTTTTGGGATCACTGGGTTGCTGGAGCCTATCCCTGCCACTCATGGGCGAAGGGAGGGGACATCGTGGACACGTCGCCATTCTGTCACAGGGCCTCAATCACACACCCACGCACACTCACATTCACACCTATGGACAATTTGTGGGAGGAAGCCGGAGAAAACCCAGGCGTGCACGGGGAGAACATGCAAACTCCACACAGAAAGGCCCCCATTGGTGTTCTGGTTCAGGCCCCCCAGCCGGGACTTGAACCAGAAGCCTTCTTGCTGTGAGGCAAGAGCGCTAACCAATGCACCGCCGTGCAGCCTTGAATGTTTTTTTTTTGTTGACTTTTTTGTTGTTGCAGTAATTAACAAAGAAAAAGGAAAATGCATCAAAGTGAAAACGTTAAGCTAAGAACAGTGACGTCAACAAATAGCAGTGGAACATTCCAGATACTCTAAATCAGCTGAAGTAGTAGACTTGGATATTAGTACTTTCCTACATTATCCCACTGACTGATGAAAGCAAACACAGGCGATCATGAAGGAGAGCCAATGACTTTTTCTTGGTGCATTTAAATCAGAGAAATCCTAAAATCACATCTTCAAGCTGAAGTAAAACTAAACTCAAAATAACAATCTTTTCATCCGAAGCTGAAGCTCCGACTTCACCAAAGGAAATTCTTCATTTCAATCTCCATTTTAGAACCGTTTTTAGTCGCCAAGATGTGACGGATTAAACCGACGAGTTGAGGAGAAGAGCGCTCGGCAGAGGGTCTTGTGGGCCGTGAAGTCGGCGCCGTGGAGAAACGGAAAACAAACGGTCGTTACAGCCAACAGAAAACGGATCTCTATTCTGTCAAAAATGAAGAAACCAGGAGGAGAAGCGTTTTCTCTCCATGGTGGAAGCATAAATCTGCTGAGGTGTTCAGATGTTTGTGGATCTGGACGGACCGTTTGGGGAGGATTTCCATCCTGACATTTAAAGAACAAACCCAACGCTGGGCTGGGTGGCATATTCGCCCATTGTCCTTGTTCTAGATAAAACTTCTGCCCATGTGGAAGCGTAAATCTTTGGGAGCGGTGGCTGTGCGTGCTCATGTGTGTTCCTGCATATAAGCTCTTGTTCGGAAAGACCTCGGTCCAACTTTGGCGGTGGCCCGCGGCCACATGGAGCGGTCTGATAGAGCACTGGAGTCTACAGGACTCCACGGTGGGGCCCCTCTTATCGGAGCTGCCAGCACCGTAAGCTTGGATTAGCATCTAGATCTGCAAAGACTGGACATCGGTGCAGGGGGGGGGGTACAATGGTTTGAGAGTGAAGAAGGAAAAGATAGAGGTGGAAGAGGCAGGATCGAAAGGTGGAAGCGGCTTTCCTTTGCGGTTTATTGTCTTTTACTTTGAAGGAGACAAAAGAAATCCACGCGAGTGACACATGTCCACGCCTTTCCTGACGGTTTTTGGTGGTCTTTTGTGGGGAAGACGCTCCAGAAGCCCAGAAACATCACAGTGGCGGAGCAGGCTAAGTGGGCCCTGTTTTTGAAGTCTTTCTTTGAAATAAGCGAGGCAATCCCTTGGCCCAGGGATCATATTCTATTTACGTTCCCTTTGCCAACGACACAGGCAACGCTGGCCAAATTCACAAAAGAAGATCCACATTGGAAAATCCGGCTAATCCCTGATTGAAAGTTCATGTGTTGGCTTCGATGGATAAGCTCTGGCAGATTTTCCCAGGAAAGGGGAGTAAAGAAAGAGGAAAAAAAAAAAGGAAGGAAGGGAAAAAAAGGACAAAACTGGGATCGTTTGTGGTTAAAGAGTGGAGTCGGTGTCACGTTTGAGGCCGGAGTGGATTCTCTCTTCAGATGCGGTCAGGCTTGGCAGGAAGGAGTGATGCTGCCTCAGTAAACCTGGCTCCTTTTTACCCCATGCTCCTTTATCTACATATTCAGTTGCTGAATTATGGTCCGGTCCTTCCTCTTTCTTGTTCTCGGTACGTTGTTCCTCTCTTCCTTCCCTCCCTCTCTGGCTGCCTGTCTCCTCTCTCTTTTCCAGGGGTGGTGGCTATGGCTAGAGAGCCGGCACAGATGGCAGGCCAGCTTGCCTTCAGGGGAAGGGCTCCGCAGCTTAAAACTTCCTCCATTTTCCTCTTTTCTTCTTCTCTTCTCTTCAGCTCAAACTTTTGGCTTGCAACTTTCCGTGCCTGGCGAGCTTTTATCTCGCCGTGCATGATGTGAGCGGGGGAGGGGGCTGGGGTGCGGGACGAGCTGTCCCCCCGATCAATAGGGGCCATCAGTATCAGCAGTGGCCCGGCACAGGGGCCGACGAGCCTCAGCGGAGGCTTCAATGATCTGGACGCGTTACAGGAACGACTGAGGACGGTCGGCGCAGGCGAGGAATGTCGGCTGTATTTTTAGTCACTAAATAAATCAAACGTTGTCCGTCCACCAATGAACATCAACCTCAGAGAGCTGTGGGGGACAGAAATGATGCCCTCAAGTATTTGCAGGGCGCTCGTTTTTTATTACCTCTAATGAAGGACTTCATGTTTTTTAGGATTTTGACCAAATTTCAGTGATTAATTTTCCTCTAATTAGTCACAGTTTAGTCTTAAACCTGTCTCCAAGCCTTCTCAGTTTAGATTCTGTCTAAAAACACAAAAGCTGTTTGACATTTGTTCGTCTGGAGTGTCGGTCTCCACCTAGTTTTGTGTGATCTTCATCAAAAAGTTTCATGTCTTTCACCGTCAGACTCAAAGAAGCCAGAATGAAAGCGGTTTGAGACGAGTTTAGAACAGGTTTAAGACAGAGTTGCAACAACTTTTCGATTAAAAAAAAAAAAAACATTTCCAGAAACATGGTATCAACAAGCTGCAGCTGATGAGAAAAAAATGGAAATTTTGAGAATTGTTCAGCATTTCAGGATGAAGACATCCATCTGGAACATATTTTAGTGTCATTTGATTAAAGCTTTAAGTTTGGCCTCCTGAGCCGTTAACTCAAACCAAAGACTAAACGGGAATCTGACATTTTGGGCACCAGAGCTTTGACTCACCTGAATAATTCCTGGAAATGCAAACAAAAAAAAAAGATTTCTGCAACGTCTGAAGCAGAAACACGACACAGGTTTCCTCAGTTGAGCTGCAAACGTAGATTTGCTGCTTTCTATGAACAGTTTGGTTGAATATTTCTTTGCTGTAAACAATTCTTCCTGGTAACAGACTTCATGATGTTTGTAGGAAACATGCGTTTGTGACATCAGCAGCAGCAAAGTTTGGGCTCAAAGAGCAGGAAAGTCTGGAGATTCTGCTCAAATCTGACAGGAATTCTGGTTCAGGATCACGACTGGATGCAGGAAAACTCTTTGATCCTGAAATGAAACAATCTGTGAGGAAGAGTTGAAACAACTTGATTTACAGACGTGAAAAACTCCAAAGGTGGGGAAGTTTCTGCTTTCAGAAGATTTTCTTTTCTCTCTCAAAGTCATGATTCATTTTTTCAAATGAAAGTATCTCCTAAAACAACCTACTGTTTATGTTTTTGCAACATTAACATCGTTTGAGGATTTCAATCAATCCTGAAGGACAGAAATCAAACAGGAAGTGGACAGACGCATGCGTGTGAAGACATTTCTCTCCTCAAACATCCAAACAAAACACGTCTGTGCAGCAGCGTCTGGCCCTCGTGGACGACGTTCGGGCTTTAGAACCTTCTGTTTGTAGCAGATCTTTGTTCAGATGGACTCATTTCTAGGACCGCTACTTCTGCTTTATGTGTGTGTTTGGGGGGGGGGGGGTTGTGATTCAGTCAAAGAATAGAAGCACTCATGTTATTAAAAGTCGGAGCTTCCCGGCTCCTGTGGATGAATTTCTGCCTACGGTGACCCCGTGATAATGGCGGCATCACCTCCTCCTCTCTGCTCAGATATCATTTCACACTCGACTCTTTGTGAGAAACGATCCTCTAAGAGCGCTCTGTACTTCAAACCGCCGCCGCCGCCATAAGTGTTCTCGTTAGCCGCGACCCCGTCCCTCTTCATGGGGTCAGGCCGACAACTTGACCCTTGTCAAGTGAGCACCTTCTAGTCACGACGGAAGGAAACCGAAGCTCTGCTTCCATTTGTAGATGATGAAGGAAACTGAACACAATTCTGCCTTTTTGGATCCTTTTTTCTTCCACAACACCCCCCATCGGTGGATTTGCTGATCCAGGTGGAACTTTCAGGTCGTTATTTTCAGTTTATGTTTGAGACGTTTCTCATGTAAAGCAGTAAAAGATAAACATTCATTCATTTCCTTTCCTCTAAATACCTGATTTTTAAAAATAGTTCGACACTTCAGCCGCATCTTCTAAGCAACTCCAAACTCTTCTTTTAATTTAATTAACGTTTTTTTTTTCTTAAAGCTCCGACAGCCAAGGTCATCTCAAGGCGCCATACAGACGATGCAAAAAGCATCAAACCAGGAGAAATGGGAAATAATTGTGATTGTTTGGAAAATTAAAAGCTATTACAGTTCAGTTTATCTGAATAATGGCATAAACGCAGAGCATCAGATTAAACTGAAGAAGGAAACTGTGAGGAGAAATGAACAAAGAAACCAACGCCCACCAGAAGATGCTTCAGGTCAGAAGAAGCTTCTATGTTCTTCCTTTCTCCTTTGCGTTCAGTCAGTTCAGTAGGCGATGAAAAACAATATCCTTATCATCGGATGTTACTACCTGTAATCCGAGGACGGCCAGTGTCTCATCCTGGATCCCAACGATCCAAACAGACCTGATTGTTGTCAGACCAAACGTCAGGCGCTTTTGGGCTTTAGATCAAACTGTGATGATCGATGACCGGTCTCCAACTTTAATGCAAAAGACTCTGGTGCTGCAGGTGGTTCAGGTGCTGGAACAGGTGATGGCCGGAGTGTCAGTCAGTCCTGAAACCAGGGGGTGGGATCTAACCCCTCCAAGCAGTGTCAGTAATCATAGAAGGTCTCTGTCCTTCAAGCTTTTTGGATATTTTGGCCCCGCCTTCCGCTGATCACCTGGATCAGGTGGGGTGGCTTTGGCAGGTTTCTAGAGAGATGAAGATGGATTTTCTGTCTGATGAGAAAAGCTCCATCGGCGCTTTGGACGTGAAGAACGTCCACATCTCCAGGAGGCCACTTTACATGTTTTTTTGGAGCAAATGTGTCCAAACTCCACCACTGATGCTGGTTCACCAACAATTGGGACACAGAAAGAGAAGAGAGAAAAGACACGGGTCTTAAAAAACTCAAAAAGGTCAGAATAGGGTCGTAGTGAACACTGCACACCTGTGCCGCCTCCTCCACGACCCTCCATGCACCCGGACAACCAAACACTCTAAATTCATTCTGCCGTTCCCAATGGTTACTTTTTCAAATTAAAGGCAACCTAAAAAATATTTTTTCAAGATAAAATACAATCTATTTAAGTGTCGTGGGTTCGAACCCAGGCAGAGTCATACCAAAGACTTAAAAAAAAAAAAGAGACCCCTGCTTGACACTCAGCATTAAAGGGTTGGATTGGGGGGGGTCCACCAAATGGTCACCGCTCCCCCAGGGGAGGGGTCAAATGTGGAGAACTAATTTCACACACCTAGATGTATGAAAGTGTGATTTACATTAAAACCTGCTCAGGTCAACCCCCCGTACCTGTGCACGTGACTAAGAGTTAATTACAAAACAAACCATTTTTATTACTGAAGTTTATTATTTACATGAACCTTTCTTTACAGAACTGAGCTAAACTGTTTTTGGAAAGAAACTAAACTAAAGTAACCTTAAAGGGAATCGAACATGGTTCGTTTAGCCTTCATCGTTCCTTTTAAGCCTCCGTCAGTTCCAACACGGCCGACGGCGTCCAGGCCGACGGGGCGTCACGAACACCAATCAGGAAGCAGCAAACCCAGAAGTGGGCCTCAGCGCCGACGGCAGGCGTCCGCATAGACGTCTCCAGCTCCTTAAAGGAAGTTGAGTCTTTCAGGATTTAACGTTGAGATGCCGCTAATTCTGCAGGAAGTAGCGTGAGAGCGGCGTGTTTCTCCTGACGGCTGGTGTTCCGTCCATCCTCCTTCAAAGGTCTGCTTTGTCTTTGAGCGGCTTGTTGGAGTTCAGTCAAACCGCCGAGTATCAGAGAAGCGCCGCTTAAGGAGATTTGGCTTTTTCTGCGTCTGAACATCTTGAGCGTGATAATAATTATATTATTTTTTAGTGGTTTCCTTTAATCGGACGGCGCTGGTGTTGTCTTTGAGCCGCTGATGAGGTTTTGTGTGAGAATTAACACTCACCTTGACCTGCGACTCGCACTCTCAATTACGCATCAAATTCTAATTATATACAGAGATTATAAGGTTTTCAAATATGATTGCAGCATTTAATACACTTTAAAAGTTGTACGTGCCGGTAGACTGGCTCTTTTTTTCGCCCCCCCAGCCCTTCCTAATTAAAGCTTAGAGCGGATTTGTCATCAGTGGGCTTCAAGCATGTCCTCATTCTCATTTTCATAAAACATCTGTGAAATAGTCTATATTTAACACGTATGACGGATGCTTCATGTGCTCGTCTCATGGACATCTGTGCACGCAGCGCCGACTGGGGGCCGCGAGGACCCCGCTCTGACATCAACGAGACCTGGAGGGTGGGTGGGGTGGGGCTGAAAATGATTCTGGAGCGATGGAGAACCAGGCGAGGCCTTCATGACTTTGTAACAAGACGCTCTTGGGGGGGTGGGGGTCGCTTCCTCTGCACCCCCCCCCCCCTCCGCCACCAGAAAGAAAGGCATTGAAGGAGAACCACAGCTGAGTTTGACGGTGCAGCTTATTCTGCCAAACGGAATTTGGTCATTTGAAGCGGCGGCGGTCTTTCAGAGGCGGGGTTTGTGTTTTCAGCCCCCCCACAACCGCGTGAACCCGTCAGTTCCTCCTATCAGGCCTCGACAAGGTGAGGGCGGTGTGAGGGCCTCCCCCATGAGGGGGAGGGGGGCATACGCATACCTCCACGGACGCGAACGGGCACAAAATCGATTCGGTGGAAGCGGCGCCGCCCCGTTCCGGCTCCGCCTCACGCCGAGCTCAGGGAGCAGAGTCACTCCAGGGACGGCATTAATGCACAATTTCCCACTTCTCATTACAATTCAATAACAGCCAATCTGCTTTTACCAGCTCTGTTTGGGGCGGTGCTTTCGGGGGCGCCACTTCACTTTGAGCCCAATTAGGAACATTTAAACATATTAAAATCTCTGCGCTCTTCACCGTCCTGATTACTGCTTCAATACAATCTGCTTTTCCACTCGCTCTCTGCCTCTTTGACGTTTGTCCTGCAGAATTACATCCATCCGTTTTTCTTCTTCTCCTCTGCGGGGGGGGGGGGGGGGGGTCCAGTCCACTCGGCACTGCGGTTCCTCGTTTTCACACTGTACCACACTAGGACAGTTTCCTGTCATGTGACGGCGGCTCACGCCACATAGAAACAGTCAAACAGGCCGAATAATGAAATACAGAAACTCGCAGGACAACGTTTGGGTCCTTTTGACCCGATTCCAGTTCCTGCAGAACCAGCCCAGTCTCATCAGAAATGGCCACTTCAAAAGATGTAACTCCAACTCTCAGAAATGGAGGTCTGTAAAAATGTGTTTTTTAAACTAGAATATGTTTGTTCCTCGTTCCCCACCGACAGAATCAGCTGGTTCCCGTCACCGGTGACGGGTCCAGTGTTAAAGGGTTAAACGCTACAACAGTCCAACGTCATATTTCCAGACGACAATCATCTTAAAAAAAAAAAGAGGGGGGGGGGGACGACGCATTTATAGACCAACTTATCCTAAAAATTAATCAATAAATCTGTCCATCTGTTGTTCGGACTCAAACAAAACTTGTTAAACTTTACAAATTGCAGATAAAAACACGTCTTTTCCGAATTGAAAAATGTCCTTTTCTTCTTTTCAGTCTTCTTCAGCTCTTTAGTTTCTCTCAGATGTTTTTTTTTTATTTAAATCCGTAAAGAAACTCTAGTCCGAAACAGGAATGAAATGTTCCCACCAAAGGTGAAGCTGTGCGGGATTCTAACCTTCATCTGGATTTCTTTCTGCTGCTGTCCGCCCAAAAACTTTCCTCCTTTGCTCTCTTTTTTTTCAACTTGCTGGTGACTCCGCCCTCTTCCTGTACCAGTAATGTAACTTTGTACATTATATTCCAACAAAGAAACCTTTCCAATTGTTCCAGAGAAATATTTCAAAGAAATGTGGACTTGATCATTTTGTTTGTTCTTTTTTTCTTTATCTCAAAAATTTCTGCTTGAAAATCATTTAAAGGAAGAAAAAAAATTCATTCTACAGAAATTAGTCTAAAATAAGATTTTTTATGACTTTTGTGACTTTCTTCTACTTTCTCAGAAGTCGTCACATCTCGCTGAAAGTCTGCTAATTTTGTCAAGTTAAACAAATATTGGAAAACATTTGTGAGACTTTGTGTTTTTGCAGTTTGTGGATCAGGTCGAGGAATCAAAACCTTTTTTTCGTTAGGAAAGTCTTTATCTTATAAATGAAGGAGGCTGTGGATAATCCACAGAAGGTTCTGTCCGTCACAGATCCTCCTCTGCGGTCCAAACTGGACATCTCAGGACGTCAGCGTCTTTCATCTTCATCAGGTTTTCAAATCCAGATGATTTTAGGAATTTCAATAAATGACAGAAGAAAATAAATCTCCAGCAGGTGTCCACGTCTCCAACATTTGCTCAGTCCGTCCCAAACGCTTCCTGTTGAAGCCAAGCTTGTCTGCCAGGGAACCCGTGGGGGGGCTGCCACATCGGTCCACAGACCCGAGTCTGGTTCTGCTCATTATCCCGGTCCCTTATTCCTGGCTGCGTCTGAACCTCCGTGAGTCCAAACGCCATCGTCTCAGTGAGACACCTCTGGAGGGCCGACCGAAAACTTTTCCCGACGCCGTTCCTAACTTTAGATCTTCTGTTTGAAGGTCAGGGAACTACCAGAACCTGCAGGATCAATCACGACATTGATGACAGCAACGTGGCGCCGGATGCTTTGCCCAAGAGACGATGACACCTGGGATTTGAACCCCAGACAATCTGACTGCTGTGAAGTACGACCCTTTGGGCGACCTTCTCAGTTTTGAGAAGGTCGTGGTTTGGCAGAGCAGAACCAACAAGCCCGGTTCCATCTTTGATCCGTCATGATTTGTTCTGAAATGATCAACTTATGACCCAAAACAAACTGAAGAAATGAGATGCTCCTGTTTGCTGACAACAACAGTAAAGTTTGGATTCATTTCAGTGAATTCAGTCGTTTTGAGGTTCAGCATCACTTTGCCAAAAGGAAGAAAATCCCATCATCCACAGATCCACAGTCACTGTTGGTGTTTCAAATCTACTTTTGTAGGTTCACTTTAAAGGTCAAATTCATTCACATTGAATTAAATGGGACCAAACTACCTTGTGAACTTGAATCAACCAATCGGGTTTTTGAGTAGGAAACCCAGTTTGGATCGTGTCAACACCTATATAGGATGTCTGTTAATATCTAATATAAATGTTTTGAATGCTGCTTTTTACAATGGATCAGGCCGGTTTTTTTTGAGTTTTGTTTTGCTTAAAAGCAGAATTGCTTGTTTTACTAACACGAGGTTTCGAGTGGAAAAACAGTCTAATCTCAAAGATGCTCATAGATTTCATTCGTTTAAATTTTCCAAACAAAGCGTTCCTCTCAGTCAGAAGGATTAGTGTTTGTCTTTTTTCCAAAACCAGATTGGGAGGCAGATTCTGGGGCTTTGAGGCTCCACCGTGTGAGATGACAGACGTCGTCTTTGTCTGAAAGACTTCCTGTTTTTTGATCAAGCCAACAGTTAAAGTTAGAGTCCCAGTTCGGTCTGTCAACTGTCATGATGACGGTTTCAGCCAAAATCTACAAACCTCTGCCGTTTTCTAGGACATAGTTTCTGCAGAGCGGCAGCAGTTCAGTGGAAATTCACCTCTGATTGGCAGGACTGTTGGTGTGGAGTAAGCCAGGCCTCATTTCCCATCATCCCTCTGTTTACACTCTCTTCCGCCGGATTACATCCCCTCACACCTCCTACCTAACATTAGCGGTACAACAAAAATCCATCCATCCGTCCGGTTCTGATCCAGATTGAACCTCTGATCCATAAACGTTCATGGATCTGTTTGTCTGTAGGTGGATGCATCAGAATGGAGCGGAGCAGGAAGCTGGTGACCTACCTCATTTGTTCATAACTCTAGGTATACTTTTCAAACTGCATTTTTGTTGTCTGCTCCCGGTTCACTGTGATTTGACTAAATCCTCCAACATGTGTGATTTTTTTTCTGTGTCCAGCCTTTTACTAGGCTGACCTTTAGCTAGCTATGCTAGCTTGTTGTTTTTGGAGGCGTTATTGTAGTTACTCACGCTTTAATCATAAATAGTTCCTTTTGGAGATTTTTATTATTTTTGTGTGTGACTGAATCGATTGGTTTATTCCTGTTGTCTTTCCTTTCCCCTCATGCACGCTCTGTGTGTGTTGGTGGTCATTCTATTGGTCACAATAACCATTCTTGCTCTGATGCCTTTTTTTTTTTTAAACATTTCTTTGATAAAACTCCTTTTTCTTCCTTTTTTTCAATAACGGACCAATCAGATGCCTCCATGAAAGTGGGTGGAGCCCACATCCAACGTTAGAAAAGACAGATATCATCTGGCCCGTTTTTAAGTGGTAGAGGTGTGGCCTTCCAGTGAGCTCACTCCTGGTTGGCCAGAGTGGTTGCCATGGAAACGTTGACTAGGAATCAGCCCCTCTGTTAGGCAAACTCTGAAACAGTTGCCACGATTTGGTTCCGAGTGAATTGACCTTCAGTTTTTCCACACCTTCCTCTTGATTTTTCCGGGTCAACAGGATTTATTGACGACCTGTCAGGAGACGGATCGCCGTCAGTTTGGCGTTCTTCGGTCAATTGATCAGTTTCCCTCCATGAAGGTAAAGTGGGTCAAATGCAACAGAACAAAGATGGCTTTTCTGACCCTAGTGCTATCTTTTGGGGTCCAGATGACCCCACTCCCAATGTTAACATGCCGTGGAGGCACATTCATGTTGGGAGTGGGGTCATCTAGACCCCCCAAGACAGCACAGGGGCTAATGTCGCGCTTTGGCTTCAGTCCGTCCATCTCTGCTGATCGAACCCACAAAAAGAGACGTTGCTGCGATGATTCCGACATTTTCAACAGACGTCAGGAAATGTTTCAGATGGACTTGAACTTTATCGACACCACAGAGGAGAAATCCCCCGAACACCAATCACAGAATAGCAAAGAGCCAAACAAAGAAAGACATCAACCACTACATTTTTATCACCAAGAGGTTATAAAAATGGAAATTCCCTTCAAATTTTAAATATTTCTTTCATTTATCAAAAAACTATGTCTGCGGAGTCGTGGGCGCTTTGGAGTGCGATGTGTCCGAACGCCTCACCAAAGTTTTTTTTACTAAAACATGTAAACATGTAAATGCCTCGAGGTCACCGAGCGTCTCCTTCATCTGAGATGAAGATTTCTGGAAACGTTTCCAGAAGCAGAACTGTGATCCGTTTTGCTGCAGAAAATGCCGGAGAGTTGCGTAATGGAGGGGCATCGGAGCAATCGGGTGAGCATTTCCATGCTAATACTGCCAACCTGATGATCCCTCACACAATACCAGTGCCCCCCCCCCCCCCAGCAGCCGTGTCATTATGCATGGAAATGACTGCTGTCTGAAAGCGAATGGATGAAGAACTCAACAGTTTACTGTGAATGGGCTCAGATGAATGCGGTATAAGGGGGACAATGAGACGGATGGATGCGGGGGGAGGGGGGGAGCGGGCAAATAAGTGAAATGACCTGAATATATGTGTAGTCTTACCGTTTATGGGATGGAACCGATGGTGTCACATATTCTGCCGTCTCCCGGATGGAGGAAATCTCCCACTGATCTGTTTTTTTCTCTCTTTCCTCAAAGTCCTCCCGTGCACACGCACACATGCGCGCGCACGTGTCCGGCTTTGTTTCCGTGCATATTTGTGTGTGTAAAAAAAAAAAAAAAAAATTAATCAAAGCGGGGGCGATGATGAACAGTTTCTGTGGAACTCTGTCAAAGGTTAAGAGCTAGTTATTTTTAAGAATGACATGAATCTCGGGGAGACAGCGATTGCCTAAATGACCACTGTAATTACCAATTACTTCTGGAAGCAGAGAATATATTCACGGCATGTAGCCGGCTAAATACAGACAGGCATTAGCCCATTTACGTACTAATGCACATAATTTAGATCCTGAAAAGGGCAGATGGGAACACAATGGAAAATATAATAGATAATACCTAATATCATTCCTAAAAGAATATTGGATTCGTGGGAGATGGATGGTACTTTGCGTCAGACTGTTTTTCCATAAAACATTTAAAATACTTTCCCTCTGGAGGAGCTAACGAAGGCCTTGTTTGGCAGGCTGCCCCCCCCCCCTGCATTAAAAGACAATGAGGGTTACCTGGCCTCGTCTTCAGAAGTGAAACTTTTCCAGCAAACGACAGAAAAGCGACACAAATCAGAGAGAATTTATCTGTTGGGGTTTCTGCGAGTGTTTGTGGGGGGGGGCGAGGAAAACAGCAGATGACAGGACTGACTGGCGAAAGGATATTTCCCAAATCAGACAGAAACTGCCGAGCTCTGCATCTGCGCCAAAGGGAACTTGGAAAGGCCCATGAATAAGTCAGGGCGGTGACGGAGCGGCGTCGGGGTGGAGTGGATGTTTTTCCGGGATAATGAGCCGCTCCGTTCCGTCACCTCCGCTGCTGTCAGCCTCGCCGGGATAATGGGGACACATATTTGCTCTCCGTGTGATCTCGCCCGTGTTCTATCTGATCGCTGCTTTCAGGGGGGGGGCTGGTTATGACTGGGGGGGGGGGTGTCCACGCCGACCGCGGCCCGTCTGGAGAGGATTCACTTTCACATGTGGGGTTTTCCTTCAGTCAGGTCCAGGGGGAGTCAAGTTGAAATGGTTGTAACCCCCCCATCACCGCCTCCACTACACCCCCCCCCCCCAGCCCGTCACGTTCCTCCACTTGCTCCCGTCGCTCTGCCTCTTTCATTCCCTGTTTTTTACAGCGGCAGCACTTTTCCTTTTGGTTTTCTCTATTGTTTTTCCTCCTTTTCTTTTGGGGGGGGGGGGTTTAACAGCTTTGCTGGCACTTCTATCAACTTTCTGATCATTTTTATATGAACTTTTTCTAAATGTGACGGCCCACCCACACCACAATAAGAGCAAAACCCTGGAATCCTTTTGCTCTTGTCACCAAATCTAAATTATTTCTTTTAAGCTGGTTTACAATTGCATTAAAAAGAAAACACCCAAACGAAGGATTTCTTTATTTAACGTTTATGTATGAATCAATTTGAGCGACACACAAAGCCGACGGACTAAAAAAGCTGCAAATGTTTCCCCAACAAGCCTTTGATTTTCTGCTTCTTGGTTGTTTAAATCTAAAATAATTTCTTCTTTCCTAAACAAATAACTTTCCAATTTCGTTTAGTGAAATTTGTTCAGTTTCAGATTATTGTAGGAAAGTTTCAAAGCTTTTTGAAACAGTAAAACAGCATTTTTACTGAAAAATACCCTTTAAAATTCAACGACCTTAGAAATGAAATACCTGGTGTGTTGGGCTGCTTTTTGTCAATAATAAAGATAAATCCAGAGCTGGAACATTTCAAGTGTTCCAGTCAGTTTTCTTTTTTGTCAGTAGATTTCTTTCATGGTCCAACGTTTCCTGCAGATTTAAAAGATAGATTGAGTTTTCTGTCATCAAATGTAGCTCTTTTTGTCAGATCAGGGGATTTGTCGTCGTGGCGTCCGACAAAAAAAAAAACCAAAACCGCAGGAGGAAAACTCCGACACATGAATGCCGGTTTCAGACGCGTTCAGGAAAATGCATTTGGAAGTTTATTTTAACTGATGTTTTTTTCCGGACAAACGGCTCCATCTGAGGCCAAAAACGTCCCATTTTTTATTTTCTCTTAAATTTGGTGTAAAACTGGATTGATGCAGAAATCGTTAGAGAACAAAACTGTAACCCCGATATCCGTGTGCACAGACGTGAGCGGTGGCTGTGAAGCCGTGGCATTTGAATGACACATTGATGGCCGCGGCTCACGAGCGGCGTGCCAAGAGTCCAGAAGATAGAACCAGTCTGGATCGAAGCGGGCCAAGAGCTTAGTGGGGAGTCCACAAACTGCTCAAAGCTGACATTTGTGCCTCCAGGAGGCATGCAAACAGGGATAGACAGACAGATCATACAGCCTCTACCCCCCCAGCTGAATTTTCCCCCTCATCTTTCGATCAGTTTTGTGTAATTGTTTTCTGTGTCGGCGTTGTCGTACACACACCCGGCGTCGTTCCTCCAGAAGAAGGGCCATTTTGAGGGAAGGTGCTGATGTGCCGACTTCATTTAATGGGCACAGGTTCTTGTTAAACCACTGATTGCTTTTATGTTCTACAGCACCGACTCTTCTATTTCCTCACAAAATAAACCCAGTATTTAAATGCGGCCAGGATGCAGAGAAAAGGAAGACAATCATAAAATCTAATTTTCTGTGAGGAACAGAAGGATTTCTCTGACACTCCACTGTCTTGATGAGCACAGAAAACTGGGATTCTTGAGGGAATTTATGCCCAGATCTGGATCCTCGAGCGCATCCGTCCACCGGTGAGACGTCCAGAGTTAAAGGCTTTTTTAAAAATGTGTGTCCTGATCTGAACGTTTGTGTCATCAAGTGCCTTCAAACAAGCCAATCAGATGTTTCATCCTAATTCATTTTGTTTAAAGCCAGTTTAGCAGAAATTTGGCTTAAAAATGAAAAGATCCCAGAATTATGTGGGGTTGAGGAACCGTACACACACAGGGACTTGGACTTGTGACTGAAGACTAGAAACCCGACATGGAGTCGAGCTCTGAAACTTCCATCCTTACAGCAGCCATGGTGCAGTGTTCTGTTCCCGCCCTGCCTGTCCATGTGTCACAGTGTCCCTGGGCAAGACACCTACCCTCATGATGGTTCTAGGTTGGCAGCAGCGTGTGCATAAGCACATGCGTGTGCACATGCGTGTGCACACGCATGTATGTGACTGTAAAGCAGCGTGGACCGTGCTATAAAAGTATACGCCGTTACAATTTGTGTAGGACTTGTGACCAAAGATGGGACTTTCTCTGCGCTTAGATTCACATAGAAGACTTGGACTTGTGTCCTCAGACTTGTTCTGAGACTCGACATGGAGTCCTGCTCTAAAACTTCAGTCCTTATCAGGAACAAAGATGGGAATTTTCTTGGACAATCCCTGAAACTCATCTTGGACTTTTCTAAACAACTTAGTATATATTAGTGGCGGTTATATGATTATAATATATAATTAATAATCATTATTTATAATTATTAACCATTATTATAATCATTATTATTAATGAACTCATCGGGACGATCAGCATATATATATATATATATATATAAAATCTCGACCGCAGCGACGGTGCGGTGCCTTCTCATGTTACCGTGACAACGTGCAGCACAACGTAACAAATTGTTTGCTTTTCGTGAAAAAGCGATCCCAATTGGAAAAAAAAAAACAGAGTTAAGGACTAAAAAATGGTTAATATTTATTTCTTTTGTAAGTGACCATAGTATAAGCGGGTTAATGGTTGTGCATTATCACTTTTTAACGCACTTCGCGGGTTGATCGCTGGTTTCTGCAGAACCTCCGCTTCGCGACGGACGGCTCAGGCTTCCACGGCGTGTGTTAAAAAGTGATAATGAACACTTTGTCAGCCATCAAGCCTTACTTAATGGTGACCCTGCAGCCAATCAGATTTGAGAACTCCCCTGGATCGTGGGATAATGCAGATTCCGTCGTGCTCCAAACCTTTTAATAATAAATATTCAGCATTTTTTGAAACCTTTAGTCTACAAATATGACTCCTTCTTTTAGTTCATAAGATTACAGTTATTTAAAGGTTTGTGAGGCTGTAGTGTCCAGTCAAAACTCCACCATGGGGTGGGGATCTGGACCTGTGACCTAACAGAAGCCGTCCTGTCAGATGTGAAGTGACTCCATGTGAGGCTAAAGCCAGTCGCTCCGTCTTGACGTGAGAAAGCAGCAGCCCATAATACTGTTGAAGGAGTTCCATGCGTGGTTTCAAACACGTCTGCGTATTCCCTGATGATCCGCTGCTCCTCTTTTCCACACAATACGACGGTCTCCTTTTAAGATCAATAGGCAGCCAGAAACTCCGACTCGAGCTTCTGAGCGGAGATAAAGACAAAGAGGCCGATTTAATGAACGGAGCAGCTGTTTTTGTTGTGGAATTGGTTAAAGTAAGTCACTCTCAAAGAACAACAGCTCTGCTTTCTTTGATGGCTTTTGTCTCTTTAATTGTGATCTTTTCCTTTTCTCACCATGACTCAGGCAGGCGCCAGTGTTTTTCATTTCAAATAACGGCAGCCGCTCCACCAAGCTTAACTACAGTTAGCGGATACACATTTAGAGAAAAACAGGAAGAGAGACTCGTGCATTTGAAGGCACACCGCTGAGCTGTACCGCAATAACGAAGGAGACTATTTACCTCTAATTGATATGGCCTTTCTTACCATGAAAAGAACAATTATTTCTAGCACCACATGCTTCTTAGTGCACAGTAAGCTCTCAGCAGAGCTCAGTGTTTTTAATTCTGTCCTATAAGAGCAGCTCAGACTTGACTACAGACCTACCAGTGTTCTACCACTGGTATTCACTAGACATTTAAGACACATGCCGGCCAGATACACCAGCACAAAGGGTCCTTGTCGACGTGGATGCAAACCGCTGTCATAGCAGAGATCCGCCATGTTGGCTGACACCAGCAGAACACTTTGGTGGAGTCCACATCCTCAAGAGCTGTGGAGAAACGCTGCCGATGATGGAGAACGAGGAGAACCGGTCAGACCTTTGTGCTCATCACCTCCTATAGATGGCTGTCTTTGGCAGACAAAGGTACTGGCTATGACTGCAGCCGATGGTTAAGGTCGTCAACACTCCACCCATGGCTCCAGTCCCAGCAGAGCTCCAGTGTCACTGTAGATGGACCTAGAAGTACCTCATTGTGGTTGTTGGATAAGTTAGGATTTTTGGTTGGACAAGAAAATAAAGAATGGATGATAAGCAGATTGTCCACCAATCGTTAAGTTTTGTTTATTTATTAGATGTTTGTTGGTTTGTCCCGATAGTAGGAAACAAACAGCCCATTCATGATTGGTACGGTCCAATACAAATTGCTCCAAACAAAACCATCTTAACTCTTTGAAGGTGTCCAACAAATTTTACGTAAGATATTTGGGGTAATTCCCAAACCATTTACTGTGTCTTAGAACTGGACTGAGTGACCACTCCCCCCTGGCGTACAAAACAGGAAGTTGCTCCAAGAAGCCAAAATCCCATAGACTTCTATAGAGAAACAAACAGCTCTTACCTTGTCGTTCTATTGGTCAGAAGGCCGATTCTAGATCTGATTTCTTTATTTAACGTGTTTTTTTTGCCTCTTTTTTAAGGTTTTTCTTTTGTTCAAGTTCTAAAGTGCCCAATCCGATGCCTCAATGAAAGTAGGTGGAGCCTGCTGGCCCCCACGTCCAATAGTCAAAACATATGATTGACAGATTTCCTGAGCCCACTTCCAAGTCGTAGGGGTGTGTCCTTCTGACAAGCTAACTTCTGATTGGTAATGTGGTTAAAAATAGAAACGTTGACTCAAACCGACTCGGCCCAATCACTGCTGACGACATCTGGCTCCAGCATGGCGACATCTGTATGGCAAAAACAATGGGGACGGAATTGACTTCATTTGATAGGAGCCGGAAGGGAACCGTCCCACTCAGCCGGTCCAGTTACAGATACGGACAATGTCCCATACCGAGTATGAAGTCGGTCAAACGACTTCTGAGAAGAACATTAGGTAGAAATGTCCAGCAGAACCTGTCTGTCACAGGGCCACGCCCCTTCACATTCACCTAGTGACAGGTTACAATCATCAACTGACCTATGAACCATGTTTTTGGAAAAGATAAAAACCCACAAATTACAAGAAGGGCGTGCAAACGCCACACTGAATGGGCTTTCTGTCTATGAGGCAAGGGTGCTAACCACTACACCACCGTGCAGATCTCCTGTTGAAATCTTAGTTCCCCTCCTCACTGACAAGATTTCATCTGAACCTTTTTCTTAAAAATGGACAGAGATGTGGTGAAAAGGAGAAGATGCTGAACAAACGCTGATCTGAGACAACAGCTGAGGCTTTTGTTGGTCTTTTTTCTCCCATCAGTCCTCCACAAGTCCAAGTCCAACCTGTGAAACAGAGTACTTGTCAAGTTCAAGTCCTAAACATCAGGGACTTGGTCGATAGTTGAAGTCCCGCCTACAGACACTTTGACCCTGACTGGAAGCTTTCTGCTCCTAATTCCCAGAGACTCCAGTGAAATTCCATGGAAGTTCTTTGCAGCTGAACTCGGTCGGATGGCGGTCCTGACAGGCGTTACATCTGGAAAGTTAGAAACTGCTCCACACCTCTTCTGCTGCTCAGAAGTGGGTCATGCATCAGTCGGGTCGCTGATCTCAAAGAGATGATCATTATTACCTGATTATTTTTAATGGAGGAAGAGGAGTGATAGTGTTTGGTGATGATCCTGACCTCTGACCCCACTTGTGTGCTCCTCTGGATCCAGATGAGTGCTTTGAGTGGGAGGAGGAGAATCTGAGAGATAATTATAGAGGACAGATGAAGAGAGAGCTTTGAAAATGTTTGGCTAGAAATTGCGTTTTGTATTTTTGAAGCTTCTGTGAGCACAGAGGGAAGAAAAAAGACATCTTTTTTTTCTGTGTTTGTCAGATCTCCAGGTAAGACCCGTTTATTTGGTAAAGAGTTGATTGCCTTTGAATTTCTGATTGTATTTCAGAAAAATGATTGGAATTCTTTTCACAGGCGAACAGAGACTGAAAAAAAGAGCGGTGGAGGTAAAGTAGGACTTCTGGTTGACAGCTCCTCACTGCAGAAGGTCTGCCGTCCTCATTTGAGTTGTCCCCGGCATTTGTCGGGACACTGTTTTGATGTCAGACGGTTTTCTTCACGGACCGGTCTGTACGAGCCTAAAGCTGGCCTCTGGTATTTTCTTTAGCTTCCAGTTTCTTTTGAGGGTAAAGTTTATCTTTGTCCTCCGTCAAATATCTGCAGCTGCTTTCAACTTTAACTCTTCACTAGATTTCATGCAGGAGTCATTCAAATGTGATCTAGGTTTTCCCTGAACCCATAACTGTCAAAGTGGAGGCTAAACAACCAGACGCCAACTTCATCCTCGTCTCACTGCTGAGGTGCCACAGATTAATACAAAAAAACGCCACTGAAACAGGTATTTCCTAAAAATAATAATAAACATGAATCCACCGTTTAAGCAACTTTATTTGCTGCATCCTCGCGACTAAATAGGGCTGCACGACGTGAGGAAAACTCGCCATTTGTAATATTGGGGATCAGTATTGCGATGACGATATAACTTGGGATACGTGAACAAATAATAAAACAACCAAAAACATAATTTCCATTTCACTGCAACAGCTTAATTTAAATAAGAGTCAACAGAACTTCAAATGATCTTCGTCTACATCTAACATAAAAGCAGTCCAGCCGTTTGGTCAAATGCATAAAGGGATTTATTCGATTCGTTAAATACTTCAAGCCGCCACTAGATTGTTTCGGCACATTTAAGTTAACCATTTATTGCGATTTTCACTGACTTTTGCGATGAGCGTATTGCACGGCTTGATATCGCGATAACGATACATTTGCGATTTATTGTGACATTAAGCAGCCGCTAATCTGTCAATTACTGTCACAATAGATCCATATTAGGAGTAAAGACTCCTGGTTTTTGTCTGTTACAGGCAGATTTCCTTTATTTGGAAGGCTTTTCTGTTTCCTCTCTGGATCTTTTCCGCCAAAAGAAATGTTCCAAATACTTCTTTTTTTGCTAACTTTGTTAGCTTTGGGGTTTCCATTTAACAGTCGGAAAGCAGCCGACGAATTTTTGACACGTGACCGAGAGAAATGACATGAATCAAGAATGAGTCAGATGTGGTGGAGAATCCAATAGTTTTCCAACATAAAACTTCCTTTAGAATCAGATAAGACAGAAAAAAATAGTAGTTTTTTTCTCCAGTCCGGTACCAACTGTCCCATGAAGGGCTTGGGGACCAGTCATTCTAAGAAAACCAAAATTAAGGAAACAAAACCACAGACATCTGTCAACATCAAATGTTTCAAACAAAACACTTCCGTTCTTTCTTCTGTTAAATATGTTTTGCAAAGAAGTTTAATATTAACAAGAACCATAATAATGGATTCTTCAGCAGGAAAATCCATCCCACCTCTTGAAGAGTCTGTCACTAAAACAGTTCCTTAAACTTTTGTTGCTTGTTTGATTTCATTCACTATGATAAAACAGGGCACAGAAGGCACCGGTACAAACGTATGGTGCTACCGGTACCATGAAAGCCCCAAATTCTTTATTCCGCTTCATGTCAGTGCTTTGTGTCGGACCTGTCAGTCCCTTGAATCCTGTTCAGTTTTGCCGTCAAATTCTAGTCGGTCATTTTACTTTTCCAGCGACAAACTTTAAAAACATGACTTCTTCTGCTTTATTGCTGAAAATATTGCTATGTTGTACATATGGATCTTCAGCCTTGGTCAGGACTTTGGGTTTCCCGGTCCGTAGGGGGTCTTAAGGGGAGCTCCGGTGTGTCTTGTTGTTCTCTTGAGGCTAATAGAAAATGGAACGTACCGTTGTCGTGTGTCGTGGCGTATTTGTAAGGATAATAATGTCAAATGCGCTTAAGGTGATGCTGTTGTTCGGTGTCGCCACACTCCAGTCAAAGGTAAAGTGTGACTCCATACTGACCGTCTGCAGATGCTGCACGCATGGGGAGTGCACGTGATACACAGGTTCCCAGAGGACGCCCCCACTAACTACACTCTAAACTCCTCATAGCAAGGAGCGTGCACGTGTGATGTGACCAGCACGTGCGGGTTCCTTGAAATGGAAAATCCGTACAACACGCCTGTCTCTCCTCTACATCCCCCCTACTTACCCTCAGGTGTTGTAGAAGTGTTCACTATGTAAAAATGTGCTTGAACAGTTTCTCTCTACGGTTCACTGAGCGGTTTGGCCGTTTCTCCACCTGCAGAGCGCCCGCATCCACCTGTAAGGACAGCTGGGACTAAGACCTTAGATGACCTGACACCCCTCAACCAGTTCAGTGGTTAGAATGTCCGGCCTGAGACTGGAGGGTCGTGGGTTCAAACCCAGGCCGAATCTTACCAAAGACCCAGTTTTGACATTCAGCTTTAGGGGTTGGATTGGGGGGGGGCTTAAATCTACCAAATGGTTCCAGAGTGCAGCTGTGTCTGCAGCTCACCGCTCCCCCGGGGGAGGGGTCAATTGCGGAGAACAAATTTCGTACACCTAGGTGTGTGACGGTGATTTGATTTAATTTAAGCTCAGACATGGACCTCAGTCCAGTTTCTACTGGCTCTCATTGCTGATATAAGGGTTTGCCATCACTTCTTTATTGTGTCTGAATGAAACCCTGTTTACCTGCAGCAGCAGCCCGACTTTTGGGGCGTCAGGTGGGATGGAGTAGGGGGGCCTTTTATTCCCACTCTTGTTGTTTAACTGTTGTTAAAGTCCTGCAGCATTGAGGCAGTAAGCCTATGTTTGCTGCAGCAGGGGAGCTTTTTTCATGCAAATCATCCTAAATTCAAAGGCAGAAAGATGAAGATTTGTGTTCTAAATAAAAGTCCAGGGAAAAGAAGGTCGGGGATTAGAGAGAACATGACCTTGGTTTAATCACCGCATATTCGACCAGGCATCCAGGCTATAAGTATATGACAGAGTGGCGCCAAGTCAGGCCTCTTATGCTTCCTGTCAACGTGCCAGCCGCAACATCCTCCATGTCCCAGAATGATGCGTCTCCTTTGATACATTCTTAAGCACACATCAGACGCAGTCAAATATTAATCTGCACAACTTTCTGGCCAAACAACATCTGCCTCCAAACATGAAGAAATGTGTCTTAAGAACGCTGGATTTGTGCAGTTATTTACCAATTCATAAAAATTCAAATACTCGGAATGAAACGTAGCAAACAGAAGAGCAACTGTGAGCATGAAAACACATCAGATTTATTCTGCCTGCCTTGTTTACCGGTTCACGGAACGCTGCATGCAAACAGAATGCAAATGCTTTTGATTTAATCAGGTGATGCCGAGGTAATTGTATTTGGAGAAATGTCCAAGATTTTTCCTTTTTTTCCCCCCCGTCATTATCAGTGGCGTTGGTGGGGGGTTCTTTATGAAATCCATCTTAAACAAAAGCTATCATCGCTCCCGAGCTTTTTGATCTTGCTTTGTCACACGCGGATGTGGATGCGTCTTTAATTTCCTTTCAATTAAAAGTAAATATACGCCGGTATTCCACCCCCCCCACTGTGAAATCCAAACAAGAGGAGTCAACATGAGCAGACAGGTGAGGAATATTCATTTCTATCTGCCAGCCGTTTTTTCATTCTTGATGCTGATGATGGGATTCAACAGGCAGCCCTGTGCCTGCATGCCTCCATGCTTCCTATCAAACACAACCCCACCAAAAAGACAGGGAGGGGGGGGCGCCAGACAAGAGAGGAGAGGGGGGAGAAATCCTCCCTGCCAGCCTGTCTTGTTCGGAGCTGGATGGGATCGACAAACAAACACCAAACAAGCTGAACGCAGCTCAAACTTTTCTTCTTCATTAAATGGCTGTTAATCCACGTCTCCCGCCGCTACGCTCGCTTTGATCGCAGCAAAATTGCCACAAAGACGCAACTTTTCACTTCCTCCCTCCTCGTCTGGCTGCTTGTCTGCGTGGATCTGGAAGCGGAGCTGCTCCTTTACGTTGACCCCCGGAGAAAATTTCCCTGAAACTCGTCCTCCAGGTTCAAAATCACGGGAACGCCTAACTTTGACGTTTTACATCTGGATTATTAAAAACTGTTGATGTTTTTGAGTTCACTTCATTCCTGACCCATCAAAGGTCCTACCTACACCGGGGGGGGGTCAGAATCCAGACCTGGAGTGCCGCTGTCCGTCATGTTTTCCAACCATTGAAGCTCCTTATTGGCTAAATGGACCAGATCCAGGTAATCAGCCGCAGATAAGGCATTTTTTTTGGAAAACCAGCAGGAGGCCGACCCCCCCTCCCGGCCTATACCACGCAAAATCAACATTCTGTGCTTTTAAGTGTATTATAATGCTCACTCCTCACAAAGAACAACAACCCCAAAGTGGTATTTTGATCCATTCATGGATTTCTCTCTGATCACCAGCCCCTCCCAACCCAGTAGGTCCTCACCAAGGTTATTATAGTTAACGAAAACGAACGAAAAAACTAAAACTAGAACTGAAAAAACATTTTCGTTAACTGAAATAAAAATAAAAACGAGAGTTTAAAAAAAAACGAAAACTAACTAAAACTGTTTGTTGTGTGTATAAAACGAACTGAAACTAAATAATATTAACCCCAAAAAATACTTCGTTTTCGTCTTTGTTAATACATAAGTCTTTTGGGTTGAAATAAAGTCTATTTACTTCACCCTGCTAGTTTTACTGTGTATCTGAACCTTACGGCATCACGTAGTCTGTGACGTCACATGATGTCTGTCAGACACTGCCGGCTAGCGTTGTCATAGACATTTACATGAGCGTGATGGCTGCATTAAAAGTTGGGAGAAAGCGGGAGAGTCCTATTTGGGACTTTTCTGAATATAACAGCGTCGAAAACTAAAGTAAGTGCCTTGTAGTCGAAGCAGGAGACAACATTTGTGGAACGCTCCTCAAAGGGAAAAACCCTACAAATCTAAAAGTACATTTAAAAAGCGCACACAACAACGCAAATCAACAGTACCTAGACAGGCTAGCCTGTCACCCGCCCTCCCCCGAAAAAGAAGCGAGAGCAGATAACGTAATGCTGTTATCGGCTGTTGTATTTTAATTTAAGGATAGTTGTCCTTGTGTCCTCTGAATAATAAGTGTTTCAAAATGTATCTTTGATTGAGTTTTTATCATACAATACTTATTCTGGTGATTTTGAATCATGCACCTGACAAATATCCTAATTGACAAAAAAACAGAAAAAACTAAAACTAACACTAAAACTAATAAAAACTAAACTAAAACGAAGCAATTTCAAAAAATAAAAACTAATAAAACTAGTAAAGCAGCCTCTAAAAACTAATTAAAACTAAATAAATTTAAAAACAAAAATTCAAAACGATATAAAAACTAAAACTAATAAAAAATCCGAAACTATTATAACCTTGGTCCTCACACTGTGGCATCACAAAGTGAGGAACCGCCCCTTCCAGGAAGAGTCTGCGCTGCCAACTCCGCCCCCAGGCTAACACACACACCCACTTACTCCGTGGAGCTAGCGGTGATCGTTTTAACGCCCTCATTTTATTTATTGCAAAAGCTTAGATGTTGTTTGTTTTCGTGAAACGCAGAGACGCCGCTGAGGCCGGTTCTTAGTTGACGTCATGAAATGGCGGCACCCATAAGGAGCGAAAGGCGGAACTTCAGAGATCGAGTCGTCTTACTTCCTGGTAGTAAAACGAACTGTGAAAATAACACATATTTCATTTTAAAAAATTCCTTTAGTGTGCCAAAGGTCACATATGATCATAGATATGCATATATTTTCCTCTGAAAGGCTTAAGAACAATAAAGGCTCTTTAAGTTAAATTGCTCGGCTTTGTTCCCATTGGTGGACAGTTGGGAGTGTAACTCCCTCGTTTCTATTTTAATCCAAATGTCCATGTCTTTAATCTCAGAAATGGTTCAAGCTCACTCCTGATTGGTGGTAGAGTGGTTGCCACAGAAACGTTGACTCAGACCGACTTGGCCCAATCACTGCTTGCTGACGTCTTCTGGCTCCAACATGGTGAACTGAACTGACTACATTTGGTTGGAGCGGGACGTAAACCGTTTTGTACGGACGCCGCCACTCTCTGTCCGTCAGTGGTTGGAACCGGCCTTAATGAACAGATTTCTGCTGCAGGATTTTAAAAGTTCTACAGACAGCGTTCTTGTTTCTTTTTCCCTCCTTCCAGGATGCTCCTCCTCTTTTCTCGGTGTCACATGTGACGCTGGTTCAAACACTGAACAGATCAGTAGATCAACCCACAAATGACTTGTTACGTAGAGCGGCCATCCTCTGATCAGAAGATCACGTGTTCAGTTCCCTCTCTGCCTACACATACATGCTGAAGTGTCCTTGGGCAGAGCTCGACTCCTCTGGCCTTCACAGGGCCCAGCGCTCTGTATGGGCGATCAGCGTCTGCCAAGTTGAAATAGTAAAAACAACATCACTGGATTGAATTTTCTCATTTCTCATCAGGAACCTTAAGTAATACCGAGTCAAGGACTTGATTGAATTTCACTGATGTCATTACGAGGTCACATTTCAGTGTGTAATATGATATAAATTTAGTTACCCCCCCCCTGCTGTTTGTGCTTTAAAGTGTGGGTGACATGGTCTATTTTAATAAGCCAAAATATAGTAAATAGTCTCTATTTCATGTTGCGATTGTTTTTAATATTTTTCGAAAAAGAATAAATAGCGAAAAACGCAATATAAACAACGAGGACGGCCGCCGGCTTCACGCATTCCGCCGAATTCTCGCCCCCCTGTTTGTGACGTAACGAAAGGAAGACAAGGCAGACAACATGGCTAGCACCGATAGCGAAGCACAGAGTGATGCTACCGTCTCTATTAGCGATTTATCATCAGATGAACAGAAAGATGAAGAGGAAAGTTGCGGAGATTATCATGATGATGAGTCACTTTTGCAACCGTATCGATTCGAACCCTTTTGCGAAAGTGAGGAGGATATAGTATAGCAGAAAGTAGTAGGTCTAGTGATGCCGATGACGATAGCCAGCATGAAGATTCGGCTAGACTCCAGTAAGTCTAAAAAATGTATAAAATTAAATTACTCCACTTACCCTAAAATATACTCAAAATGTCCCCTTTTGGCCTAATCTAAACAAAGGTAAACACTGGTTTTCAACCCAATTTACAAAATAAATGTCACAAAATAATAAAAGTTTCCCAGATATTACTACTCTTTAGTTAACAAAGTCACCTTATACCATTAACAACTGTGGAACATTAACAGTTTTACCTGTTTGAACCAGTTTGAAACCTTTTCTCGTGCGCGAGCGCTCACACAAACACACACAGTTCAGTTTACTCACGGTACCGGCACCTCAAAAGCAAAAGAAAAAAAAACGTTGCAGAACTGTTGCTTCTCTTGCAAAACATTGAGTGCGTTGAAATACTCCAGTTGGATCCAAGGACAACAGAAAACACGACTACTTCGCCTCAATGTGATCCATCGTGATGCACACTAGCCTAGCTTAGCAGCCTCCGCTCCCGACCGACTCCAGCGCCGTCCTGTCCGACCCAGAAAACGGCTCGCTCGCTTCCAGCTCACCCGCCTTTCCTCGACTCAGAAGCCAAGATCCTCCTCCCAACTCTCCGTTCAAAATTCTTCGTTTGTGTCCCGGTTTTTGTCCCTTCGAAAACGCAGACTTCTCTCCTGCAGATCTGGAGGGAAAAATCCTTCGCCGTCCACCTTCTTCTTGATCTTTCCCCTTTTCAGCAGCGTTTCTTGTTTTGGGAATTTTATACACAGATAGACTTTCACTAGATGTATTGCTACATCCAGCTGCCACACAACGACTTGGCATGTTGATGATTAACAGATTTAAACACGAGAGAAACGAAGACTACCTGTTTTGTTTACATGCTGTCCTAAGCAACTGCGAAAGGCAACTCCCTCTCGTTACGTCACAGGTCATATCGGGTTCACTTCCAGCCTGCGCTCTAGCGGCAGATCCAAATCTCTGATTCCTTCGAAAGATGTCTATTTTTCATATGCTTCGGATTTTTTTCGACGCAAACTATTGGTATCAATAGAATCAGCGTTTAAAGGGCTTTTTTATTTGACAAAGTTGTTCAAAGCATGGCATCCACACTTTAAAGCTAGCCTGATTCCTTGAGGCCCGCACCACATGATGGATGGTCCCATCCTCTCCAGATGCTTTATTGCATCTGTCGTAAGACCAGAGGTGGACCACGCCGGCTGGAGCTAAACGCTGCAGCAGAACGGGTTTGCGCTGGACTGTCCGTGCAGACCAGGAGGTCACAGGCTGGACGGGCTGGACTTTCTCTGTTATTATTCCAGCAGGACTGTGGTGTTTTGTTTGGGAACATGCGGTTTTGTCCAGTTGGCTCTTTTCTGTCTCAAACGACCAAAAACTTCCGTGACATGACTCTAGGTCGCTGTAGTTTACTCAGACCTTCAATGATGTCGGCATCACCCCCCCCACCCACACACACAGACATACACACACACACACACACACACAGATGGAACCATGAAGTTTCTTCCCCAGGGCAGTAATGTGGTAAAAATTTATAATTTTGTCTCAAAAAGCTTCAAACGTTTCGCTGACGAACAGACCTTTTCACCATTTTTTGCTGATCTCAGTTCAGGAGTTTTGTTTTCTTTGATCGTCATCATCGTTTGGTCATTTTTTTTTGTAAGAACATTATATTGTCTAATTTAAACTAAATCTAAACAAAATTTAAAAATGTTTTATTACAGAACATATACTTTTACGATGCATATAGCTTTAGATTAATCATTGTTTATGCTAATTTTGTTTAGTTACCCATATCACATCATTTTGTTTTTATCATTGAACTACATTTTTCTCAAAGTTTATGAAACATCTCCAGGATTTTGAACTTTGGTTTGACTTTTCAGTGTGTGTGTGTCTATGGGGGGGGGGGGGGCATAATAATTTTAATTTATTTTTATACATGATTTACTCCCACATGATGCTCAGAAGCTCATTTTACAAACCAACCGGCACTCAGACTGAAAAAAACCCTTCATGGTGATTCTGTCACCATCACAGATTGTAGACAAAACATTTGCTTAGTTTCTTTTGTTTTTAAACTTTGATTATGTTTTTATGTAAAGCACTTTGAGTGGCACAAGTTGGAAAAGTACAATAAAGTTTGATTTGATGACAGGAAAATTATTACAACAAAATCAACATTTACAACAAGTAAACGTATTGTTCAAAAAGTCTTAATTTTTAATGAAAAAATCGTGTTATTTCAAGAATGAAGTAGTAAATTTTCTGAAAACAAAGTAAAAACAGACTCAGTTTGACGTCAGCCCTATTCCTCTCAATTGTCTGGAAGATGAATTCAAATGTCATGTTTGATTGTCTTTGTAGAAACTTTTGAAAAGCTAGAAGTGACATTTTGTTTTTTAAGAATTTTTCCTTTTAAAATTGTATCGGATCTCAAATTTAAACCATTATTTTCATGAATTTACTAGATTATATTTGTAAAATGTTTTTATAATTTTACAGCATTTCTCATGATTTGATGACTTTATTTTTATAAAATGTTGCCCTTTTCTCATTGAATTTTAACTTTCTTTGTAGTTTTTGGAATTTAATCTCTAAATGTAAGCTTTTTCTTGTTAAAATATTATTGTTAAATTTTAACAAATTTTCATTGTTTTAAAACCTTATATCTTGTAAAATTTAGTCTTCCCCCCTATAATTTTACTACTGTTGTTCAGAGTTTTCTGACTTTTCTCTCTTATTTCTTTCGTGGCGGTTCTCATACGCCGCCATCATGAACTCCGTCTGGACTGACGGTTCTCTGGTTCTCCAGAGCCGACCGTCCTGACGGAGATTTTCCTCTAATAACGTCTGGTGTCCATAACAAGCTTGTCTCCGTTTCTGGATTCAGTTTGCAGGTGTGTTTTTATGTAAGGGGGGGGATGGTGTTGTATGCCCCTCCCAGCGGATCTCCAAGCCGCCGCCACCGTTTTGACCACTTTAGATCATCAGATCTCCTGTGTGGCTTTCAGGGGGGCATCAGCAGGATAAACGGGGGCGGCACGGATTCTTGAAGTTTGATTTAAAGATGCGGCGGGGGGGGGGGGGCGGGGGGGGGGGGGGATGGGAAGAAAAGGGTGGGGGGCATAAATTATTTGACTCGTATCCAGCCCTGCCAATGTATGTCGGGCTGGTAAATATTGCATCACCCCAGCGCATAATTAGGACAACAACGTCACCCCCCCTCCACCACCACTCGCGCCTCAGTTTAACTGTGTTTTATTTTTTTCCCTCCTCTTAATGGATGGGGGGGCCACCTGACTGAAATGTGGGGAGAAGTCGTCCCCGTACAGTCGGGGGAGGGGGGGGCGTTTTAAACGATATAGGTTATCGCATAAACTCTCATTATCATTTAGACACCAAATAAGCAAAGGTAATGGATCCCAGCACGCAGGAGGGGCCCCCGTAATGTTGGTCGCCACCAATGTATATTGGCTTCAGAGATTCATTACAGCTCAACCCCCCCCCCCCCCGCCCTTGATTCTAACGCAACGTGACAAAATGCAAAGCGCCGTTTGGGGGAAAAAAAAAGACAGGAAAGAAGAGGAGGTCATTATTTACTGCGCGTGTGTGTGTACGTGCACGCTCTCCAGCAGTAGATAACACCTTTTTGGAAGAACTGCCTTGAAGCATTAGCCCCCCCAGACATGATACATGGCTAATCTTCAGCTTTGAGCCATTACGTTACATTTATCTGTGACCCCTTCTCTCGTTATATCATTACAGTTAAAGTCCATAAAAGTGTGTTTAGACAAAGATGAAGGCATTACCTGCTCAGAAAGCCCAAGTGCTATTAAAGGCTTAGGCCCCGCCGGCGTGCGCTGGATATTAAATATCCTTTATCTTAAACTCTGTGTCTCGCAGCGCTCAAGGTAAGCCGATATCTCACTCTGCTCTGCCTTATATTGCCATTGGCGTAATAAATACACCCATATCAACGGGCCGGGTTCGTCCCGGTCTCAAACGATTAGGCCAGGAAGCCCCCCGCCATGTGGGGGGAGTAGCTCTATTTGTTTTCACGAGTAGGTAAGGACAGATACAGTTACTCCGCCGGAGGAGGAGCGCGCTGTCTGCTGGAGTCGACCACCCGGGGTCGGGACTGACTCTGTGACCGGGCCGTCAGAACCTGCAGAAACAAAAACCCACCGCCGACCCGCTTCACTTCAGGTCAGCTCTGAAGGAGATCTGGATTTTAAATGGGATCATTTATCAACTGGAAAATCTGATTTAAAAAAAAAGCTGGTTCTAGGAGAGTTAGACTAGACTAGACTTGGACTTGAACCACCCACAAGTCTTTGCTGGGACCTGAAGAGTTGGAGACCGTTTTACTTTTTGCTCCCCTCCACAAGTCTCAGAGACTCGAGTCCAAGTCAAACCAATGCGTGAAAAACTGGAGTCCAGATCACGTCGAGTCCATTTCTGGACCAACTCCAAGTCAAATTCTAGTCGTTGTTTCTGGAGTCCAGATCAAAGATCTCCGGGGTTTGAGCGTGCTCAGTAAAGACTTTCTCCTGACATTTGTCTGTAGGTGGAGCGTTCCAAAAATGTTCATTTGGTTATTTAGGAAAAGCTTTTATCCCAAACAAACAAGAGCTGTTCAGTGTTTGCCCAAGGGCACAATGACGGTCGAGCTCGGGAATAGAACGAACTTATAAACGACGGGACAACCTAGTGAGTTCCAACCAACCTAAATGGATGGACCCTGTGGTCATGAGACTCGTTGGCGTACATCGAACTAATTTAAAGCCAGATTTGTGGCTCTGTGGACGCCGACCAGATATGGCGTCATTGAACCGCCTCCTTTTACTGAAGACCGGCAAACATCCGTCCACATTAGTCAGTGGTTCAGAGAGGTCGGTTTTAACCTTCACCTGTCAGTCAAAGGACCACGCCCCCAATAGACCTTAAGTTTACTGAGTTCAATAAAGAGAAGATAAAACGTTGAGGGTCATCAATCGAAGAAGACTCGTCTTTCTAGAATGGTCCGGCCCGTCAAGAGGTAGAATGGAGTCGATGCGTTGGTGCTTGCTGTCTGTGAGAGAGAATCATTTGAGCTCGACGTCTGGAGGCTTTCTTTCATTTTTACAATTGGAGAGATTAACGACCGTCCTGGCTTTTGATGACCGCCCCCTAAACAGCCATTTCCACTGCCCATTGGTTGTTAGAGGGGTGGGTGGGGGAGAGGGGTCTGAAGTGTTGCAGGGGGAGTGGCTTCTTATAGGATGGTAACTAACCGGAGAACCTTACACAATGGCTGCCACGTGTTTCCATGATGCGTTCACGGCCACAGTGGCTGGACGGTCAAAGCAGCATCACATCTACAGACCTGAACCCTGTATTCTGGAAAATACTCACCTAATTGTGTACTGAAGTGGTTTTTCATACGAACCTTTAAGACCAGAGCTGTCAGATCCACCGCTGGTGAAAAAGGTTGAATCCGCTTTCCTCTGCGTCAGAATCAGCCGGTTTACGGTAAACGGAAGAGTTACGATAGTCGAAAGAAAGAACGTAAAGCTCGGGTGTTGAAGGGTTAACTCTGACCCCAAAGCAGAAACCAGGTCCAGAACCAACAGGTCCACTTTGTACTTTTTAATGGGATGACTTGATCGAGCCTCCTAGTGTTCACGTCAGTGAACTGCGCCGGCTCCAGGTTTGGTCCAGATGAGCCTGACGGAGGAAGTGGAGGAAAGATGAGAGAGAGGTTTCACAGGTTTACGTCCTCATATTGACGTTTTTAAAATGACTGAAGCACATTGACAGTAGGAGCTGTAGTAGCTGTACTGATAAAAAATGGGCTTTTCTTCTGGGTGTTGTCAGGGTGAGCTCCTGAAGTAAACACGGTGGACCTTTGGTCTGTCGGCCGACGTGTCGTGAAAACGTGGACGGTTAGCGATGATGGATGAGGCGCTTCCAGAGGAGAAATTCCTCCGAATCGATTCTTTGGACTTTGACTCTCTGCGGGTTGAGAAAAGTACTGAGAGACTTTCAAAGGAAAGAAGAAAAAAAGACTTGACGTGGTGAACCACAAATATTGAAAAAGGCAATTGTCTGAATGGCTTTGCCTTTTAAAGCTCTGCCAAACTGTCATGAATAATTGATAATATAATCAGGATGTGTATGTCTTCATAATGCACACTTTCCAGCTGCTGGCACCAGGATAAAATGAAGAATACTTTAAATTTAGATGAGAGAAATTAGCCTTTCATCATATAATTGCGTCCATACACATAAATGAGGAGCATAACTGCCCCCCCCCCCCCTCTCCAGCAGATCGCTTATTTTTCCTTTTTGCACGCTGGCATGCAAATGCATGTGACAGATGACTGTTTTAGACTGAACTGTTTTGCTGACAGCTGATCCACATTCAAACTGGCTAAAAACAAACAACCATGGAAAACGGCTTAAGCAGCTAAAAAGCAGAGATATTAGTTCAAACTTTGACTTCCTCTTCAGATCTCCTCGTTCGGAGCAGATTCTTCTCTTCTTGTCCACTTTTTACATTTGCTCCACGTCTGTTACTGTACTTCCTTTCTCTCATCTTCTAGACGCCATGTTGGTCCGCCACGGTTATTTTCCTGGAATTCAGGACCGGGTCATTTGGGGACGCAGATGGATTCACCTCAGACCCGAAGCTCCTCTTCCTCACAGCGTCAGGCAGAGCCTTGCAGTTCCTCTTTGTCTTCGGTCACGGTTCTACCGAAAACAGAAAGTTCTACATGAAGGGGTCATTCCGGTGTCAGATGCTGGCCTTCAGGTCCCGTGTTCTACATGGTTCCAGCTAACCTGCCACTCAAACTTCTTACCGGTAGAACTCACCTGATCCAGGTGATCAGCAGCAGGAAGGACTGGGTTTTTACAAAAAAACAGCAGCATGTTGCCTTTTTTTTTTTTGCAATACGGAGGCCACCATGCTGGAGGGGGGCGGGGTCAATCAGTCCAGAGCTCAAACACGGACGGTGGTTAGCCGAGGGGTCCAGGAGGTTTTTACAGGTCAGACGAACAATGACCTCTTCAAGAAATCCGTCAACATAAATCCAGAACAAAGAGTCTGCAATGAAAGCGACACGAACCCTAAAGCTGCTTATGAAGGTACAGACCAGCCTTTTCCACGCCGTCATTCCTCTGGAAGCTTCCTAAACTCGCTGGACCCCAGACACACAGAGATTGAGCTATAGTTCCTTCCTCACTCTTCTGAGACAGAAAGCTGGAGCCCTACCTGAGCTGACGTCTGTGTCAGACGGGGTCCCTGTGGGGGAATCGCTGCCTCTCCAGTTCTGTTGCCTCCGGGCGCCACGGTTCAGAAAGGTGCTCTCACCTGCCCTGCTCATATTAACTTTAGATTCATTTGTGCTAATGCAGAAGACACTTACGATTACAACTCCCTCTTTCCTGCAGTTATTGCTCAGTTAAGCGGTGCAGGCGGGAAGCTCGGCGCTCAGCCCGCCCCGATTGTTTACCGCTCCGACTTCTGCTCGTACCTGGAGGCAAACCATCTCACAAATGATCCCCTTCTCCAAGAACAACTCCCTTTCTCCTCGCCGGAATCAGGGATTTCACCGAAGCCTAATGTGGAAGGAGGCAGCTTCAGTGTTTGTCGCCAAAGTTGAGGTTTAAATATTGAGTAAGAATAATTATCACCACCACTACACTTGGGAAAAAGGTCAGCAGTAATAAAATGCCAGTGTGAAGGAATTCCCCTGCTCTCCGCAAAAGCCCGACGCTTTAAAGGCCCTGTTCTAATTAGATTCCATGATTGTTTCTGAATGTGCCTCGCCGTAAGAGTAATGTTCGTCATAATGTTTCGGGAATACATACACTCTGGCCGAGCAATCAGATAAACAAAACAAAGTCAGGCAAACGGGACTTTGATATGCGAGCTGTCAGAGTGAACAGAGACTTGCCCTCAAACTGCAGGTGCAGCGCCTTTCATACGTCACGGGCAACCGTCTGGAAAGTGACAGCATATACTAAACACAGACAAATGTTTAGACAAAGAGGAAGTCGATGCTAACACGAGTTACCAGCACCACATGTACAGAAGATGGATGCAGCAGATAGATTCAGCGTCGAGCTGACAGGAGGGGTTCCAGATCAAATGTACCAAAAAGCAGCTTCAATAACTCTGGAACTGTTTACTTCTGACCCATCATTATCAATCAGCCGCTTTCTGGAGCATCAGCAGCAGCGTTTGGATTCTCTTGGCTTATAAGTCAACCTCTACCACCGTTTGGACAGGCCGAAATATGCAGATTTGTGCTTTTGATTGACAGATAGCTGCCCCACCCATCCCAGAGTCAAGTCCATGTTTGGAGTTTCCGGGACTGAAACTTCTCATTCGAGTCTTGTAGAAGCAGAGACTCTGACCACCTTCAGATCCATCGATGACTCGGTTTAAAGGGACGAAATGAAGAAGTCTGGTGTCAGTCAAATGTTGGTTAACAATCAGGGGGGGGGTCAGAATCCAGGCCTCGAGGGCCGACCAGAGACCCTGCCTTATCTGCTGCTGGTTACCTGGATCAGGTGTGTTTAGCCAATAAGGAGCTTCAATGACAGGCTGGTTAGAAATCCATGTGGGACGCCGGGCCTTGAGGTCTAGATTCTAACCCCCCCCCCCCCCCCCGATCTAGATGGTCTCAAAATGTAAAAACCCTACTTTCTTAACTGTGAAGAAGGTCTTAATCCAGATAATCCCAAAGAGGACAGATTATCTGTACTAGACAACAGCCTGAGTCTCTCCAAAGGACTTTATTCAAATCTTTGTTCCGAGGAAGTGAAAAGTTCCTTTGAACCGAAAACCCTTGGAGGAACCTACAGCAGAACCAGAACCAGAACCAGTGCAGGTGAGCGCCTGCCGAGGACAGGAGAGAATTTGTGGAGCTCATTCTCTTTCTGGACTCTGGATTGATGAAATACTTTGGTGCTGTGACAGTTTAGACCGGGCATGTCCAAAGTCCGGCCTGTTGGCAAAATGCCGCCCACATTTAAATTTCCATTACTGCACCGACTCTTTCCAGAAAACCAAATAATACGTGCACCCCCCCACCCCCACCCCCTGCATTTTCTAAAAACTGCTTCTACCATTTCTTGATTGTGATTCAGGTTTTAGGATGTTATAAACCTGTGACATCACAGTCATGTGATCTTTTCTAGATATACGGAGTCAACTATAAAAAAAAGGACAAGCTGAAGGAAATTGTCAAATAGTTTTCAGTAAAAACTGAAACGACTGTGGCTGTTCTCAGAGCGTCAGGTAGACGACATGCTAGCTACCACAGGCTAACTGGAACCAACGCCGTGAAAAGCTGACAAGAATTTGGGTAAGAACTGTAATGGATCGAGTGTGTTGTCCTGGTGACGGCCCACAGTGAGAGAGGCTGCGGTTGCTGGGCGGCATGCGGATTTGAGCCGACGGCTGGAAGAGTCTCTCAGATTAGAAGTGACTCCTTTTTTTAAAAAGAGTCAGGATTTTTGGAACTATCCCTTCAAACTGGAGACGAGGAAACGGCTTTTCAAGGGGAAATCAACAAGTTCAAACCCGAAAGTGAGTCAAGACCGTGGTTCTTGTTGAGCGTGTTAAAGGCCAAATTGGTAATTTGCTCTTATTCTGAAAAACCTAAATGAATAAAAACATCAGAATTACGAAACTCTGATTTTTTTACACAGAAGGAGTTAAAAACCGAAGCAGAGTGGGTTTTTTCCGACCAAAAAACAGAAACATTCCAAGTCATCGTTGGCTTCGGCTCTTCCTCTTATTAATGTTTTTTTTTAGTGCACTAACTTTCAGCAAACATAAAGGACTCCAATCTGCTCCAGTAAACGATGAACTGCAGGAACTCCGCCTGCTTTGAACTCCTGGGATGTAAAGTGGAAGATAAAGACGACACACTTACGCTTTACATTAATACTGACGACTGCATTTGTCCCACATCTCTCACAGTGATTATGGTCTGTACATTAAAATGCATTTATTCAGCTGGTGAGGCTGCAGCGGCTCAGACGGATGCTGCGGTTCCACGGCAGAGCCTCGTTCATCACGGCGGCTGAAACTTAAGGAACCGGGGATCTTCTTTAATCATAAGGGGGGAAATGGACTCGGCCGCGCCACCCTCCCCACTGAGGTGATGAAGTTTGTTTGTCATTGAGTGTGAGGCGGGTGTGAAAAGGTGGTGTTTGTGATGGAGCATCATTATGGTGGGTGTGACGGATTAGACAGCAACCTGGCTCATGTAACTTCCAGGTTATGAATAGCCTCTGTGGAAAGGTCAGCGCCATGACAACCTGTGATGGATGTCAGCGGCATCCAATTAGGCCCTCCAAAATAATTCACTTAGGAGGATGTGGTGTGTGCTTATTAAATGTAAAACGGCTTAGTCAAAACTCCTAAAGGTGAGAAATTCTGAGCAGTTTCCTACAATCCCCATAATCCCTCACGTGAATTACTCAACAGTTAAAAGAAAAGGCTTCTGTCTGTTTACCAACAGTGGACCCTTCTGTCCTTGTGGACCCCTACTTCTCTTGGGCGTCCTCCTCCTGGGCGGGGGTGGCCGGCCCCTGCCTCGCTTTCTCCCGGACCAACCATGGGCTGGGTGGGGGGTTGCCTGGTGCGGGTCTCCCTTGGGAGGTGCCTGAGGTTGGGGTGGGAGATGCTCGGAACTCCTGTGGGGTGGTTGGTTGCTTGTCTGGGGCTGGAGGTGCTCTCCTGGGGCGGGGCCCCGGGTTGGGCCCTGCCGGCGTGGCGAGGGGGGCTGCACTCCTGGTTGGGCTGGAGCTTTCACTCTCTGTCCCCCGGTGCCCCCCTGCTCTCTGGCTTTGGGGGCCCCTGTGGCGATCCTGCTGGCCTGGGTGGCGGATGCCCAGCGGGCGGTTGTTGGTGACCGTAGTGATTATAAAAATCCAGCAACTTGTTGCTTTATGCTGCTTCATGGTTTTACCCCCCCCTTCTATAATTACCCTCCCACCCCCCCTCTCTAACATCCCTTTCTCTTCTTCCCTCCTTTTTCTTTCCGTCTAGTCCAATAAAAATCCCTATTGTGCGTTCTGGTTCATGCTAAGGTTGGCCGGCTGCGCTAGCGACCGTCCGCGATAACGGCAGCGAGCAGCGTTTCCACTTTTCAAGCCGGCTTGTCTGTCTCTGGTGTTTCAGCGGTTTGGGATTCTCTTTCTAGTCATACGGCTGTAGGGGCCCTCGAGATTCAGAGTTTCTGTACAGATACTGCTCCAGAAAATCCAAGGAAACTAGGAAAACACATACCTGAATGAATGAAACCTTCTTTTTATTGCTTTATTATGCTGACGACACATTTGTGTTGTTTCTAAAAGCCTCAACACACCAAATATAAGGATACTTTCAAAAGATCATGAAATATGGTTAAAGTTCCAGATGCAATAGAAGTTAAAAAGGCAGAAAAATGTATTTTTATCTTTTGTCGATCCCGTCTGTCGATTGCAGCAACAGCTGCCTCGTCTTTCAGAAACGGACGTTTTCTGGATGTACTGTTCTCCACCGTCGCGTCTTCTGATCGCTCAGAATGAGCTCCAGATAAACGCCGCCATTGTACCGCGACTGTAAAATTCCTACAGCGGATGACGTCATCATCTCATGTCACATTTCGCGGCGTTTGGGGCGGTTCCCCTCCGATGGCCTTGCGACCAGAGCGACTACAAACCGCCATGAAGGGCGAACCGGACCTCAGGCTAAGAAAACCTTCTGGTAAACGGAGGTAAATAGGCTGTGGGCCGTGTGAAGTTTCCCCCCCCGGCGTGCACGTTTCTGTGTGCACACACGTGCACGCGCGCGCTCCAATGAGCCCGTTTCCTCCCTGAACTCCCACAATAAAAGTCCTCTCACTTTTAGGCTACCTCTGGTTGAACTTATGCTTTCCTTTTTTTCCTCCACGTCTTGTGTATCCACTCTGAAATTATAGATGAGGATAATAATAATAATGTCATTTTGTACCGGAATCTTAGTCATTACCTGCAGTAAAGTGCTTCTAATTGATACCACCAGAGAGATAATGATTGCAATGCCCTCCAGGAACATATTATTGCAATATTAACCTTTGTATATACTTTTATGCAGAAGACTCTGCCACATTAAGGGATCTCTAAATCTTACTTGTGCGCTGTAATGCCATTACAAAAGAATGGATACTTGGAGGTGTGCCCTTTTCCTGATTAAGTGTTTCCAGGGGTTTGCGGCCATCTTCGGGAAATGGATGACGCTGAAGAGCCATTTCCAGCATTTTTCTCTTCTCTTACTGGATGACGGTTTCTGTCCTGCACGGTTGCGGGAAAACGGCATCTAAGGCGCTCGCGGTCGTGGCCGGCGCGTCTTTGGTGTAACGTTTGAGGCGTCCGGACACGGCGTGTCCTCCCCCAGCAGCCGGTTCCAAGGCCGCGTAAGCACTCAGATCCTCCACCCGTCCCCGCCGAAGCGACGCCACCTCTGCGGTTCCACGCCGAAGGAACGTGGCAGAACGGTTAAGAAAAAGAAATAATTCGGGGCAGAAACGCTGCCGCTGATGGAGCGGATAAAAGCCGAGAAGGAGGTCGCTGAGAGTTTGGAAACAAAGACTGTGGCGCTGCTGACACAGGACAAATGAAAACAAACGCATTCACGGCACTTATCTCCTCTGGAGCGTGCACGCACGCACGTGCACGTGGAGGTGTGTGTGTCTGTCCTAATGAAGATAAAAGCATCTTCAGGAAATTGAAAGAGATGGGATATCTGAATACTTGGGGGGGGGGGGGTGAGGAGGTCCGCGGTGCAGAGCTCGGTCTGTGACCCGGACCAGAAAACGGACGGATGAACGGTCCTGACCGAGTTCAGCTCCAGGTCCAGGAAAGTGACTGAGGCCTGTTTGCTGCCGCCGTCGTCACCGTGTGCTTCCAGACTTCAGCTTTGGTGTGAAGTCATGGTTACCACGGTAACAGTGAACACAGGACAGCTTTGGGTCATATTTGAGTCTTAAAGTGGAGCGGATGGTTTTAGACGTGAATCTATCATCGATTCTTTCATCACATTTGGCCTTTAGATCCGTCAGCTAGCAGAAAATTAGAATTTTACAGTTTTGTTTTGTAGAAAAAAACAATTAGATGATGATTTCAAAAGCTGTACGGATATTATTTCAAATGATGTAACTTTTGTTTGTTTTTTTACTTGTCCAGCAGCTGAGCAGACAGACAGGAGCTGAAGGCCTCTGTTGGAAGGATTTTACTGTTACAACAGGAGGTTATGCATCTTCTGACACACAAGGCGTATATCTGAATAAACCCCTTTTGTAATTTAGACTAATCTTTATTTATATTAATTAGAAATGTTTACGTAATTTTCTATGACTTAAATATGATTTTAAAACAACAGAGAAACTCTGTCCGTTATCAAAATAATAATTCTATTAGAGCTGCGCGATATGAGCAAAAACTCAAATCTCTGTCTGCAGATGTTTTGGGAGCTACCGCTAGCTTGATCCTCTTAAACAGAGAAACACGTCTCGCTCTCCACAGAGTGTCTGCTGTGAAACAAGTTTGTCGTACGCACACTTTTGGACGCTACAACCTTCAAGCAGAAGGTTTGATGTTTAAAACTCCAGAGGTCAACATTTCATTTTTTACCCGCCAGCCGAGATACCGGACACACCATTCCATTCACTTACAAAGAAAAACTATAGGTTTTGTTTTAAAGGAGATTATGTTGAATGCAGGGAGGACGTCACAACAAAACACCTGTGAAAAGCAGTGACTCTGATTCCTAATCCGTATTTGCTCGCTGCTTCTGCCGTTTTCACGCGGCCATTGAAGTGTTTTATTTTCTGTCCCATATGAGTCGTTTCTTCTCTTTAGCACAGCTAAAAGCCCCCCCTGGGCCCCCCATGAGGAGAGGGGAGTCAGTCATCTGTGGCCTGAACCGCCTATAGAGAAGGGAGGGGCTTTTCCTCATTTTTTCTAAGAAAATGAAATAGCATTAAAGTCTTCTATAGCATGAACACATCTTTAATGTCATCTAACTTTAAAGTCAAAATTCAACCTGCTGAGAAAAAAAAGACAGATTTACTAAACAGAAACGGAAGAAAAACTTTTTTCTGCCTCCAGTTGATCATTTTTACATGAAATCAGAACAAAAACAGCCTAAAAACAGGATCTTGGCATTGACAGTAAAGATGCAGAACTTTCCACTAAGTTTGATTCAAATGTCTGCTGTTGTATTGAGAGAATACTGTTTTTAATGAATCTTCTATGAATTTGTTCACATTAAAGTCTGCTCCGGTAAAACATTGTCTGACTTTAAACGGGTTTGTGGTTGTAGACTAGAAACTCGTTAGCATAGCATGATAGCATTTAGCATGGTAGCATCAGTGTGTAACGACACCATAAGGTTAACCGCCACACGTCCCGCTGCTCCATGCGCTAAAACTAAATGCTAGAGACCGGCGCACTGACTTTACTCCGAACAACGGAAGCGAGCAGAGAGCAATTTACTTTTTGGAGAGTAAAATCTCGACTGAAGGTGGCGTCCTCCCTGTGGGCGGAGTCTCCTTCCTTCCTCCTGCCTTTTGATTGATAGGTCGGTTGTCAAACCGCAACTCAAATTACAACTCAAAAGTAATTCCCGCCCATTTTCAGGAAAAAAAAGGAATAATGACATCACATCCTGTCAGATGGACACAACCACTGAAACCGTCAAAAAGCCTTTTAAACAGGCAAGGCGTGGCCGTGTGGAGACTTAGAGGCGGGGTCATGTGGAGACTTAGAGGCGTGGTCGTGTGGAGACTTGGAGGCGTGGCCATGTGGAGACTTAGAGGCGTGGCCATTTGGAGACTTAGAGGCGTGGCCAAGTGGAGGCGTAGAGGCGTGGCCATGTGGAGGCGTAGAGGCGTGGCCATGTGGAGACTTAGAGGCGTGGCCATGTGGAGGCGTAGAGGCGTGGCCATGTGGAGACTTAGAGGCGTGGCCATGTGGAGACTTAGAGGCGAGGCCATGTGGAGAGTGGATACTTAGAGGTGTGGCCAAGTGGAGGCGTAGAGGCGTGGCCATGTGGAGGCGTAGAGGCGTGGCCATGTGGAGATTTAGAGGCGTGGCCATGTGGAGACGTAGAGGCGTGGCCATGTGGAGACTTAGAGGCGTGGCCAAGTGGAGACTTAGAGGCGTGGCCAAGTGGAGACTTAGAGGCGTGGCCATGTGGAGACTTAGAGGCGTGGCCATGTGGATGCGTAGAGGCGTGGCCATGTGGAGACTTAGAGGTGTGGCCATGTGGAGACTTAGAGGCGTGGCCATGTGGAGACCTAGAGGCGTGGCCATGTGGAGACTTAGAGGCGTGGCCATGTGGATACGTAGAGGCGTGGTCATGGGGAGGCGTTGCCATGTGGGTTCGTGGTCATGTGGAGGCATGGAGGTTAAAGGAGCTGGAAGGTGTCGTTTCTCAGCAGTTTTCACAGCAGCACCACCTCTGTTCAGGTGGAGAGACTCCACCCCGATTGGAGGAAAGTGTGTTTTTTCAGAGCCTAAACCTGAAAGTTTCTGTCGATACGTTGACCCAAACGTCTCCTCTGAGAGACTTTAATGAAGCCGTGAGAGCTTGAGCCCTCACTTCATGTTTTTTAGCAAACACCTGTGTTTCTGCTGAAGCTCGTGGGCCAAAGCAGCATCCTTCTTCAGTGATCTTCCTCTGACGCGAGCACATGCAGCCGCCTCTTCCTCCAAGGCTGGATGATGACCTCAGGAACCAGATACTTGGATCTTTTTGTGTGTGTTTAGTATTCATATCATACTTGTAACACAAGGCTGCTTGTCCTTGACTGCTTGTTACAAATAACCTGCATGATTCCCACAGGTTTGGAGATAATTCGCTGATAATTTAAGTTACTAGTGTTGCATTTTTGCCTGGCAGAGCACAAAACCTCAGCACATTCCTTTGTTGCCTTTTCATTGTTTTGCTGGCGTTTTGGCGCTTGCTAGCTGCTCTTTTGTAACAGGAGAACGTTCTGGAGTGTACGCAGAGGCTAGTGTGACTGCGCTCTTTTGTGCAAACGATCTGCTGTTAGTTTCTCTTTTCACGGCGCAGCGATATCATCTGCAGGTTTGAGGAAGTGCTGCTGAATAAGGTCAAGGCAGGGGGGCCTTGAGCTCTCCCGATCATTGAAAAGATTTCAGGAGTCTGCCTGACGGAGACAATGTTCACACACCAATACGCCTTAGAATGGAATTTCTACTATATGGTGAAGTATTTTTGTACTGGAGAACCATAAAGAGATTCATTTTAGTGGTGGTGGTCCCACCAGGGAGTCAGTGTGATCCTATTGTATTACAGAAGACATGAGGAGGAGGAGGAGGAGAGAGAGGAATGGGAAGGGAAGGATGGGAGGTGAGAATATAGGAGAGGAGTAATCACGTGTGTCCGGCGGAGGTCACCACTGGTCTGCAGGTTTTAATTATGTGCTAATAGCCACTGAGGAGGTCATTTAGAGCCATTAGCCGGTGCCTGTAGGTAGTTAACGGCCCACAGCATAACCCGGCCTCCTTAATGTTCCCTACGAGGCCGTTAGCTCTCTGTCACCAGCCAGCTAGCAGCCTCGTTACCGCGATTAGAAACCAATTGATAGGTAATAGTAAAATATGATGGCACTCTATCCAAGAAATATGGACTCTCATGGAGAATTGAGAGGCGAGGAGTGGCGCCGCTGCATGAGAGTGTCACTCCACCCTGAGCGGCAGATGCAGACCTGCTGGAACGCACAGGTGTAAACCGACCGGCGGACGCCAGGAGGAACCGATTCAGAGAAACCAGAACAGTTTACCTCCTCTCCATAACTGAAATAATAAAGATGTATTGTAGAATGTCAACACCTTTGTAATCTGTTTTATGATGCAAATGGGTGTGAGAAAACTGGAAGGAACAACCCCTCCCCGCTGGCGTCCTTAACAGGAAGTGGTCCCAAAATCTTAGTGACTTCTCCATAGAATAGAACAGCTGTTCCTCAGTCGTTCTATTCATCAGAATAACTCTACTGCCTTTTATTCACATCTTCTTGCTAATCCTAATTGTTTTCATGTTTTTGCTATAAGTTATAAACTGACCGATCAGACACCTCAATGAAATCAGGCGGCCTAGCGCCGAACATTCGAAGCGTCCTGATTGGAGAGAGTGGTCGCCACAGAGATGTGGACCGGCCAATCCCGGCTCACTGAGGACGTTTGGTTCCAGCATGGTGACGGACACATCGTGGAGGAATGGCGACTGAATTGAGAAGGTGACGTCCAGTTGTACTCTACAGTGGATGCAGCAGACTGACAGCTGATGGAGACCTTTGAACACAGATGTATGTGTTCAATAGAGACAGATGTAAGAACACAGCAGCCTCATGCTCAGGCTAAGAGGCTGTTAGCAGGAGCTTCTCCTTTCATTACAAACATGAGAGTTGGAAAACCTAGAAATGAACAGTTAATGTTACAAACCCACACACGACAATTTAAAAACACAATAAGCTACATTTATACTATAACCCTTCAACAGCTGCGGTTCCAGTCTTGACGTTTTTCCCCCCACCGTAACTCCTCAACCGTTTACGCCGTATTTCCAACAGATTCTGAAGCGGAGAAAAGCCGCTTTGAGCTGACATAGACTGTTTTCCAGTAGAGAAGTGTTCACACAATCAATGCAATTCCAGCTAATCTGGACGTTTGTTGGGATAACAGGAACCGTGTCAACGGTTGAAGAGTTTCGTTAGTTTGAAGATTGTGAGTTCTTTGTGTCTTTGGGGACAACTGTGGTATTAAATGGTTGAAATCCCACTCTGATGATAGATTCTGTCCCATGATGGCGTCAAAGATGAGTTTAAACCACAAACTGCTCTCAGTTTAGTTAACCTGTCCAACAGCTGAGCAGACAGATGAGAGCTGAAGGCCTCTTGTGCTGGACATATTTTACTTTAACAAGAGGGGTTGGGAATCTTCTGACACACAAGGAGTATATCTGAATAAACCCCTTTTGTAATTTATACTAAACTTTATTCATAATAATTATATTTGTAACAGTTTATTGTTGGACCGGATGGAAAAGAAAAGGAGGAAAGAAGAGAGAGGGATGACCGATAAAGAGGGGGGGGGGTAGAGGGATGATTATAGTAGCGAGGGTAAGATCATGAAGCAT